>CM052539.1:178349798-178451605 GCA_028533065.1 Trachops cirrhosus | reverse complement strand
GAAGTAAAGCGGGGTGATGTGGGTGGGAGAGGGTATTCAGGGTGGAGGGGAATGAAGGGGGATAATAGGACAACTGTAATAGCATAACCAATAAAATATATTTAAAAAATAAAAAAAAAAAAAAAAAAAATACACATTTGAAAATCTGAGAATATGAGGTCAGCAATCACAGCTAATTAATCTGTTTAAGCCCCAGTGATTGGCTCATATTATGAATTCAACATACAGCAGCAGCATCTGTTAAAATTCTTTTATAGAAAATCTGTCTCTCTGAAAAAAAACTCAGAAAATTAAAGTTTTGCTAAACTGAATGAACAGTTTTAGAAATGCAATTATATAGGGAATGATGAAGCAATCAGAAATTAACAGAATAAATACATGTGAGTATGTAAGTGTATATATATATATACACACACACATACTGAAATGAAATTTAAAAGAAAGCAGTGTTTCCTATATTAAATATTTTCCAGTAAGTCCACTTTCTCAACAGAAAAATCCGAGGTACTAACCAAATTCAAACTTATAATTTTTCTATCAGAAATAAATAAAGATGGAATAATTCATTCAAACTAGTTGCTTTGGTTAAAAAAATTACATAAATTGTTTATAATATGAAGATAACATCTATAATGCCTTTTATTATGAAACTTATTTGCTAATGTCTTTATTTTCAAATTAAACAAATACAAAAGATTGATTCTTCTCCATAAATTATTTCCATAAGAATGCCATTAAAACTGTTAGAGCTTAATTCCCACTCCATCAAATACAATATGAACATGTATAATATGAATACAATATGAATATATAAAATAGTTTCCCAAATTATATGCTAAGCATTATCAAAAAATATGTCCCTTTTTATAATATAAACTTACCTATCAGTAATATTATCCCATGACAAAAGCAGTGATGGCCAGTATGACAAGGAAGATGGAGTGCAATTCATTTCATTGAGGGGAAAAGGTCCCATTCGTTGTTGGAATGAAGAAAAGAAAGAAGGGAGGGAAAAGGGAGGGATGGGCAGGAAACAGAGAGTGAGAGAGACAGAAAGAAAGAAGAAAGAAAGAAATATATGTTATTATGTTATATTAATATAGGCTATGCTAATATATGATATGCTAATATGCTACACAAAATAATTTCTTTGTAAAAATTAGAGTAATATAGAATTCACTTTCACTATATTGGCCCTAAATATATATGTAACAAACATGATAAATAATTTTACAGAATATGAAGTAAAATGTAGCTCTAAATTTACTATTATAGTAATAATAATTATTATTATTTATTGCTCATGTGAAATGATAAATATTTCAAAGTTATTGAGTAAGCCTAATTAATACACATTTCTTTTTTCTCTTTTTGTTTAGTTGATTCTGGAGAGAGGAGAAGGGAGGGAGAAAGAAAGAGAGAAAAAAATTGATGGGAGAAAAAAACACCAGGTGGTTGCCTCGTGCCCATGACCTGACTGGGGGCTGAACCTTCAGCCCAGGCAAGTGCCTTGAGTGTGAACTGAACCGGCAACCTTACTGTGTGCAGGGTGATACCCAACCAACTGAGCCGCACCCGCCAGGGCTAATTAATACACATTTCTGAACTGGACTACAATAAACTTATGAAGGACAGAATAATAAGTGTATAGAAATTCGATAAAGCAATTCATAAACACCACAGATAGATACTGATTTTGAGTGAGAGATATATGATAGATGAAACTTATAAGCACACGTATAACTGATATAGTTACATAAATACAAGGGAAAAATAAAAAAGCCTTTATACATCTAAAGATGGTTTCTTTTTAAAAATAAGAAAAATAAAGTTGTTTGGGAGATAACTTCCATAATAGCTCCTACTAGACATCTATCTTCTGTCTTTTAATGTGGTCGGCATTGTCTTTTCAGAATACAGTAAAGTAGTGTCAAGAAAATAATGGAAAATATTCTGAGGAAACAGGTATGGATACTTAATACAGATTAGATATTTTTATTGAGCTACGCTGTATGGATTTACTAGATAAGATTTTAATTGAAAATATTTTAATTTAATTTCTAAGGCTTGTTATGGTTTCTTTGTTTTTCTACGTGATCATTCCCTCAACCAACAACTCCATAATGCTGAACCATAAATGATCAGTACAGCAATTATCTAGTACAGATAAGTTCTGATTATGTAATGAAAAATAAATCATGTACTATGCCTGTTTTGACAAAATGCAGTTTACTATAATTTCATGATTGTATGAAACCTAGAAAATATATTTCATTCAGCAAAGAAATTATCACAAAGGCCACAAATATATATATATAATATATAAAATTTCAAACTTATCTCATAAAAAGTAAAATTCTGAACAATTCATTTTAAGATATTTTTAAACTTTTAAAAATATATAAATTTAATTTTTTATTGTTATTTAATGACAGTTGTATCACATTTTGTGTCGCTCTTCAGGGTTCCTTTCTGTCTGCCAGACTGAATACTGCCCAGTTCAAATGGAATTTTGCTGAAATCAATCCTTAAAATGTTTAATATGCCTCAGTTTCTCTTTTAGCACTTTGCTACATATCAAATTGTATTATGGCTATTTACATTTTCATAGAAAAATTCTAGATTAGATGATTCTAAAGACCAGAATGATATTAGTCATGGATTTATGAGAAAACCAAATTAGCAAATGGCTGTAAAGACAGATGGTTAATAGTGAAATTCAATTATGATTATCCATCACCAGTAGAAGATATTTCAACTATATATAGATGTTTGAAATGACACTTTCATTTCTCAATATTTATGGTTCTTGAACTTTCTCTAAATTATTCTGTTGATAACTTTTAGTCAAATAAACTGGAAATGGTATTGTCATTATCTACACAGACTTACAAAGTATGAATAATTTGATATAAGAGCTCCAGTCAAGTGATTCTGAAAAAGTAACAGAGTAATACAAATAGCCCAGTTATTCAAAATCACATAATTCACAAGTGTTATCTCTTAACACTTGTTAAGAGAGAACTGGACTTCTCAGAATGACTTCACAGCTACCTCTTTTTTTTTACTGCGTAGCTTATTGTAGGATGCTAGATACTAATAAAGGAAGAGAGCAAAGGGAATCAGACATTATTGATTAACCAGGAAGTTACAGATTCACATACTGGCCAGAGAACCACTGGTCTGTTCCCTGCAGATCACCGGGGGCAGAAATAGAACAAACAAGAGGGAGGTTCGCACATGCGCAGTACAAGTCAGATGGTGCAGGGGAAGCGCTTCTAGGAGACACGCACGACCTAGAGACCTGTCGGTCTAAACAGGGAACAGGATCAAGTGGAGCCGGGGTGGGCCCATCAAAAGCCTACTAAAGCTTGGGAAGTTGATTGGTTATTTTGAAAAAGTTCTTGGCCCTTCCCAAGCTCAAGATAATATAATCCCAGGGAACAAAGCCCTTCACTCTCTGTCTCAGAAATACTCACTTGTGCTGGTCTTGTTCATTCCATGTTCTCTCTCCACAGTGATAAATTGTAGCCTTAGCAACTGCATGGCCAATGGCCACAGGGGCTCCAAACACAAGCTCCAGGTGGGAGCCTGCGAACAGCATCACAGCAATGGATTGCAGCTGGGACCACACGCTAAGCTAGCTGTATGGTAAGAAAGGCTGAACTAGAAGAGCTTTAATACGGCACAGGATCTCTGGACAGTGCCCCTATTTCTGGCCCTGATTTTCCATGGAGGGACAGATGGAAATGGGACATTAAGAACCTCAGGGAACTCTTTGGATTTTTCATCTAATGCTACCAATAAATCTTGCCACGTGTCTTCCTCCTTTGTGGGTCTCCTGAAATGCTTTCCTTGTGACACCACAAGAACTCTACTTCCACTGGCAACACCTAGACGTGCTGCCTTTTCTGAATTTTAAGGAAAAGTTAACTCTTAGATATTTCTGTTTTAAAACGACTTGAGGATTGAATATGGGAGGCATTCAATCCTGGGGGGGGGTTGTGGGTAGGGCAAAGGAGAGTAATGGGCAGGGGGAAATGGGGACAACTGTAATTGAACAATAATAAAAAAAGAAAAAATTCTTTTGAAAGATATTTGATAGTGTCAAAAGTAAAATATGATGAAACAAAAAAAAAATTTTGAGTGGTGAGCATGCAATGCAATATCCTGAAAACTGTAAAATTTTTATCCATTGTCACCCAAAAAATTCAATTTAAAAAAGTGTCTATGGAAAATTAGTCTTCTGGGAGATAAAAAGTTTTAAACAAATAATTTATGAATTGCTTTGACTATATATTAGATGGGACTGTTGGGCTAATCCATCCTAGGAGTCAACCAAAAACAATTATGACACCTACTATAGTATAAATCCATTCGTCACTTTAAACCCCCTGCTTCCCACCAGTCTTCTTCCCTGAGTAAATGCACTATTACTTCTTCCAGCTAAAATGCTGAGTCATCTTTTATTCTTAATTTCTGTTAGTTGCAACAATCAAGCCCTTAGCAGGTTTTGCATGCCCTTAATCCCGACTTGCAAAATGAACTTTGAATTTCTCCACTTCTTGAATCTTTATTGCTGCCACTTTAAAGTTTCAAGTTGGCCCGCATCCCCCAGCCTGGATTACTTTATTTGCACCTAAACTGTGTCTCAGTGTGTACTCATGTTCTTCACCCATGCAGTCTCCCTGTGTAAATCAAACTCTTCCATAAATACGAATCAAACGTTGTTGGGAACCGTCCTCCTGGTTTTAGAAGCTATAACCCGCACCCCGCCCCCATGGCTAAGGCTGAGTGAGCGACCTTTGGACCATAAGCCACTAAGGAGACAAAGCTTATCTCCCTGGCAGGAGCACTGCTTCTGCTCCTTTTACTTCTTCATAACTGGCCCCCAATGCTTGATCGGTTAGCCAATGACAGGTAAGATTCCCCAAGGGGGGAATGACCTAAGACAGGCAGGATCACGTGGAGGCCCTCAGGGAAGGACTTGGGGGGGAGTGGAGAAAGGGGGTGATGGACCCTCGCCCCTCAGCTTTGACAAAGCCTGAGTCCTCATTCTGTCTGCAAGAAGTCTCCTAATCTCTTGGCTGCCTTACTTCCCCTGCCTGACTTAAGCCTGAAACAATGACAGGGTGGTGCAGCCACCCTGGTGGTGCTGGAAAGGGCAGGTTCCCTGGGTGATCAGGCCTAAGAAAGAATATGTAAACTCCTGTGAAACCTGCTTTGCTGAGAATGCTCTCAATTAAATGATAAGAGTCTGTGCAGGAAATGAGTTTGTTTCCCAAAGTTTTGTGGCCCTTTAGCTAACAGACCCTGACTCAGAATAAGCCCTTGTAGTTCTCTGTATGCTATCTATTGTTTGACCCCTACTGCCTGACAATGATTAACGAGATTTACCTGTATTCCTGTGCAAATTAAACCCAATAAAAACCTGTCAAGGCTAGGATCGGGGTGTTCTCCTCCTGAGACAGTTGCCAGGCCACTCGAAGGTGCTCTTCCCTTGAGAGAGTAGCCCTGCCGTCCCTTTTCCTCCATAGGACTCGGTAGTCCACGTGAATTTATCTCATATCTCATCCATAACGCTGCGGACACTGCGGGCCAGTGCACGTGTCAAAACATTACTTTTTTTGCTTTGAGCCATCCAATGTCTTTTGAATTAGGGAAAGAAAAAAATCAGTTCTTACTATGTCTTACAAGGACCTATTTTTTTTTCTGTACTACTTTTCACTACATTCCAGAAATAATTTTCCCTTGCACTCCATGTTAATTCCTTTCTTGATTTAGGGCACTTTCACCTAGAGCTTCCTGCTCCCTAGAGTGCTCTTATCTTAGGTTTTGGTAGAACTCGTTGAGATAACTCTGAACCTTCATGCCTTCACTCAAAGTTGATCACCGAAGATGATCTTTTTCTAGCTTCTCTATTTAATGGCAGCCCTCCTTTCTCTCACATCACTGTTTCATTTATTTTACAGCATTTATCTTTCTCCATTCCTAATGATTTTATTGATTCATTCTGTTTACTATCTCTCTTCCAGGTAAGCTGTTCACTCCCTAAAGGCAGTGATTCAATTTTCACTGCTAAGCACCTTGCAGAATTCTTTACATCTAGTAGGCATGCAATAAATATTTATTGAATGAACTGAAATAAAAAATAAAACGTATGCCTATCGCCATCTTTCAATAGTTTTACGGGAACCTCATTATCTCTCAGTCAGTACTAGTCATGTGATAGAAATAATCCCCTTTTTCCTCTGCCCCTGGATGTCTTAATATAGGGTTGACAGATTAAATATAGGGCACCCAGGTAAACAGACCTTTCAGAAAAAGCTGATTTTTTAAAGATGTCCCAAATATTGCATGGGAGATTCTTAATCAAAGAAACTATTAGGTATCTATCCTAACTTCAAATTCAACTTGGCATGCTGTATTTTTATTTGCTAAATCTGGTGATCCTACTACAGAATATACTGCATATGAGGGATGAATGGTTGACTCTTTAAGGAAAAACTTTGTTTAAACCACTAATTTTCAAAACTGTATATAAACCCTAGGACTGGTGAGTTCTGAAGCCTATGGGTAGGCTGCTTATTAGCCATGTGGGTCCTTACGATCTAAGCTTGCTGAAGAATCTGACTGTGGCAGACCCTTGCTTAGATTTCATCAGAAGTTTGATTGATAAAAATGATATTTATGGCAGATAATTTATAGGATGGCCAGCATATTTATTTATCTAAGCACACTAATTATTATTCCAAGGACACAGAAAAATGAAGGATCTAATAAGCCAGGATATTCGTATATTTTTGTCAAATTACCTAGGCTTCTAACAAAAGAAAATTCATGCTATTTCTTTCGTAGTTGTGTTCCTGCTTTACTCTAAGAAAATCTGCAGAAATAACTAAATAAAGCCAATTTGGCGTGTTTCATAGTAGCACTCCCCATGTCATCCTCTACTGTATTGCTCAGCGTTAGCTAAAGGAAGGTTCATCACATAATGTGTTATTTCTGACCCCGTGGCTTCAGTGCACAGCTAAGTGGCTACCAGGCTCACTGCCATTGACAACCTTGGAATTGAAGAAAAGAATTCTATTAACATCTCTCTAAGCAAGTTTGCATTACTCTGATACATAGCTACTGTGAAATATAGTTGTGTGTGTGTGTGTGTGTGTGTGTGTGTACTCCATTACATTGTCATATTCAATCCCATTCTTTGTTCACTTTCCTTCCAATGAATAACAAAGAATAAGAACCTAAGGACAAATATGTTCCCTCCGGAATGTATTTCTATATCAATAGAGAAATTCTCTTGTATGTTAATAAATACAAAATGTCATCATTTTTACAGTCCATTTATACAACTTTGAATACCCTCTCAGCTTCAGGCATTATGTTACATTAATTATTTACATTACTCTGCACTCTGAAATCCCCATCCAAGAAAGAAGACACATTTTACAGTGTAACCATTAGTCATGTCCACTACTATTGAGTCTCATGAATAATATTACAGGGTAAAAACTTAAGGTAGTAGGGATCAAATAGGAGAAGTGAATTAAACAAAAATATTTTACTTTTACTGTATATTTCTTCTTAATAAATTATGCATTTGAAAAATAATCTAAGATATATATATGAAAAGAGACTTCAAATGTCTGTGATTTTTTAAAAATCTCATTCAGTAGCATGTTTGATGCATTTATGTCTTCAGTTTTCAGTTAAATACTTTAAGTGTCATATTTTCATTTGCTAATGTATTAACAAATTACCCACAGCTTCGGATGAAACTGATGGTGTCATTTAAACCGACACACTTACTTCTTCTATGTAATTATTCCAAACTTTGTAAGTGGAAACCAACAGATTTTATATTTATATATGACTACAACTGTGCAGTATGCAATATGCATGTAAATTATATACTAAGGAGTTATTTTTAATGTGTCTTGTTACAGGAGAATTTTTCAAGCTTACAGATCAAACATGATTTAAAATAATAACAAAATTATTCTTATTTAAAAATTTTTCCTAAAGATTAGAATTCAGTTAGAGCAAAATGACAAATATACATAAGAGGAAAATTATTTTATTAATGAGTGATTTGTAAGAGATCACAAACTATTATCATACTCAAAAATAAGGGTGCTATCATAACTCAGAAATAAGGGTGTCTAAGACTTTGTTTTTAATTTTAGCCTGAGGCTCCAAATATGGACATCTGTTATTTTTTCCTCCCAATTTCCCAAACTGATGACTTTGTCACTATTCTGTCAGAAAACAACTGGAAACAAATGCAAGCTTGTTAAAAAAGTTTACATAGTGTAGAACACTCTATTTGGTGAGGCATAAAAGTAAATAAATAAAAACGTGGCAAAGCCACATTGTGTGTTTTCTATGCTTAATTTATTAAGGTGACTGGAGAATAAAAGACACAAAAATTGATTCATTTGCTTACGGTGACAAGGATTTTTTTAATACACAGTGTAGTGTTTCCTGTAATATAAATATATAAATTTATATAATCCGGTAGATACACTAATTAGCACAATTCCGTTTACTCCACAGCTACCAAACACTCCGCTGATTTCGTGTTGACCTTTGTGTAGACTACATTAGCATTCTCAGGTAAAATAATTCATCGTGCATTTTAATTCAATCAACTGTGCTCCACCAACTTCAAGCTGCTGAAAATATTTCTGAGATATTCATCATTTTGTTGCTCTTTGTGCATCCATTTTCTCAGATGCCTAATGACCTAGAAAATCACAGAATCAAGTATTTTCTTTAAAACTCACTGCTCCTGCCCTCCAGTCAGTGACAGTCAAGAGTCCTCACAGGAGGTGACAGAGGTAGGTGGGCAGCAACACAGTCAAATAGTCACGGGGGTCCTCATCATCCAGGCTTGCTAGAGAGTAAGACTCTGAACAGACCCTTGCTTAATTGTCATCAGAAGTCTGATCAGGGGGCTGAAAACCGCACCCTCTGGAGGCAAACCATTGTTACCTGCCCTCAACACACATAGAGTGTTCATTACACTTCAGTTTTTATTACTGTTTTACTATTACTAATGCCTCATCGTTTACTAGGCATTGCAGAGGAGGCATTTTTAGTTATGTAAGAAAACATGTTACAAGTCCTTTTCTTCCTCCAGTTCAGAATCCTATTCAAATAGTAATAACCCCATGATCATTATCAAGTGAGATTTCCCAGCCAATGTTTAATGCATGATTATTAATCACAACAGGGGCTGCAAGTGTCACATTATAAATGTATCACCACACCCTTGTCTAATTGACCCTGTAATCTATTGCAATATCAAAATTTAAAGCTGAAATATGTGTTCAAGTACCCTTAACATAAAGGAAATTAGTTTGTAACTGGTTTCATTAGATTTTGTTAAATAAATAAACTGTTTGAGAGCAGTTTTAGGTTCACAGCAAAACTGAGTGGGAAGCATGGAAAGTTCCCATAACCCTGGTCTCTCACATATGGAATCTCCCCCCATGCTAACACCCCCCCCCCACCGCCACAGCGGTGCATTTGTTTCAATGAACCTACATTATAACATCATCACGCAAAGTCCATAGTTTACTTTAGAGTTCACTCTTGGCATTTGACAAATGTTTAATGACATGTAGCCACCTTCGAGGAATTATACTAAACACTAGGTTGGCCAAAAAGTTTGTTTGTTTGTTTGTTTGTTTGTTTTCTGTAAGATGGCTGTAGTAGCACCTGGTTACATATAACTTCATTCAAAACAATTTTGTTAGATTGTATTGTGACAGCTGCCCTAACAGCATGCATTGTGCAGCCATCATTTTTAGCATATTGTTCTTTATTATTTCAAGAAAGGTAAAAACACAAGTGAAATGTAAAAAAAAAGATTTATGCAGAATATGGGGAAGGTGCTGTGACTGATCTAATGTGTCAAAAGTGGTTTGCAAAGTTTCGTGCTGGAGCAGGCATATCCAGCATTTTGGCGTCTCCGGGACACACTGGAAGAAGAGTTGTCTTGGGTCACACATTAAATACACAAACACTAACAAAACTGATGAGCAAAAAACGGGGATTAAGTAAATTTACGATTTTTTGTGGGGCTGTATCCATAGCCATTCTGGGCCGCATGCGGCCTGTGGGCTGCAGGTCGGGCCAGAGGTTGGACTCGCCTGAGATTTCTCGCTGCAGGATGCTCAGTGTTCAGGTAGACAGGCTGAAGTTGATATTGATCAAATCGGGACATTAATTGAGAATAATCAACATTATACCACGTGGGAGATAGTAGACATACTCAAAATATCCAGAGCAATAAAATTTTGATGAAAATGAAAAATAAAAATATGTCTTTAATTTTATGGAAGAAACCAAACAGATTTTTTTGGCTAACCCAATGGTTTCATTACCCTAAAAATTCTCTGTGCTCTGCCTATTCATCCCTCTCTCCCATGTAACACCTGGCAACCACTCACCTTTTTACTGTCTCCAGAGATTTGTTTTTTCCAGGAGAACATATAATTAGAATAATACAGTATGTAGACTTTTCAGATTGCCTTCTTTCACTTAGTAAAGTGCATTTAACTTTCCTGCATGTCTTTCTATGTGTTGATAGTTCATCTATTTTTTTAACTCTGTTGTATTTTTTGGTAGGAAAAGCTTCAAGTTTTCTACCATTTTATATGATATTAGCTATAGGTTTTCTGTAGGTGGTTTTTATCAAGTTAAAGAAGTCTTTCTCTGTACTAGTTTGTGCAGATTTTTAAATCATTAGTGGGTGTTTAATTTTGTCAAATACTTTTCTATATTTAGATTTGATTTATGCAATGTTCTTTAGCTGGTGATGTGATGGATTTTATGAATTTCTTTTTTAAATGTTGAGTCAGGCCCTGGTTGTGTAGCAAAGTGGATTGAGTGTGGGCCTGAGAACCAAAAGGTCACCAGTTCGATTCCTAGTCAGGACACATGCCTGTGTTGGGCCAGGCCCCCAGTAGGGGGCGCACAAAAGGCAACCACACACTGATGTTTCTCTCCCTCTCTTTCTCTTTCCTTCCCCCTCTCTCTAAAAAAATAAATAAAATTAAAAAAATAAATGTTGAATCAGCCTTGTATTCTAAGATAAATCCCACTTGGTTGAGGTGTATAACATCATTTATACACTGTTGTATTCAATCTGCTAATATCTTATTGAAAAATTGCATCTATGTTGCCCTAGCTGGTGTGGCTTAGTGAACTGAGTGTCAGCCTGAGAACCTAAGGGTCTCTGGTTCAATTCCAAGTCAGGTCGCATTCCTGGGTTGCTGGCCAGGTCCCACATTGAGGGTGTGTGAGAGGTAACAACACATTGATGTTTCTCTCCCTCCCTTGCCTTCTTTCTAAAAATAAGTAAATAAAATCTTTTAAAAATTTCATCTATGATAATAAAGTACACTAGTCTGAAGATTTCTTTCATTGACTTGGTTTGGTTTTAGCAATGCAGTCCTAATAGAATGAGTCACAAGGTACTGCCTCTGCTTCTGTATTCTGGAAGGGACTGTTGAGAATTACTATCAAAGCTTCCTTAAGTGTTTTATAGAATTTACCAGTAAACCCATCTGGGCCTGGTGCTTTCTGTTCTGGAACATATTCATTTTGATTCCATGTCTTTAATAAACATAAGCCTATCCCATGTAAGTCTGGGCAGGTTGTGTCTTTCAAGGAATTGATCTACTTCATCTTGGTTTTCAGTTTGTGATAATAGAGCGATTTATAGTATTCCCTTATTATCCTTTTAATGTCCTTGGAATCTGTAGTGATGACAGTGAGTTGTGTTTTCTCTCCATTTTTCTTATCTTGACTATAAGCTTATCATTTTTTTTTCTTTTTACAAAAACAGCTTTTCATTTTGTTGATCATTTCTATTGACTCCTTCTTTTCAATTTCTTTGACTTCTGCTCTAATTTTTACTATTTCTTTTCTTTTGCTTACTTTGGATTATTTTTTTCTCTCTTCCCCATTTCCAAAAGTGAAATCTCGTAAGATTTTTAAGGGCAATGTATTGTGAATGTGGTATTTTAAAAATTACTTAATAAAGAATCACATGTCATGTAAAATTAAATACTATCTCCTTTGGAATATGCTCTTTTTCCATTTCACAATCTATACTTATCATAACTAAGTTTTCGATGATCTGATGTCATTGCTGTCTTAGGTAAAATTGGTAGGCTTCCCTGGAAACTAGAAAATAACATTTACTTTAATCCCCACTCATTCATCCACAAGTCCCTCCTACCTACCTTACTCCCTCTGCCCCAAAATAAAATCCATTTTTATGTAGATTAGTCAGATAAGAAAAAATAGAGAAAAATTGAATAATGAAACTAAAACATCAATGGGAGATCAGACAACTAGATCAAAGTACTTAACATTATGGCAAAGAATGCAAGTAGTTTTTACATTGGCATCACTATAATTTGATGAAATAAAACTCAAGTATGAATATAGTAACTAACCAGGAAGATCCTATTCTGTCACACAAATCTTTTAGAAAGATGTGCTATATGGTGAAGGGCAAACAACAGCTTGGAAATCCATGAAGCATTCAAGAAAAGCAATAAAATATAATTTGGTTGTATGGATTATGACAAGTAGAAACCCAACCAAATGGAGAATAGTGAAACACATCACAAAAAATTAGAGTTAAAAGAAGAGGATCAAAATTATCTGGAGAAATAATGAAACTGTTGGCTCCAAAGCCACTGTTCTGATGAGGTCACACTGACCCCCATGGTTAATGTAGTACATTTTACTCACCCTCACTCCTAATCTCTCTTACTCTTTTCCACATTACTTACATCTATAATTTACAATTTGCTTATCATTTATATTTATTTTCAATATCTCTCAAAGAGAATATAAACTCAGTAAGAACAGAGCTATATGTGCCTCTTTTTTTTTAATATGCCTCATGTATTGTAAGCCTCTCCATGTCTCCTGGATTTACCTCCAAAATTTAACCCATGTTCATCTTTTGTTGCATTGGTGACCACAGTCCTACCCAGAATACTACAACCTGTTTCCATGTATCCACTCTTCGTTCTTACCATAATCTAGCACTTACCGGAAACAGCGATTTTTTTGAAAAGCAAATATCATCGTATCATTCTACAATTCCTTACTCTCATAAAAGCTTATAAAGCCCTGCACGCATGGCATGCACCTCCCCGCTCGTCCTTGGCTATGTTGTATCTTCATTTAGCTTCCCATAATTCCGTGAATATCCAGGGCTTTGCTCTGTCTCAGCATCTCCACAAGGGTTACTCCCTCACTGAACTGCCTTCCATTCCATCTTTCTAGGGTTAGTTCCTTTTCATTCTTGGAGGCTTTATTTAAATATCGCTCTCTCATGTCCTTCTTTGACCAACCTTTCTAAAGTGGCACTGTTGGCCTTGAGTATGTTATTAACTCCATGCCTGTTTCTTTGTCAGCTGGAAGAAACGAAAAGCAGCCACCTGTGCAGTAAATTATTAACTGGGCAGGCTTGGGTCGTTCCAACTCTGCACATTCAAAGAAGAGCCTCTTGGCATGATTACACCTGAAGCCCCAAAACAGAAGAGCCAGAGACAACCTCTACTTTTGTAACCTGACAATGTCAAATGAAAACCGATAAACCTGAGCCGCATCCCTCTGAATCATTTTCATAATATAATATGACGAAGATCTGGACAAACTGTTGGCGACTATGTGGAATTCTACTAATGTACTAGAAAGTACCTTTGGAGTCTTGTTTCCTGGTCACATTTACTACAAAAGATATCATTTGAGAAGAAATTTCTAGAAACTACTCTGCACTTGGCCATCGGGCTGTGAGGTGGCATACAATTCCTGGCAGACTAATCACTGTGTAATTTTACACTTTGATGACCAAATGCTGAGACACGTTTCTGGTAAATGCATGACCAAAATGCCACCGTGTGTTATGCACAAATACATATCAGCTGCATTTATGGGGGTGAAAGTTATTAAACAGAATTGAAACAGACAACCGCTGTCCGTTTCTGTGGAGAATATAGCAGTTGGCATCACAGAGTGGATCCAAAATGTGCTAGGAAATGACTATACATTAAGACAATGAAGGTTACAGGGGGTCTTTGGGGACACTCAAACTAAATTATATCTAAGTGTGATTACCATCGACCAGTCTCAGTGCAAGCCTGTGACTAAAATAAAGTGACTGGCTCTGTCCCCAACCGTCTTCAAACCCAGAGATAACTGAATTGCAGCCAATTTTAATGATGCTTATCCAGAATATATATAATATCTGTGCAACGGTTGATGTTGTTGGAAAGGCATATCAAATCTGTAGTTCTCACTAACTTGTGTCTGATGGAAATATAAATACTATACTAAATGTAGATGTTCAAAGTCATACAGTGTTTTAGTGTAAGAGGGCCTAGGTCAAGGCAGACAGGAAGGCTAAGAAGTAAAAGTTTAACTCAGGAAGCCTGGGTTATTCCTACCCTTCATATCCCAGAGGAAGAGCTTGGCTGGGGCTTTAGCCCTTGAAATAATCTCTCTACTAAGAGTGTATGTCTTGGGCCTTTGGCCAATGGTGCCAGCTTGGAAAACCAAGGTGATTTATGGTGAATGCCTGTTTTTGCTCTAGAAGGGGACTAGAGACTGTGTCGTTGAGGCCGGTCACAAGGAGGCTGCATGCTCTATGACTGACCCCAATAAAGTTCCTAGATACAAGGGCTTCGATGAACTTCCAGCATTGATGGCACTTAGCACATATCATCACACATCGCTGCTGGGAGAACTAAGCGTATCCCATGTGGCTCCCCATGAGAGGAGACTCTGAAACTTTACGTGGCTTCCCCTGGACTTTGTCCTGTATACCATTTCCCTCTGCCAATTTCCTTCTATATCCTTTCAATATAATGATCGATAAGATAAAAGCTTTTCTGAATCCTCCTAGTCCTTCAAGTGTATTATTAGGCCTGAGGGTTGTTTAGGTGACACATACCACACTAAATAACGAGGCTGTTGTTAGGATTGGGTAAGACAGCGCATTAGGATCACTTAAAAGAGTGCCTGACACATGGCAAGCACCATGATTTCACTCTCCTGGGTACTATCTCAAGTCTTTGCTGCAGAGAACTTACGATGTAAAGTCACAATGTCGAGTTATCGGAAAATTGTCCATCCCTCCCACTAGGGCGGAGGAATGCACCACAGGGTTTCTGTGAGTTGGGCTCATCGTCTGAACGCTCACATCTCACAGCGCCAGGCAGAGAATAACTGGACAGTTAATATTTCTTCAATAAATGAATTAATAAATATCGATAAGCAAAGGGATTGTGATAAATTAGCACGGGAAATAGCTCTGAAAGAGTGTAAGTTTTATTTAAATATCAAGTTAAACTGGAAAGGACTCATTTGGTTTTACAATGTTCCCTAATTAGAACTAGGAACAGTAAAAAGCTAAGTAAATAAAACAAAAACATGAAGTTATGAAAATGTAGATTTTGGCTTACTTTTACACAAGCAGTGTTTGGGGATTGCGCTTCTCATCAGAGGGGTTATGGCTCTATCTCTATTTTTTTGCAGAGATATTACACATGAAATCCAATCATTCTATGTGTTTTAAATTAATAATTTTTAAATTTTAAGTCTCAGATTCTGTCTCAAAAGGCCAAATAAAGTTTTTCTTAGAAGTATTTGTAATCATCCACATACATTTAATATTTTTCTTTCACTTTTTTCAATTTCAACCCAAAGGCTGGAAAACTCCACCATAACAAGATATGTGGAGTGCCCCCAAATCCCAATACTATAAACTAATGAATTGCAAAAATGTAAAGCTGAACTTGCCTGGCAGACACTCCCTAGATGCTAGCTAATTTATCTATTTTTTGTTGTATTTGGCGCCACCTGGTGGCAACTGCCCACTGTAGCTTAAATACAAGTAGAGTTCTGGGTCCCAGGGTGTTTGTCAGCTGAGATTCTGGTGCACTGGGAGATTCCAAGGAACATTTTTCATTTTCATTCATTGCATTAATCCAGTGGAGGGATATGGGGCCAGGAGAAAAGCAGAGTCATTAGGACGCTATCTGGTACCACTGCAATAATTAAGAGCCAGGCCACAAGACTCTAGGAGCAGAAAGTCAGGTTCAGAAGTCAGCTCTCTCACTTTCTGTATATGAAGTCTCTTATTTACATAAGTCAGTTTTGTCTCAGTTTGTTTATTAATTAAGAGTTGGACCACAAGACTCTACAAGCAGAATTAATGTCAGGTTCATATCTCAGTCCAACTGTTTATTAGACTTGCAATATTTTATTTAACTAAATTTATTTGGCCTTAGTTTCTTTATCTGTGAAGTACAAGTATTAATATTAATTTCTCCATAAAGTTTTATAATGATGAAATAAATAATTCATATAAGTTCTTACAAGTATTCCCGACACTCAGCAAGTCAAAAAAAAAAAAGCTCTTAGCATTGTGTCATGTGGGTAACCCACAGAAAGAAAGATACTTTAAAAAAATCTAAATGTATCAGTGCTTCATATGTGTACCTTAGGTCAAGCAACACACACAACAACAACAAAAATAGAGCATAACAATGAAATTTTTGCATACAGAAATAAAAAATATCCTAAGCAAGGAAAAAAGCGAACGAAAAATATCCAAGGATGTTGGGTTTGTGAAACATGTGTGTCTGTGTGTGTATTTTGAGAATTGTGTGTGTCTTTGAGAAAGATGTGTGTGAGAGAAAAAAAATTAAAACCCTAAAATATCACTTTCCATGACAAATGTCTTCAAGAGGAAAGAGTGGTGATTAATCCAAAACATTTATCATAGTAAAGGGAGCCTGACAGAAGAGCTGTATTCTCAACAAGGAAAAAGCCTTTACTCTCCTTTCCTGCTTCGACATCCCTCTCAAGTCTCCCTTCTTTCAGTAAAGTGCCTTTGAAGTACTTCAATCAAACTCTCTCTACAAGTAATCACGGATCTCAGTTTTGGCTGTCACCACGGAACGTAATGCACTTATCCTTATTTCTACTGGAGTACAAGCTTTTCAAGGGAATCGCTGAGTTTATTTCCTAGTCTGTATCCAGGACATCATTAATTCAATGCCACACATCAAGGACAAAAATAATATGATTCTATAAATGTCTGTTTTTGCTTCAACATCACTATTTAAGAAAATGGATGAAAAGATATGCTAATTGGAGACTTCATTATTTTAAGTACAAGAACTGAGTAAGCAATTGAGACTTTACAATTTTATCTCTACATAAAAGCAGTTTAAACTCCTCACAGGAACTGCCAAATTTCTTACACGTGACAAAGTTAAACTACTTACTCATGATATTTTTAAACAGTTTAAACTTCAACCTGGTTCTTCACCAACAGATGAAACATTTTGATACTGATATACTGATGCCGGTAACATTTAGAAATAACAATTACTTGCTTGCCAGTGTTTTAGGTAATCTGACAGGTTTTTTCCAGGCTTTCCTCTGTATCTTGAAACATGTCAATCATTACCAAGAACACTTTTTCCTTCTTTTTCATGCCTGTAATCGTTTAAGTATGCATGTCAAATGTAGGCCTGGAATAGAGTAAAGAAAAATATTGGGTATTTTTACTAGATGTGAAGAGTGAAAGCACAAAAAATTGAGAGGACCTTTCCTTTTCATACAGATTTCTACTGACCTAAATGTAACCCTGTCCCCTAACAGTCTACACTCATATGCAAATTGTGATATTTTATATCAGTAATTTGCTAAACTGGTATTTAAAAAAATTTTGAGCATAATTGCTCATAAAAATTTACAATGTGCTGATTCAGCAAACATTAATCTCTATGTTTTATGTGTATTTTAAAAATACATGACCCACTTTATTTTTCTATTTCACAGGAAGAATATTTGTCTGAACTTATGTGTAGAGTTTTCATTCATTATATGTAATGGTTCTGAAATCATGTCCTAGAATTTTATTTTGTGAAAATATAATAACATTTCAAATGTGTTATAGATGAATATGTTTGTAAAGTAAGTAAATTTTTTGGATTTGCTTCCTAATTAGATATGGAGTAATAGTTTTCTTAAAGTGGCACAAAATACATGTAAAGATGCAAATGTGAATATTGCAATAACTATATCCAAATATATTATCATAAGTTCAGTGAGTCACACAATGAGATTCAGGTCATAGACTTTCTCAAGCCAAAATCACCTTTCTTCCTGAGATATACAATGCAGAGAGTGAATGCAAAACAAATAAGAAATGATATACATTTAACTAGTCATATTCCATCATGATATCTTGTGAAGTAAATTATTCCAAAATTATCTAAACTGTACCCAAGTACCACATACTTCTAGTTCATATGCATATGGCTTTGAACTCACATAAGACATGAACGGTGGCTGGTGAACAATGTAATTGGACTGGCCTGTCTCTGGTGCCTGAGAAGGCCATTCTAACTCTCAGAATTTCCAGAGCCTGAGAGGGCCATTCTAACTCTCAGAATTTCCAGAGCCTGAGAGGGCCATTCTAACTCCTGGAATTTCCAAAGTCCTGGGAGTGTCTTCCTTATTCATGAGTTCCTTAGATTGTATCTGATAGTTTGTGCTAATGAAGTTTCTGTGTTAAGTGCCTAGAAAGCTGTAGGATGGGGGATGGTCATTCTAAAAAGACCAACTATACGATGAGAGAACCAGAACTTTGAGTCAGCCCCATCTCCAAGGAAGGGAGGGAGGCTAAATATCACCTTCCTTCCCATTGTCCAAGGTTTTAACCCTTCACGACTATATAAGGAAACCCCAAAACAAAGCCTGGACCTCAAGGTTAGGGGAGCCTCCTGGTTAGTGAACACACTGATGTGTCAGGAAGGTGATGATTCCTAATTGCACTAAAAGTGGCAATAAAACTCAGTATTTGATACTCTCCTAAACCTCACTATGTGTGTCTCTTTATTATGCATTTCCCGAGTTGTATCTATTATAATAAAACTGGAACTATTCAATAGAGCACCTTTATGAATTCTGACTTATTGTAGCAAATTATCAAACCTGAGGGGGTCAGGAGGATGAATCCTTACATTGAATCTAGTCACTGGTGCCCCCTTGTGGCTGGTGTCTCAAGCGAGTTCAAGTCTTGTGAACACTCAGGCCTTAACCTGTAGGATCTGCACTTCTACCAACTGGGCTTGCGACAGAAGAGTGGACAATGACTTAAAACCAGGTAGCCTAAATATATACATCACACAGTACATTTTAAGTGTCTCTAAGCTTATAAATACATGTGCAAATCCTAAAGAAAAAAAAGATTTTCTGGAGCTCCCTAAGTTGACTGATTTGGCAGAAACTTCTCAAACTGACTCTAAAACCCAAAATAGTTTAAAAATATTATTTAAACTAAAAATGAATACATTTGAACACATTATTGGACAATGCATCTATAGATTTAGAACATTTCTTGATTTCCACTGCTGCGGAATCTTTGTTCGCTTAGCCTTCCCTGGGCCTGCACACATCAGCTATCAGTTATTTAACGGGCACAACTCTAACTCTCAGGCTCTCCATGTTTATAGCTGGCTCTTACAGTGACATGGGTTGTTTTATACATAGCTGTGGGGAGTGTGCATGTGTGTGCACAGTGTCACACACAATGTAAGCACTGAGATCACCCAGCTCGCTCAACACTCCCCGATGATAAGAGGCTATAGATCCAGCAGAGTGAGCTTCCATTTGAAGTAAACTTCCAGTAACCATCTGCTTGTGAATATAATAAAAACAACTCTAACTCACAATAAATTACTCTGAATTTGGATATCGTAAGTGCTTAATTCATATTTGCTGAACAAATGAATGAAAATTATATATATATGTATAAAACATGTAGCAAATGTCTTATAGGCATTTTATTTCTAACTTATCCTTTTTGTGTGTGTTAAGAATCTCTCTTTTTTTTCTATCTAATAAATTGCAGCCTATGTTATAATTCCAATGGTCTAGGCTTTACTTGTACAAATTAATTTATAAAAATTTTTCTTATTTTGTAAAGGATCTGTGTTAGCTAGCAACAGAAATCAATATATATGTTGACAGTTCAAAGTTCTTAATCAGTATCTCAGAGACCTCTTTGCTACAGAATTAAGTAATCTTATGTATTTGTGGCCAAAATAATTTTACCTAATTACCTATGCTGAATCAAAAATCTTGGCAGTATTTTTCTGAGCTTCAGTGCTCATTCAATATAATATGTATCAAAACTAAAGAATTAAATGAATAATTGAGGCAAAATGTCCTTGAAAAGCATGACTAGGAGTTCCAGTCAAGACACAGGCACAGGTGAAGATGTTTCACCTCCTCACACAACTACAGCAAAAATTACAACTAGACTACAAAACAAACATCACCCAGATTTATCAGAAAATTGAACTGTGTGGAAGCCCCACAACCAAGGATCTAAAGAAGCCACATTCATCCAGATGGATAGGAGGATGGAGACACGGAGAGATGCAGAGACAAGGAGGTGCAGAGAAGCAGAGGAACGAGTGGTCCCACATTCACCTACGGTGGATAAAAATCAGGAGGGGTACCTGAGAGTGAGCGATCCCAGCCCCAGACCAGATCACCCAGCCCAGTTCTGGTGCCAGGAAGAGAAGTCCCCAAAACTTCTGACTTTAAAAATCAGTGGGGGTTGGGATAGCAGAAGAAACTGCAGGATTCTTAGGAGACTCCTCTTAAAGGGACTGCAAAGGTCTCGGAACTTATTCAGACCCACTCCTTTGTGATTCAGCACCACAGCAGCCGCTGGAAGGGCACAAGTGCCATAAGGGGAGAAAGTGCTGTGACTGGCAACAGTGTGATGGCTGGGAGACAGTTTCCTCCTGGGCAAATCTCCAGAGGCCATGCAGCAGCATTATCCCCTCTCTGAGCCCTCCCCCCCCCACAAAGTCGCAGAGCAGTGACACAGGTCATCCCGCCCTAGTGATTACCTGAGGATCCACCCCACACAATTTACAGGTGCCTTTTCTACAGTAGGCCGCACTGCTAAGACAAGGAGTCAGAGTAGCTCTACCTAATACGCAGAGACAAATACAGGGAGGCTGTCAAATTGGGGAGACAAAGAAATATGGCCCAAATGAAAGAACAGAACAAAATTCCAGAAAAAGAACTCAACGAAATGAATAAAAGCCACTTTTAAGATA
The DNA here is from genome assembly GCA_028533065.1 of Trachops cirrhosus. Lineage (NCBI taxonomy): Eukaryota > Metazoa > Chordata > Mammalia > Chiroptera > Phyllostomidae > Trachops > Trachops cirrhosus. The sequence continues at coordinate 178,430,411 of CM052539.1, read as the reverse complement.
CAGAGGTCAAAACACTGGTTATCAGGATACTCAAAGAACTCATTGGCTACTGCAACAGCATAAAGAAGATACGGGCAGACAGGCAGGTTGCATTAAATGACATAAAGAATAACCCACAGGGAACCAAGCATGGTGGGGATGAAGCCAAGAATCAAATCAACCATTAGGAACATAAGAAAGAAAAAATGCATTGAATAAGAGCAGTAAAAAGAAAAAAGAATTAAAAATAAATGAGGATAGAATAAAAAGCTTCTGGGACATACCCAAACATACCAAAATCTGAATCACAGGGGTGTCAAAAAGAGAAGAGGAAGTGCAAGAAATTGAAAACTTACTAGAAAAAAAATAATGAAAGAAAAATTCCCTAATATGGTGAAGGAAATAGACGTACATGTCCAGGAAGCATAGAGTCCCAAACAAGTTGGACCCAAAGAAGACCACACCAAAACATGTCATAATTAAAATGTCGAAGGTTAAAGATAAAGAGAGAATCTTAAAAGCATCAAGAGAAAAGCAGTTACCTACACAGGAGTTTGCATAAGACTGTCAGCTGATTTTTCAAAATAAATTTTTCAGTATACAAGGGACTGGAAAGAAGTATTTTTTAAAAAGATTTTATTTATTTAGAGAGAGGGAAAGGGAAGGAGAAAGAGAGGGAGAGAAACATCAATGTGTGGTTGTCCCTCATGTGTCCCCAACTGGGGACCTGGCCCTCAACCCAGGCATGTGCCCTGACTGGGAATTGAACCAGCAACCCTTTGGTGCACAGGCCCATGCTCAGTCCACTGAACTACACCAGCCAGGGCTGGAAAGAAGTATTGAAAGTTATGTAGGTCCTAAGTTAAGGACCTACAACTTAGATTACTACATCCAGCAAAGCTATCATTTAGAATTGAAGAAAAAGATAAACTGCTTCCAAGACAAAATAAAACTAAAGGGGTCCATCATCACCAAGCCAGTATTATATGAAATGTTAAAGGGAACTATATAAGAAAAAGAAGATCAAAACTATGAACATTAAAATGGCAACAAATTCACAACTATCAGCATCTGAATCTAAAAAATAAACTAAGCAAACTAGCAGAACAGGAACAGAATCATAGATATGGAGATCATTTGGAGGGTTATCAGCTGGGAAAGGGAAGGGGAGAATGCGGGAAAAGGTGCATGGATTAAGAAGTACAAATTCATAGGTGCAGAACAGACAGGGGTATGTTAAGAACAGTATAGAACACAGAGTAGCCAAAGAACTTACATGCATGACCCATGGACATGAACTAAGGGAGGGTATTGCAGAAAGGAATGGGGGTAATGGGAGGAGGGGGATAAGTGGAGAAAATTGGGACAACTGTAGTAGCATAATGAATGAAATATATTTAAAAAACTAATCAAAAAAGTCAAGACTGAAAAATAAAGATATTGGAGTCTTGTTTTCACACTTCAAAGTGTATGCAGAATGCAGATATCCTATATAATAAAATTGTCATTTAGTCACATTGTATAGTCATTATAGTCACATTCAAATGACCATATCCAATATTCTCTAGTATATCAAATTATCTAATATGAAGTTAACATTTGAAAATATAGTAATGACTTAAGAAATAATTGCACATATAAGATTTTTTCAATTTTACTGTTAATGAGAATGTAAAAGAGTCTCTAATTCTTTTCACCTTTAAATTTTGTTCCACTAATTTTAGGACTTTTTTAAACTTAAAGATTTTAGACACTATTGGAAAATTTTAGAAATTTTACTGGGAAAGAAACAAAATATTGATATTTAATAAAATAGCCCTCATTAAATTTAGCTTCAGCTGTTGTGGAACATGTTCTTTAAAACCTAAATTTTATAAAATTCTTAACTGCAATAAACTTGCATTAAAAACATATTTACTACAAGAATATGATATTTATATCAACTGTATAACACAGATGTAGATGGATCAGTGATATTACTAAGTGCTCTATGCTCTTTTAAACTTTCATACACTATGTTTCCTTTTCTTATATGACACTAAATATTCACATTATAAAAATTAAATAAAATTCAGTAACAACTCAATCTAGTAGAACACTTACACTATGCATGCAGTTAGAGGACCATGAGTGAGAGTTAGGGAAGGGAACCATCAGTAGTCTAACGAGGATTTGAAGGCACAACATCCCAGGGAACAAAATGAGCACAAACTGATTTTTTTTCTCGATTATTCCTTACTTTAATAATAATAAATGCCTACCTTATAGAGGTCCTTTTTCCCCTTTATATATTACTCATCCAGCCCAACTCCAATGTTATGGTGAAATTTTTATATATAAACGTAAATATATTCTTTTTCACTTGATAATATATTCAAATTTCACATTGTAAAATTTGAAAAGCATATAACACACGATATGTAAACACACTATTTATACATCTATATATGTGTATATGAAGTCATATAAGCAAATTTTAAGTGTAATTATTTTAGAATAACATAAAACAAAATAAAAATTATATTGATCAAACACTGCATATTTTATTTAATGTTCTAAATGAATCATTATATTTAATTCTTATAATACAAGAAACTAGCCTTGCCAGTATTTTATACTCTACCTAGCACAGTTTAATAATTTTTTGAACAAACACATGTTAAAAAACACTGAGGTTAAATCTTCAAAGATGACATGGCTGATAAATTTCAGAGCTGAGATTCAAACCCAGATGAAGCTGAGTTCATTGTCCAAAGCTTTCAGCTACATGTCTCCCTTATACTACATATAGGTATCTCTTCTCAGAGAGAATGAGGAGTACATTCAGCGTCTTCTTTGCTGCACCTGCATGAAGGAGTCGCTATACAGGTGCAGCAAGTACAACAAAACGCCAATGCCTTCACCATTTTAAAGTGAGTGCTTCTAACCCTCACCTGCCCAAGTACATACAGAAATTGTACAGGATATTTCTGTCTTGAAGCTGCAAGTACTAGCAGCTGTTTTTTGCATGTTTTACAAAGATCCTTTTTAAAAACGCATAAGATGCCACATACAGGAAGTTCTCATTCTCAAGATTTTGTAACAGGGAACACATTATGAAGTTTAATGCACTTTATTCTCTTCCTTCAAAGGGTGAATACGATTTCTTTATAAAATTTTAAATATACAATTGCTTTATGATCAGAAACTTACATGGCATACTCAAGACTACCAACGATCTCATGTCCAAAATAGTTTCTAAAGATACAAAAGCAGAATTTTTCATCAATTCTTAGAGCTACTGAACTCCATAATATTGTGTATAAAATATAGTTAAGGCTAAAACACGCCCAGCGTGGCAGCCAGAGGAACAAATTCAATGGTGTTGCATAAGACATAACAAGGTGTTCATGTGTTCATATTTCTGACCAATGTGGAGGCTAATTTTAGTCCACATTCAAGTGGTGAATAACTCTTCCTGCCAAAATTCAGGGCAGGATATAATTCCTTTCTATTAATGCAGCAGTGAGTAACACATCAGTTGAGTAAAAAGTATAGCCACGATTCCACAGATGCACGGAGAGCCCATGCCCTGGGAATAAGGAGCACGTGGCAGGCATGATACAGAGTCTATTAGAGAAAAGTTTAAAACGAACGAACCAACTATGGGAATACAGCTGCTGCTCTGCGGTGAATTGAAAAACCGCAGGTGCAGAAGCTTGGACGTTTCTACCAGTAATAATCTGGACTGCTATACAAGCAAGAGATATTAGGCAACCTTGGACGAAGAGAGAGGTGGGAAGAAGGCAATGAAGGAAGACACATTAAGCCCCTGTTACAACAGATGCAAGTTTCTCAGCCAAGCCTGGAACAGATTTTTTCAAGTTTTTCTTTAGGATATAAATCACAATTGCATCATATCCAACAGCTTTGTATACAACTATGATTATGGTTTCTGGAAGAATTTCTCATTCATTTTTTGTAAATTCAGCTGTTATCAACTCATTTTCTTTGTTGTTCCTGGAAAATATCAATGAAAGAAGATCATCTATATAACATGAAATATATCTATAAGTACAGTTGCTTCTACACTTGTATCTATGTATTGATGCATCTATGCATATCTATTTATCTACCCACCTACCTATCTGTACCTGACTTCCATAGTTATGGTTTGGTGTTTATTACAGGTAAAGAAACAACTAGCATTGCTTTCATAGGATATCAAGCAAATTCTGACTAGCTTTACTAGAGTTGTATAGCCATATATATTGTACTTCATATTTGCAGACCAAAAATGGAGAGCAAATATTTATTATTAAATGATTTCATGTCAAAATATTGTTGTTCTTGAACAATTTCACTCTGTCTTTTCAAAGGTGTATTCATGTGTCCAGAATAAATTTGCTTCTTTGGAATTTAAGCACTACTGATTTGGAATTTACCATATTTTTTTTTCTGTTGTTAAACAGAAGAAAAATGTTTTCTTCTTCATAATGAGACAGAAATATTATAGAACAAGCATGCCATAACAGCAATTACTTTTTTATTCGAACACTCACTCATATGAGTATCTGAAAGATTAATGGAGATTGAATATGGGTAGGAAACTTTTTCAGGTACTGAACTCCTGGCAGGAAGCAGAGTGTACTACTCACTACAGTCCTACTAATGAAGACCTAACCAAAGCAAGAAGGACCTTTACGTGTGGAAACGAAGACTTATGACAGTGGCTGCACATGCCAAATTAAACTAGTCTACTCATTAAGTGTTCCTGAGCTAATTTTAAAAGTGTTTTCCACGGTGATTATTTTTAGTTATTCCATGCATCTTTTATTGGTTTTAAAATAATTTTTAAAATCTTATTATGAAAAAATAGCTGTCCTGTGGTTTTACAGGATAGAATTAATAACTGATTTAATAGGGGAAGAAGATATTAAAGTAAATTGTGCTGTAATTACAAGATCCATGTTTTAGTGGTCTGAAATCACTGGAACTGTTGTGCATGTTATTGTAATTTCTATTACAATTTTATTAATTTAAAGAACTTATTTCAAAAAAAAAGATCTCATGCCATATATTAAAGACAAAGTAAGTTCCAAGATCTCATATCAGTAATAAGGCATTTATTTAACTGGGAGATAAAATAAAAAAGGAGAGCAAAATGCAGCATGATAGTCATCTTAGCAATGTGATTAATTATCTAGGTTAACTAGTTAAAACACAAGATCAGACTAAATTTTAGTCTGACTTATTCTAAATTTTAAAAAAAGATAAAGTACAAAACATCAACAAGACACCAACACATATAAATAATTTTAACATATTAATGAGTTTCTATTAATATGCCAGAATTTAAATGAATATAATTCTTAATTATAATCAAGTCAAAACACTTTTTAAAGATTTTATATATTTAATTTTAGACCGAGGGGAAGGGTGGGAGAGAGAGAGAGAAACATCAATGTGTGGCTGCCTATTTTGAGAGCCCCCTATTGGGGACCTGGCCTGCAACCCAGGCATGTGCCCTACCTGGGAATCAAACCAGCGACCCTTTGGTTCTCAAGCTGGCGCTCAATCCACTGAGCCACACCAACCAGAGCAAAACATTTTAATAGAGGAATTAAAGTCTCAAAAATTAAAATGTATGAAGGGATAATGGAGTACAACTCACTTTTGTGAGAGCTCACGTGGCAAACATTTGCTGAAGTGCCTGTTCTTTAAGAACTGACTTACAATAAGATAGCATCCATTTTATTTCCCCCGAAGGCTACATTCCTTTTTCTATCTTTGCTGTTTTGGTTGATGGCCAACACGACCCACCTTTCCCTTTTAGTCAAGAAAAAAGAGAAAAAAGAAATCAAAATCCTGATTTTAAAACTGAGTTTGATTCCCTCTATTCCCCTCAATTTTGACCCAGTTGGCAACAGTTTGGATTTCGCCACAACAATGCGCATCCTGCATCTTTCCTTTCCTAGTGATTCGAAGCTTCATCGTCACAGTGGAAGCCTCACCACTAGCACCACCAGTACATTCCCCGGACGTTTGTGTGCCTTCTCCCGCTCATCTTTTCCCAACTACCCGATGTGCTGTGAGCTGCAAAGTGCCTGCTCTTGGTCTTCTAATTCTATGTTCCATTCTATAGTGATTTTATACAAACTGAAAGTATCATACACATGTATGTGTTCATATATATAATGCACATCTCCAATCTATAACTTTTTTGAATGGCACACTTCATTTTCAACATCATAGAAACTTACAGGCACAATGGAACAAAATGTGGATTTAAGAATAATAAATATTTTTCTGCTTTTGTTGTAACTCCTTTATTGACTTCTGGTACAGTATTCTAAAGCAAATCTCATATAGTATCGCATTTGCTCTATAAATTCACTATGCGTCTCTTACTAACACAGATTTCTCTTTTTTTACCGAATTGGTATGCCATCCTTATACCTAATAAATTTAAATGCTGCTTCTTTAACATCATATTTGTCATCAATATTTAATTCCCCTGAAAATATTTTTCAGAGTTAGTTTGTGCAAATCATTTTCAAACAATATCTACACTTTTCATTGTTGTTAAAGTGCATACATTATTTATTAAATAAAAATTCTCCTTTTGGGTCACATAATAAACATGGTAAGAAAATGGGTCATTTTTTTCCATATAATTCCCTCCCATTAAGTTGACTAATTGCTTCTTCGCAGTGTTATCTACCTTGTTCTTCCATGTCGTACACATTTGATTATCTGAAGAATCCAGACCCAAGTACCAAACAGACATATCCAGCTGAACTTAGAGCAGGCATCTCCAAATATACATTCTAAATATGTTACAATCTCTTCCTATCAACTTTTTACTTATTATATATTATCTCAGTTAAAAGTATGATAAGATATTCAGGCAAGAAAAAAACTAAGAATACAGTTTGGACATCCCCCGCCCCCCAATCTCAGGCATTCACTGGGCTTTATGCTTGACCTTGCTACTCAGCTTCCAATAAGTCTGCTTCCTGTGCCTTCACACCACTACCAGGAGCATGTGAACCCATCGGTCTCTTGCTGAAAAGCTTCTGATGGTTTGGATATAATTTTTCAGTTATTGCTGTATTATTCAAATTCCTTCACATTTTGCCCAAGTTAAATTTATATTCACTTAGTCATTTTCAAATTTCTGTGCCTTTCTTCATATGGTCCCCCATGCCTATAATGCAGTTCCCTACCATTCCAAATTGTTTACACTCAGTCATTTCTTATAAAGGTCACCCTTTTTGTTCCCCAGCTTAAAATTGATTTCTTTCTGTTCCAAACTTGAATTTAATTATTCATGTTTATGGTACTAAATATTTCATATTTTTTTAAATCTTCCCCCAAGGATATGTTCATTGATGTTAGGGGGAGAGAGACAGGCAGACAGACAAGCAAACATCAATGTGAGAAACATCAAGTGGTTGCCTCCAGCATGTGCCCCAATTGGGGATGGAACCCACAACCTAGGTACGTGCCCTGAGCAAGAATCAAACCTCGACCCTTCGGTGCACAGGATGACACTCTAACCAACCAGGCCCCCCAGGCCAAGGCAATATTTCATACTTTTGAGGCCACTCTCCAGTTACGTGTGTAAAGAAGTCAGTGGCAAATCAACATGCCGCAGTATAGTAAATGCACTGAGGAAGAAAGCACAGAATTCTGTTGCAGCAAATAATGAGGATGTGAACATGCAGGATCTCAGAAAGCTCCCTTGGGAGGGGGAAGTGACATTTAAACTAAGGTCTGAATGTTATATATAAAATGATAAGGAGATCATGTTACAGAGTAAAAGAATAGGTTTTGTAAAGGCTTCCAATAAAGAATATGCTATTTAAAAGATAAAAAGAGATAGTAGACTTTCCATTGCTGGCCATCATGGTATAAAAAGTTCTAGATCAGTCCTCTCATTTAAACATCTTAGAACATTAAAACTTGAGAAATGGGGAAATTAGATGAGACCTAAGATCACCCTGCCTTTCTGTCCAGAGGTGTTTGCTAGACACCAGTACAGGGTGAGGACCGAGCCCGACACTTTCTATGAACTACGGAGACAGACAGTCAAGTTCAGAGCAGGTTAAATGACTAAAATCTGTGTCAGAGTATGAATGAATAGGAGAGTACACAGATAAAGAGCTCCAGAAATCTACATAAGTGCCCCCTTAGGTCTTTTATTTAATACTAAGATAACCTTTCAGAGTGAAAGAATAACTGCAGGGGAATGCTCAAAACCACCACATCTCACAGGCTGAGGGATTTCCGAGTCTGAACAAAGCAGAGTAATTTGCTGAACAACTAGAGCATTCAGTAGGAATCTTAGAAAGGTCAAGCCTTTAAAGTTGAGCCATACTAGTTCTAGATTACTGCTTCCTTAAACTCTGTCCCAAAATGCCTTAACATTGAGCTTGAACAGATCACTTTAATCCTCAAACACACTGATTTCCATTCTAGCAAAACATAACCCCTTTTAGGGGAAAACACTAACATCCAGAAACTCAACAATGTGATATTCACAATGACCAATATACAACAACAACAACAACAAAAGAGTAGACTAATAAAGAATCATGGAAATGTGACACAATACCAGAAGAAAAATGTATCAACAGAAATAGATACAAATGAGAAATAAAATGGAATTAGTTGACATGTTCAATGCTTTAAAGGCCAATGCAAATTATATGAAAGAGAAAAATGGAATCATAGAAAAAATGAAATGGAACTCCAGAGTTTTAAGTAAAATACCTAAAACCAAATATTCACTGGATATACTTAACATGTCAGAAACTTCAGGGGGGGACATTAGTGAACTTGAAAACATGGCAACATAGATTATTCAAACTGAATCACAAAGAAAGAAAGAGAAAGACTGCCAGGAAGTCTAGCATTCATGAAGTCAGAATCCCAGAAAAGGTGGCACAAACTATTTGAAGATAGTGGAAATGTTCTGAATGTTATGAAAAAACACAAATCCACTAATTCAAAAAGCTAAGCAAACTCTAATTAGAATAAGTATCCAAAATCAGAATGAGGTACATCATAACAATATTGCTGAAAATCAATGATAGAGATATTAAGAGCAGCTAAAGAAAAAAAGTTACTTTATTCACAAAGAAATATTAGTATCACTGATACAGTGTCAGAAATAATGCAAACCAGAAAACAGTGAAAATCCATATTTAAATATATAAATATGGGGGAAATAATCATAGAGATATTTTGAGATAAACTTAACAAAATACATGTGACACCTGAACATTTAAGAGTAGAAAAAATACCTGAGAGAAATTAAAACAATCCAAATAAATTGAGAAATATTCCATAACCTTTGATTGGTTGAATCAGTATTACTAAGATAATACTAATTCTCAGACAATGCAATTCCTCCAAAATTCTCTGTTAATTTTTTGAAGAAATTATCAAGAAGGTTCTAAATTTAAATGGAAGAGACCTAAAATAGCCACAACAATTTTGAAAAAGGACAAAGAAAATGCACATTACCTATTTCAAGAATTTATATAAAGCTGTAGAAATCAAGACAGGTAGGCGTTGGAATATTAACAGAAATAAAGATTAATGGAACACAATGGAGTCCAGAAATAGACTCACAGTTGGTTTCTACAAAGGTCTTATGATAATAAATCTGGAAGGTCAGACTTTCAGTACATGTTGTTGAAAGAACTGAATACCCATTTGAAAAAAGAAAGTAGCTACGTATGTATTAAGAGTAAAATAAATATAGTAAATATTTATGAGATATACAACTTCAGAATCATTTTTTTCTTTTTTTTATTGTTGTTCAAGTACAGTTGTCTCCATTTTTCTCCCCACCACTCTCCCCTGCCCCACCCATCTTTTATTTCTACATTAATACTTATTTACAGATTAGTAAATAAGTTCAAGCCTACTTATTTCCAAAGATTGAACATCGACAATATACAGGGAAGTCTAGGAAATTCTCAGAACTATTAATAACTATGACAACTTAAGTAAATGTGAATACTACTCACTGCAGTTACTAAAAAAGCTTCCTACAAAGAAATCTGCAGACCAGAATTATCTGCTTATAAAGATTCCAAAGGAAAAGTAAAGAGTTTTAATGCCAAATGTTATATCATGTCCTTCTTTTGAATTTGTTTAAAAATCCCCATTTTAGCAGCATTTTCTCCTTAAAAGGGAAAGGAGTTTTTTCCAGAAAGTATCTGATGAGAAGAAGTCACAGAAAGGTGACAGGAACTGTGAAGAATCTGTCAGTGAAAGCCATTTGGTAAGATGCTTTCCTGTCAAACCATGATGTACACGCTTCCTGTTCAAGAATGGTTCAGATACGGAGAGTCTTCATTTCTGTGGTCCTACTATTTAAAACACAAACTCTCTGGTAACTTCAGTCCATACGAGGTCCTTAAGATCACCACAGACGACTTAAACAGGATCAGAAGAATCAGATTAAATACATATCAGAAAGACCATTAACCCTTTATAGCATTTCATAGGCAAAAAAAAAAAAAAAACAAACCTGGATATAAACTAAAGAAAAGTGTAAAGTAAGGTTGTGATATTACCTATAGAAATAACTAGCTTCCTAAAATATATTTGTATGAAATACAATACTGAAACTATTTTATTCAGAAAAATAATATGAATATTTTATCACACATTCTTCTATTTTACATTTTAAGTAGTTTTACCATAGCATATAGTGATAGATATTATTCAGTTCATACTCTCACTTTATCTATTATTAATTTGGAAAACTATAGAAAAATGAGCTTCTCTGCTGCAAAACTTTTTAGGCACAAGGGCTATTTAAAGATTGCCATCTTGGCTCTCCACAAGCTAGATCCCTGGGAAGCCTGGCTGACATCCCTGCTCCCCTCAGGCAAATTTAATCACTCCCTTCACTGTACTGGAGCTCTCTAAGTGCACTGCCACGGTAAAAGTCTCACAGGCCACCGTGCGATCCCCACATTAAGAAGAGATTCTTATTTATTCATCTTTTTATTCTCAGTGACTTGAATTGTTCCAAGCACATTAGAGATCATAAACCTCTTATGGATAAATCTATAATTCATAGATTTTCTTGGCTATTTTTTATCAACTATATTTCCCTATTGCAATAATCCTCTTATCTTCTTCTAGCTTGGCTTCATCTTGTTTGTATCATACAGATGTATTTATACGCTAACTCAAACTATCAGAGAATTATTGTACAAAAGACTAAAATTATATTATATAACAGAACCATTGTGCATGGTCATCTGTCATGGGTACCTAGTGGTTTTTATCAATACTGAATTCTGTCTAGGGCACATTGCGTAGAATATGAAGAAAACTCATGAAGATTGTCTTCTTTGGTTACGCTTATAAATTTCAGTAAGTTATTAATAAGATACACTCCATACTGTTTTAACTATTCGATTTTAAACTGTAAATAATAGTCAAAATGGTAAAAAAAATTACAAATAAAAGCAAATAAATGCAGTTTAAAATTTTGCTGTTGTTTTTCTTCCATTGAATGGATTCTTTTGTGAAAAATAATTTGCAATTTTTATTAGTATGAGCTTCAAAGCCTTCCATTGGGCTTTTGTTTCACCATCATCAAAGGTTTTCTTGTGTTTCTATGGTGTGAAACACTGAAAAAAGTTGGCAGAGAAATAATATGATAGGACTTTGATGTATCAAACTGCACTAGTTACCGACTTTAATCCTCTACTAGGAATTTGTTTTCCTAACAAGTAATAGTGTTTGAAAAATATTCGATATTCATATCAGTGGCAATAAAGTTTTTCCATCCTTAATAATCTTTCAATTTTTCATACACTGGTTCACTTTCAGATACATACTGATCTCAGACTCTTCCAAGAGAAATTCCACTAATATTGGCATGATTTCTATGTTTCTCTATAAATCCCCATCTTCCATTTATTGAATAAAAATTTTATTAAATAAGACATCTTAGATTTCCTAGTTTTGCTTCTTTTTTCTACAGCTAAATCTATGAATGTAGAAAGAAGGAAGAAGAAATGATAGAGGCATGTGTTAATCAATTGAGAGCAAGGGCATTTAAGCTTAAATGAATAAAATTTCCCTTGTGCTGTGTGATGATTGGGCAAAAGAAGTCAAAGATGTGTCATGAAGGGAAATCCTAAATTTAAAGAATATACATGATACATATGTTATATTTGTACAAGAATAATCTCTTAACTAGGCAAAAATGATAGAATCCTATGTGATGGAGGAAGACAATTAAAAATCCAAATTTCTGTCAATGAGAAACTGGTTAAATAATGTGTGCTACATCTATGAAGTCACAGCTCTAAAAAGAAAACATTGTACTCTTTTTATAACTATAGTCTGATCCCCATGGATTGTAAGTGGAAAGAAGTACATACATTATAGATGAATGTGTATACACACACCTATACTATATAAACATCTACATTATACACACTACCCTCTGTTTAGTTTTTTAATCTGCAAAGCATGCAAAATAATTTACATAAATATGAAGAAAAAAACAAAATATCACTATTGTTAATCTGATAAGGGGTTAATATCCAAAATTTACAGAAAACTTATAAAACAACACCAAAGAAATTCAATTTAAAAATGATCAAAGGGCCTGAATAGACACTTTTGGCCAATAGATACATGAAAAAATGTTCAATATCACTAATCATCAGAGAAATACAAATTAAAACTGCAATGAGATATCACCTCACGCCTATCAGAATGGCTATCATCAATGAATCAACAAACCAAAACTGACAAGAATGTGGAGAAAGGGGGATCCTAGTGCACTGTTGGTGGGAATGCAGACTAATGTAGCCACTGTGGAAAGCAGTATGGAGTTACCTCAAAAAATTAAAAATGGAACTACCTTATGTCCCAGCAAGTCTACTTTGGGAATTTATCTGAGAAACTTGAAACACTAATTCGAAAGAATGCATCCACCCCTATGTTCACTGCAGCATTATTTAAAATAGCCAAGATTTGGAAACAGCCCAAGTGTCCATCAGTAGATAAGTGGATAAAAAAGCTGTAGTATATTTACACAAAGGAATACCACTCAGGTGTAAAAAAGAAGGAAATCTTACCTTCTGTGAAAGTGTGGATGGACTGGAAAGCGTTATGCTAAGTGAAACAAGCCGGTCAGAGAAAGACAAGTAACATATAAGTTCACTCATGTGGAAACTGATGAACAAAATGAACTAACCAGCAAAATGGAGACAGACTGACATATTTTTGACCTTAAAATGCTTATGTGTAAAATCGTGCTTCATTATTGGGAATATATTTCAGTATTAATGTAAACCAACATATACAATTTTTTTTAAATATGGGTATGCCATTGCTAAAAGCGGTTACTTGTTGGAATACAATGGTAGCATATATTCTGTTTTATTTATATTTGTGATTTGAGAGGTGATAATATGAAAAATGATGCAACACTCTTTCTCATGTAGTTCACAATATGGTGGGGAAAACAATCAATTGATATAAACAGTTGCTTTTATCTTATTCTTCTGGGTAGTAGGCACTAAAGATACTGCACAGAAGATAGACCTTAATATCTGGGAACTGTGATTATCATTGTTTTCAATTACAAATAATGACAACAAGGTATAGAAAAGAACACATCTATCTGGTTCTTCAATCCTTGTTTTTTGTTTTGTTTGTATGATTGTTTCACAATCACACCAAGGTTTGCAAAGCGATATAATGGCAGTTTGCAGAGTGGACTGGAGAGGGTTGGAACGTCGGGGTTGGCTCAAGGCACAGTAGCGAGGTAAATTTTGCTTCTTCATTTCAGGCCAACCATGAATAAAGTCTGTACTTGCTCACACTTAGAGAATGTGAAATGCAGCTGTTCCCAAGATAAGGCATAAGCATGTGGCAGGACTTGCTTTTTGAAAGACCTTGATCAGAACTGGGAAGTAGAGCAAAGATGGCTGTCTCTGTTCTACAGATTGGACCCTCAAGGGGATGATAGCAATAAAATGTTTCCCCTATATAACCCATTCTCTGGAAGCACTGGGGAGCCAGGTCTCTGTGACATTGAGCTTGGCGCCATTTCCTCAATTAATAAGCCCTCACTCTCTTGGCTGCAAACTCCTGTTCACATTTGCTTGGGCTTTGATGCATGAAGGCAAATGGACCCCTTTAGTCTGGTAGCGTGGTTAATGTCATTCATTGTGTGTTCTCTGGTGGAGGTGGGACGGTTTAACAGAAAAATGTGAAGGACTCGTGGACATGGACAACAGAGTTGTAACTGCAGGCAAGAGGGGAATCTGAGGAGGATAAACAGTAAAGAAAAAATACAATCAATTTTTAAAAATGCATACATACAGATATACAAAAATTTAAATGTTTATAAATATATAAGCAATTCCTTGATCATACCATACTTGTGAGTATTTTATTTTAGCCTTTTCTTTTTTCCCCCCTAATTGAAGGTATCTCTTCCCTGGTATATATTTCTAAATATATGTTAAAGTATTAATTTTACACCTTGCTAAATGTATTGTTTATATAATAATTTACTTTAAAATGTTTGAAATCTATAATACAAAAATAATGTAAATATTGTAAACTCAATATATTTATGTAACGGTGACTGATGCTAATTAATTTTCAATAAAAAACATGTAATAAAATAAATATATTTTTATTTATTTTTGGAAGTTCTTAGGATAGAAATACTTGAAAGAACAAAACTTACATGCAGTTTTAGCATCTATTTTTTTCTAGGAAGCAACAGTACCACTGTGCTGAGTGATTAATATACTTGGCTTGAAAACGTTTCTTTTAACTTAAAAAAATGACAAGGGCTTTTTAAAATGCACAAATATACCAGTTATAAAAGTGAAACAGGGGATATAAAAATATATTTTGTTTTTTCAATATTACTGGTAAACACAAGTACATATGTTGTTTATTTGCTAACATTTCTGTTATAAAGCCTTTAATTTTTATAAAGCTAATTATATATTCAGGGTGGGGCAAAAGTAGGATTACAGTTGTGAGTACACAAAACAGGCTTCTTCTTGTATTATTATTTATTAATTATTGCACTATTTTCCATCCAAACAGCTGTAAACCTACTTTTCCCTCACCCTGTACCTTTCTTTTTTTATCTTAAGATGAGCTCTTCTTTCCACAGCAGCTGCCATTGAGACTGCACTTTCATTGTAAGGTTTGTGTGCTTCCACAAATAAATGATTTTCTAGAAGTTATATACATATACAACCATAGCACAAACATACACACATACCAAAAACCATACACAACCACACATATAGGGTTATTGCTAAAGATAGTCAATAACAGGCTGATAATTTGGTCATTATTTTACTGTGACAGGAAAGTAAACATATAGATCAAAGAACAGAAAAAATAATCTCTTCTTGTTAAAGTACATGCATATGTATGTGCATATGTGTGTATGTATGTTTAGCCCTAATGAATAAACAAGTCTACTTGGATATATTTTATGATTTTATATAAACTGAGAAGAGTACAGTACTAATTTAAAAATATTTTCACTAAGTTGCATTAATTCAAAGAAAAATGTTCTGTTTAAATATTTTTAACCTCCCATGGTGGTCTGAGAAATGGAACTCAAATCCGGCCTCATTTTTCATAGCATTTACCAGAGTAAAAGTTCCCTCATGAACTCTGTCAAAAGCAATTATTTCATTATGTTTTGCTAAGAAAAACACCCTTCATAAGTTAGCCAAATAGAATATTCTTATTAGGAAGAATAAATGAATATAGGCAACTTTTGAAAGCATGTTTGATAAATATTACAATATTAGGAGAACCTTAGTGATTCTCTGGCACAAAGAAAATAAATGCTAAGGTGAAAACTTCTCAGGGAATTTTTGTTTAGTAAACTTGATACCCTGAAGAAAGAAATGAGGTCTCTGCTTAGGTCCCTTTATGCCACTTCTTTCCACTGAATCTGCAAAGGAGTGAACATAAAGTTCTTTCTGGTCACGTTAGAGCCTATTGTGCTGTGTTGGACTCATTCCACCTGGAGTTCAAGGGGGTTCTCAGAGAAAATGTAGCTACGCCTTTGACTGAAGTACATTGATCTGTTTTTAAATATATGTATTTTATTATCTCCATTGAGAAATTTCAAAACTGGTTTTTAAGAAGCAGTTAGATATACTAAATCCAACATCAGGATATGATACAGTTAAAAAAAGATTCTATGTGGAAGAGTAGTGAGAATTCATTTGGAAGTAACTTCATGGTAGGTCCCACACAAAAGTGCTTGTATAGCCACCAAGGTGACATTACTGAATGTGGTGTTTAAAAAGGATGTGGAGCAACATGCATAGTATTTCCATCATAGATATACAAGAGGTGCAAATAACCTACAGGCCACACACAATAGAAATATGTAATAATGAGGAAGTAATGAGTTTTAGTATTTACTATCACTATTTTCAATAGAACTTATATATTTGTGGTTTATATAATTTAATTCTTTTTTCTCACTGAGAATTTTTTTTCATGAATTTTAGAGAGAGAATGGGAGAGAGAGAAAGAGAAAATTGAGAGAGAAAGAGAGACAGAGAGACAGAGAGGCATTGATTGGCTGCCTCCCATATGCATCCCACCTGGGGATAGAACCACAACCCTCTGGAGCACAGGGCAACTCTCCAACCAACTGACCCTCCCAGCCAGGGCTATAAAATTTAATTCCTAACAATATCTGTGCTTAACAACGAGCTCACCAACCTACTCTATCAAAGCAAATGCAGGAAAGCGGAAAGGATCAGAAGAGTAGCAAAGTCTTAGTTGGCTGGCACCCTTGGAATCTGGTGTTTCAGTACATCTAGGGTGCAGGTGCCCAGAAGCAAACTCCAACTTTTGTTCATGGAGTGGCGTGTGAGAATGCCCAGAGGCATTCAGGCATTCAGGATACCTCTACATCTGGCTTTGCGTTTCAAAGACCCCCTGGTTGAGAAGCAGACTGTATGCCCCGAATTTCTGCTATGAACCTTGCTTAGCAACCTGGTCTGAAGGAAGTTGGTACAGAAGGCTTCCTCATAGCTTCACCCTCTAGTTTTGCATATTCCACTCCATTTCTAAGGAAAAAAATGGTGACATTAATGACCCACTGTGGCCATTTATAAGAGGAGGACCAAGCTTTATTCTTAATTGTATTAGAAATAGCAATAGAACTAGATCTAGTGGAAACTCATGTAAATGAAGGAATGTAATCATAACCTAAGGAAAGGGAGCCTAGAAAAGTATACAATGTACTTAAAATTATTACAGTATGACTCAACGTTTAAATTACTTAGGTTTGGTTCATGGTTCAGAAATTCTTTTTTAATTGAATCTTTATTGTATTTTTTCCCATTACCATTTAGTCCCCTTATACCCCCTCCCCCCAGCAATCACCACACTGTTGTCCGTGCCCATGAGTCCTTTCTCTGTCTTGCTCAACCCCTCCACCCCCTCACCCCCTCCCACTAGCTGTCTTCCTGTTCTCCATCTCTGAGTCTGTCCCTATTTTTTTTGTTAGTTCAGTTTGTTCCTTCGATTCCACATGTGAGAGAAATCAACACAGTGGATTTTATTTAAGTTTCAAAGTTTTCCTGAGCATAAGATCGCCTCAATTCTTATGGTATCATACCAGATACTTTCACTGTCCTACATATTCTCTGCGTTTCACCTGTTTATCTTCCCCTCCTTCCTGACCCCTGGCAACCACTGATCCTTTACTGTCTCCAAAGTTTTACCTTCTCCTGAATGTGCTATATTTAGAAACACAGTTTGCAGTCTTCTCAGACTGCCTTCTTTCCTTAGTCATATGCATTAAAAGTTCCTCTATGATTTTCACGGTCCGCTAGTGCTTTTCTATTGAGTGCTGAATAATACTCCATTGTCTGGGTGTACCACAGTTTACTTATCCACTTACCCACTGGAGGGCACTTTAGTTGCTTTCAAGTAATGGCGATTATGAATAAAACTGTTATCAACATCTGTGAGCCGGTTTCTGTGTGAAAATAAATTCTCAACTTTTTGCGTAAACACCAAAGAGCACAACTGTTGGACTGTCAGGTAATGGCATGTTTAATTTTGTAAGAAATAGTCAAAGCACCCCCAAATGTCGCTGTTCTGTTTTACGTTTCCACAGCTACCGATGAGAGTTCACGTTGCTCTACGTGTTTGCCAGATTTGGAGATGTCAGCCTTCTGGACTTCTGTGACTCCCACACGTGAGCAGTGGCACCTCACTGTTTCAATTTGCAGTTCCTTAGTGAGGAATAAGGTTGAACATCTTTCATGTATTTCTACATGGTTATGCATATTCCAATATACTGTTGTCATTATTTCGAACAAACTGATATTCGTTAAATCAATTAAAAATAAAAAATGCTCTTAATTTAATTTCACTTATCCCTAGTCCAATAGTCTTCCTTCCTTTGTGTAGATAAAGTTTGTGGCCTAAATCACTTTGCCTTTCTCTAAAGAACTTCCTTTAACATTTTTTTGTACAGCAGGTCTACTGGTAACAGATTCCCTCAATTTTTGTTCATCTCAGGTCTTTATTGCCTCTTAATATTTGGAGGTAATTTTCCAAGGTACAGAATTCTGCATTGGTGTTTTTGTTTCTTTTCTCTCTTTACACTTTAAATATTATATTACACTGTCTTCTTGTTTGCATAGCTTCTGAATACAAGTTGAATGTAATTATTATATTTATTCCTCTAAAGGTAAGGTGTTTTTCCCCTCAGCTTCTTTTAAGATTTTTCATTGATCCTTAATATTTTTGTAGTTTGAATTGCCTAGGTATAGTTTTTCTGTTTTTTTTTCTTACTTAGTGTACTATGAGCTTCCTGGTTCTGTGGTTTGGTATCTGATATTCATTTGGGGAAAATTTCAGTCATTTCAAATATTTCTTTCATCCCTTTCTCTATTATTCTTCTGGTATTGCCAATACCTGTCTGTTGCACATTTTTGTAGTTGTTCCCCGGTTCTTGAATATCCTATTCTTCTTTCCAGTTGTTTTTCTCTTTGCTTTTCAGTTTTAGAAGTTCCTATACAGATATCCTCAAGCTCGGGCATTCTTTTCTCAGCAATGTCCAGATAACTAAACACCCATCAAAGGCTTTCTTCATGTCCGTTATACTGTTCTTTATCTTCAGCATTTGGGGGGAAAGGTGTCTTTCTATCCCTCAGCTGACATTGTCCATATGTTCTTGAAGGCCATCTATTTTATCCATTAAGGCCTTCAGCATATTAACATATTTGTTTTAAGTCTCCACGGAGTCTGTTTCTAATGTTTATTCTAATTTTTTTTCGCTTCTCTAATGTCTTGTAGTGTTTTTCTTGATGGCCAGATATGATGTACTGGCTCAAAGGAACTACTGTAAGTAGTCTTTTAGTGATATTACAGTAAGCTGTGTGGGGGCGAGGAAAGCATGTTTTTTCATCCTGTAGTTAGATCACGGTCTTTCAGTGATCTTGTGCCTGCAGATTATAAATGTCACGTGTGCTTCTCAGCACCCCCTCCCTTAGGTGGACAATGATGGCCAATGATACCCAATGAATGGGTATGTTCCTTCTCCCAAGTGAGAGGGAACAGGGAACTGGAGTTGGATATTACCCTTGCCCCAACTCAGGCAGGCTCTGATAAAACTGCCAGCAGGTGAGGCTCCGTCTGAATAGTTTCTCCCGAGGACAGGCAAGCACAAAATATTGTGCTTTTCTTCAAAATGGTTCCTTTTGCTCTCACTCTGCTGGGAGCTTAAGGATACTTTTCTCCGGTGTTCACTGTGAGACCTTGCGAAGAACTGGCACAGCTCCAGGAAGTAAAACTCAGAAAAGTGTGGAGAAAATACCCCTGAGCTTGAGAATATCTATGTAAGAACCACTAAAATGGAAACACAAAGAGAAAAAACAACTGAAAACATCAGAAAAACTCCCTGATGACTGGATATACCTGGAGATTTTATCTCTTAGATTTGTCAACACTGGGCCTCCAGCAACTCTTCAATTACAATTCAGTTTTCTTACCCAGACACCGCTTTCCAAGGAGGTTGCGGCCCTGTTGAGGTAGGTTCTGTTTCTCTGTGTTTGTCTGTTGGGCTCTCCAATTTGAGGGGCTGTGGTTTATCCTATGATTTCATGTTTCTCATGTATCTAAGAAGAACTGTTAATTTTATTCAATTTGTTCAGCTTTTTCCTTGTTGAAAGGGTAGGGTGACAACTTCCAAGCTTCTTACATGACAGACTGGATCCTGGACTATTGTTTTTGTTTCTCAGTTTTGTATTTTTCATTGTAGAGTTTTCAAGTAATATGTGCTCAATAAACATTTTAAAATTTACTTATAATTTTGTGACTTTATTGTCAAGGGTAATATATATCCTGCTTAAAGATGTGTTTATTGGACACTGAGTTGATATTTTAATAATGGAGAAGTTGAAGAAAACTCATTGAGGTCCATAACTTGACTTGATTTGCTTCTCAAAAGTGTATAGAAGAGTGGCGTAAATGGTTTGCAATGCAGCTTTGCAACGTATCTTATCAAAACTTGTAGCTCATTAAGTCTATCTTTTAATTATGGTATGGTCTTTAAAATCATGCCTGGGTTACTAGAACGTAGTTCAAGTCACAATGTGTCAGCTCTGATCCTAGAGTTCAACAGGTCTGGCACGCTTTGAAAAACTCCTGAACTCCTGCCTGTGACTCGAGAACACGAGGCTGTCTTGCTGAAAGATGTGAGACTGTGTGAAGAAGAACAGAAGAGACCCAGTAAAACCCAGACAGTTTCCAATTAACCCTACCGACTGACTGCAAATGCCTGACCAAGCTCAGCCAAGGTTAGCCAATGTGAGTTCAGATCAGAAGGACCACTCAGCCAATACACAAAATGGTGAAAACTAATAGCCAGTTGATGTTCTGTCCCAGTAATTACTGGAACAGCTTTTTGCATAGCATGATCGTGGAAATTCACAATCAGGAGCAAAAAAGGAGCAAAAACACATCATGGGGAAAACTGTTCAAAACTATCTTTGGCCTATTACTAAATTTAGGACTCTAGATGGCATGTCTTATGAAACTGTCATTATATATTATACAGAGTACCTGGGTCTTTTTTTTTTTCACACTGAACTACTTGTCATATAATCACCTTAGGAGATTTTGTTAAGAAGTTAATTAACAAATACTAAAATGTATTCTTATGCATTAAATGATTATTAAATGATAATGGCCAATCACAGGACAGAATTCATCTCAATAAAAGATTGACTCTAGATTCTTTTTCTAGCCTAACAGTGTTTGCTGCTTCTGATATCTTTCTTCAAAGTGTCTAAGCATTACTGTACCTCCATCAATGATATTAATTGATTTAGTTCCTTCTAAATCCCCAAAGGGCCAAACAGTCACCAGAATGTGCTGTCTTTGAAATTCATGCCTGCCATTTCACAGTTGTTTTGGGAAACAACTATAACTCTTTTGGACTCAGTTCAGTGAATTTTCCTTTTCCCTTCAATCTGTCTCATTGTTCCTTCTGAAACACGTGGACTTGAAGCCTGCAGCTGTGGTATTAGCTTCCTGATTTATCACATACCCTATCATGACAGATCCATCGGCGGCCACTTGAACAGCATGGCAGTGGCAGGGATTCCTGAAGCCTCAGCCTGTATACAGCCTTTCCCATCAGCTTTCCAAACACTGCAGTGAGCACACTATAATCTATGATAAATCCTTTCCTGTTTAAACTGGCTAGATTGGACCCTATTATCTTCAACTAAGAACTCTGGACTTAAAAGAAGGATTGCGATTACTTTCTATCCCTGATCATATCTGGACACAACTTAATCACTTAATAAATATAGTGAAATAAACTCTGATAACTTTACTATTAAGCATTAAATCCCAATTCAAAGCTACTCAAACTTTTAAACTATGACATGCAGCTAAATGTAAAATGTCTTCCATTCTTTCAAGTTTATATCAAATAGCAAATATTAAATAGGACTATTAATTCCATCTACTCTCTCCTCGACATCAATTAATGTACTTGGAAGAGTACAGCACTATCTTAAGTAAAATTTAAAGAATAATTCTTAATAAATAGCTTAAAGACAAAAAAGGAGGAAGAATCTGTGATGTTCGTTGTACTAATCAAAAGCTGTTTAAATTAACATTTTTAGAGTGCAATCATTCAAATTTTTATAAAAAGAAACTTCTATGTATTTGAGAGTAACCTCTGAAATATTAAAAAACAGTATTATAAATAACAATCATATGAAATATTAATGACTTACAGAGAAATCCAACAAAAATATAGAAAAGATAAGCTTAGTAAAGTCCTTCCTAGCATACAAATGATATCAATTTCCTTTAAAATTTTTATTGCCTTCAAAAAGGCCATTATTTTGGTACTCCTCCCTGTGGGACTGGGGTGGACTTTTCCCCATCCAGTTACACACAAGGTACCTTTCATTTCAAGGGCTCTGAATAAAGAGGTTTCACTCTCTGCAAATGCATACCTCCTACCTACCACTTACCTCGACCTCTTATTCCAACATCAACTTAAAACCATCCCCTAGGGACACACACACACACACAACCACTACAGCAATGCATTGTTCATGCCCAAATAAAGGTTATTTTTTTCTTCACTTAAAATGAACTGAATTTTTAATCACAATACAATGACTGCCAACAGCCAAGTGATATTTTCTTTTCTTACTCTTCACTTTTACAGAATTCAGAGAATTCTTGAACTTATCTGTGTCATTATCCTTAAAAATCATGGACAAAACTGTTCATATCAACAAAGTCCATATATCTAAAAAGTGCACTATTATTCCCCCTAATAAAATAATGAACCTAAAGAAAGTATCTCTGACCCTCTTTAGTAGACAAAGAACAAATATAACAGAGAAAACTGTCTAACTAAAGGCAGCACATAGGGGCAATTATAAAAATAACAATGAGGCTTCAGTATAATTATCACTTCTAACTGGGCAGCTAATCAAACACTGAGGTAACTGAGAAAAACTGATGCTTAGGGACCGTTGCAGATTAAGGTCACAATGGGATTGTGCAAAAGTTTAAATCAAAGCAGAAACATTATATTGGAACACAAACAAAAGAGTATATTTTAATATGCAATTATCTATGTTTTGAGATACAAAAATTTCAGTAGAATAAATATAAAATTACTAATTTCTGTATTTGTAAGCTGCATTTGGAATTACTTTTTTTCCTAAAAGTTTAGATGTAGTGTTAATAAGATGTCTCTAAATAATTTATTTTTCTTTTGTTCCTGGATGTCATTAACAAAAGAAACTCTGAATTTATAAAAATGTTTTAATATATATATGTATGTATTGTTGTTCAAGTACAGTTGTGTTCGTTTTCTCCTCACTACTCCCCCACCCCAGACATCCCCACCTCCCACCCTCGATCCTTCCCTTCTTTGGCTTTGTCCATGTGTCCTTTACACATGTTCCTGAAACTTTTAGGAACTTGCATTACTTCTATATTGGCATATCTGATCAGGGTTTGTGTATTTTCTGCCATCTTATAAACTATGAAGGATTTTGGCAATAACAAAAATAGAGGGTCTGGCAGAAGTAATGCCTGCTTGTGTTTGGCTGGTAGGGTGATAATATGATTGTGATAATTTGTGGTTTTAATTCAAGCATTTCAGCTAAAATGTCATATGGTGGGCTTGAGTATGATATTGTTACACTACAGAATGACATGCTTATGATTTTGTAATAAGAAGGGGCATTATTTGTGTCAGACCTTATATATTAGCTGCAGAGTAGTTACTGCTTAATATGCAACTTAAGGCCATGAAGCAATACTACAGTTTTCAAAATCAAATACCTAAGAGATTAGTAGAAAATCCTTCATTAAAACACTAATTTCTTCTTATTGATGGGGACACAAAATAGCTGTATAACTATGATAACCACCAGAAATCTGAGCTTATAGTCAGCTAATTTAAGAAACAAGATATGAAATTAGTACCCTGGGGCTGAAAACAAGCTCTTAGAATTGAGATGTGACATTAATTAAAATAAGAAAAGGACTATAATATTACTGTGAAGTAATCATTATGCTAAGGAGAACATATAAAAAAGGATTAAAACTGAAGGAAATGCTCAATTATCTTGCTCTGAATGAAGTTCAAATGCAATATCATGATCTTCCATGTGAAAAAATACACTGAAACTTTGGAAAAATCCATAGTATGCTTAGAACAAAATAAAATGAAAACAAACAAAAACAGAAACCATAAAACAAACAAAAAAACAAAAACAAAAAGGAGATAACTATGATTATAGCCATCCTTATATAAGTGCTCACTAGTCTAAAAAGGCAGGAGTGGACATAAAATAAAGAACCTTCATATCAAACATAATTATGTTCCTGGCAACACTGTCATGTAGAGAAATGGGGGAAAGGATGCTGATCTTTTCACATTAGAAATAAAGCAGGGTGGGAGAGTTCAAGAGAGCTATCTCAAACAAGCTATTCCCACTGGTGACTAAGAGTGTGTATTGGAGTTGGAGATGGAGGAAATATGAATCTGCAGAAATGGTGGGAAGAGAGAGAAAAAAGAGAAGTAGATAGAGGAAAAGGGAAGGACGAATGAATCAATGAAAGAAGGGGGAACATGAAGGAAAAAGAAAGCAATGACCTTTGAGTCTTACAGTAATAGCATGACTGATGATCAGCTCAGCTGCACACAACAGTTGAGCTACAAGCATTCTTTCTTACTGATTTCTCTCTACCTACAATGCCCCTCACCTCTCTCAGTTTGTCTGAACTGGCTAGGTCTTCACGATCCAGTTCAGATCATTCATATTGCAGAAGGACAGGATGACCACTCCATTCCCAACTACTGAAGCACTTGTGCTTCGACTTATTGTGACATTGAGTTAAATCTTGTCCCCCCTTATATGTCAGTGAGTGGTTGTGATGTATACTGCATTAAAACAGATAGTTAGACATGTGCAATAATGATGTGAACTCCTTTCCTTCTGTGATCCCTTTAACCAATCAAGTTTACTGAGTAAGCAAAAGAAAGGTGACAGATTCTCATTCGGAAAAAAATCCAAAGTTATCAAATAGTGTCATCACAAGAACTATTATTTATTTGTTGTGAGAGTCTTGGCAGGCATTGTAACAGACATTTTAACAGGGGGAAATTTAGCAGTCAAATTTTTCTAATAAGATTTGAAAAGTTATCCCTAAGCAGATGCAGTCATTTCTGGTTCTATCAGAATAATTAAAAGCCATGAATGCTATGCCATTTAATTTCTTTCATCCATCCACTGGTCCAATTATTAAATAGAATTGGACTAAGTTTTTAGTGTGTGCCTAACACTGAGCTATGTCCTTGTTCAAAGTGTCAGTACCATGAGACACAGGTGCTATCTTCGTAGAACTTGAAACCCAGTGAGGGAGACTCGTTAATCACGGAAACACAGATAAATGTAAAATCACAAAGTGTGATATATTGTTTGAAGAATAAGGATCAGCTTCCTTAATCCTCAGTAAGTCTTCACAGTCTGAATAAAATGATTAAAGAGCAAAGTCTACGTAAAGAGTGATTTTCTGCATTTCTTTAAAGATGACTTCATTGAAATTCTAATTATTTCTTTCATTCATTCATTTATCTCATGTGTTGCATTTGTTGAGTTAGTCAGTGAACAACTATTTTTTGAGTACTCTCTATACTAAATTGGCCAAGCAAGTAATAAAGATAGTAAAAAAAAGTTGGCATGACCTTAAAATAAGTTTATAGTCCAATAAAGATGAAAGGTATTAAATCAATGATTACCTGATAATGCTTAAGTTATAGGGAAAAAATACAGAAAGACCTGAAGCAGTTGAATGATCTAGCACAATACATCATGATCCCCTTAAGATGTGATCTGAGAATACTAGTGAAGATGAGGTTGAATTAAATAGACAAATAAAGGGAGTGTTTCCGATAAGCAGGCTCAACCTATGAAAGGTCTTAATGTTGAACAAAATTGAATGAAGGCCAGTATGTCTGAATAACATCAGCAGCTCCACCTAGTGACCATGTATCACATATACGGATAGACTTCATTCCATGTGATCTACCATACCATCTAACATGGTGCCAGAAAACGACTGTTATTTTCCCCTTCAACAGTGCATTAGTCAGAGTGATGGCTTCCCCAGATGATGGGGAAACCATCGATCACAATCAGTGAAGACAGTGCCTGTGACACGCTTCTGACCAACGAGATGTTTTTTGGGAGCATCTAAAATTAATTTATCCTGTGGTAACAAATACAAGAAAATGCAGTCTCTTCTCTTCCTTTGGGCATTGTTTGGTTGGGTGTGATGCCTGGAGTTGCTATTGTCTTAAGTGGAAACTGAAAAGAAACCCAACCCATGAAAAAAGACGAAGAGAATCTCAGAGAAATAGAGCTGAAACCCTGACTTCCTGTCCTCCTCATGAGCTGCTTGTTATCTCAGAAAATACACTTCAACATTTTGAGCCAATATGAATTGATTTCATTCCTTTCTCTATGAGACACTACAGATTATACACACACACGCACACGCACACATTTCCACAATTCAAAACTTATAAGTAAACATTATCCAGGAAAATAACGTATGATTTTTAAAATCATGAGTACCAGCAAAAAGAAAGCCCTAAGCATAATATAAAAGTATATAAAGTAGTGGTCTGGGAAGAGTCAGGAAGGGAAGATTTTCTGAAAAGACTAAGGTGGTAATAGGACGTAGTTATCTGTGAGAACAGCTGTTTTAACTACTGACCTGGCCATTAGGCCAGGAAGAACCTAATATTCTCATTGCTACATAGAGACAGTGAAGAGTTACATGAAGAGAGAACTGAAAATAAATTTGACGTTTTCAGTGTTTCCATTTCATTTAACTAATTGCTTTAGGATATGCACCTTGCGTCTCCATTTTATGGTAATTAAAGAATCTGAACACTCCACGGTGCCTGAGTGTGCAGGGCTGTGGTGGACAGGGAAGAGCAGCGCCGCCAGGGTGGGCTGGGCAAGCTTCCTGAAATTTCTTTGTTTCGTGCTAGTTAATAGTTGATATTTTCCCAAGTAAATGTAAAATTGCCTTGCAGGAGTGCTTACTCACTAATTGGGATTTCCTTGCATCTCTTTCATACTTTTTCATGCAGAAAAATTTTGTCTTCAAATGAAAACAATAGACAAAATAAGAAAACCAGGTTATTAAAAAAAAAAAAAGCTCTAAGCCAGTTTGCGTTGCCACTCAGTCCTCCACCTTTGCCCTAAGAAGTCACTATACAGTAGTTCATCGTGACAGCTTTTGATAAACCACTTTTTCAGGACTCTTGACATCATTAAAATAGCCTAAACCACATCTCCTGCTATGATCTTTAGATTTAAGGAAGAGCTTTGGGCAGAGATGACACCTCCACCCTTGTTGCTGACTTGTTCTGGTGCTGGAGCATTAACACAGACCCTTGTACTCTCAGGGTTATATCCCAGGAGATCCATTTGCTCATAATCGCAGTTGTATTTCCATACACTCTTAGTTATGCAAAACTGTAGGAGGGTGCAGCTAGGGGGCCCCCAAAAGAAGGATTTGTAATGCGGTCCAGAACTCAAAGTGTCCAGGAACTATTAGAAAGACATAGGATGTCCTCGCCACCACCCCACAGGTGTGAGTTGGGAGAAGGGACACATGGAGCAGGGCCATTGAGCTGTTTTGCATAGCAACAGCTTTGCAACTAACCTCTGGCATGGTCATTAACACATCTATAACTTTAAACTGGTTGCATAGATATGTTAAATAGCTGTGGCCAGGCTCTGAGCCAGGGGGAGGGAAGTAACTTCCCCCCAAGATGTAACTGGGAGGCAACTCCTCCTAGGTACAGCGCCTGTGTGAGAGCTTGGAGAGGACTGGCTGTGACATGGGGCCACACCTGCCCAGACTTGTGATGGCAGCCCAATAAAGCTGGAAGGATATGGGAGTGCTGGCAGGTTTGGCCGATTGTGGGAGGAGTCGGAATTGGGGCTGCAGAGGGGGATTGGCATGGGGATTTAAAACCAGACGCTGCAGCCATTGTAGAGGGAGCCAGGTGGCTGTGGCAGTGGAGAGAGAAGTACCTGCTGCAGCCATGTAAGGAGACCACTCGCTTTTGGCCAGAGTGGGGACCCCCCACAGCCAGGAGAAGAATCACCATGCAGCTTTAGCAGAGAATCACCAGGCGGCTTTAGCTGGAGATCCCAGCGACACAGCTGCTGGTGCTGGGAACTGAGGGAGGCCTACCAGCCGAGCACTGATGACTGGGAAGAACCAGGGGCTCCCTGAGCCATGGACTTCTGTTTTTTTCTTTCCTGAGATACGGTACCCCAGATTGGGTAAAGGGGGAAGGAATGACTGTGGGTGTTTGTGGGTGTTTTAAGGGGCTTTGGGATTTTGATGAAGACATTAAGTCATTACTCTTAGTCTGTATAACTTGAATAAATAACTCCTTTCCTTTTCATCAATCTCTAATATGGAGAGCTACAATTCTCTGGTGAAGGGAAAGGTGAGCCTAGTACAGGGGGACCCCAGGAGAAGCGGGGATCAATTCAGTAGCACTGTGGGACCCTCTTCCCTGGCGGCCAGTCAGGGAAAATCATGGGAGACCCCATGTGCAGTAGCTTTAAAGTAATACAACTACTTGTAGATGCTCAGTAAAAGCCCACCAAAACTAGCCAGGAAGGATCTGCCCTATAAGAATAGAGTCCCTCCGGTCCATGAGTTCAATCTCTGCTTGGAGTTGGCCTCTCCCATATTTTCTGCTATAACTCTGGGTGTTCGGTTCAATTCTTTGTCCCGATCACCAAGAACCTGGTTACCTGTGCCCACCTGTGACAAAACTACTTCCAATTTACGAATGATATTTTTAAACGTAATATATACGAAAACTATATTGCTTATAGTAACCCACATTCTGTTTAAGGAATGAGATTTTGTAAAGAACAAAGGACTTTTACAAAATAATAGCAGTGTAACCATGACTTAACATTTCAATTAAGCAATAAAGGGGGTGTATTCTGCTCTTTTCTCAAGGCTTCAGCCAACTCTCCTTAGAGAATATAAATAAAGCCCTGGGTTTTCTTTCCTTATCTTGCCTTTTTACAGCTAGAGAGGTAAAGTTTTGGGGAGAAAGTGCTGCTTGGTGTCAGCTGTGAGGATCAACAGGTGTCCACAGGAAGTCTACAGATTCCTGTTTGAAGAGAGATAGCTCAGAAATTAGGGGGGGAAGATCAAGAAGCAGATTTGCACTCCGTCATCCCCATCCCTTCCTCCTTCTCCAGGGAAGCATTCCCCTCCCCGTGATCTTTGTGATCTTCGTTCTGCTTTCCGTCTCCGTCCTCTGCCTGCATTGAGACTATTAAAATAGGCCTTGACTCGTGAGTCCCCCATTTTCCAGGTGGCCAGCATCTGAATAAAGCACTTCCCTTTACACAGTACCTATCCCTTGAGTGCTGGCTTTCAAAGCAGCAGGTGGCCGGACACAAGTTCAGTTTTGTTAGATTGAGAATTGGATACTGAGTGTTTTGTGTTACCTTCAAGTGTGTGCATGCCTGAGGATTCCCAAGGGAAGTGCATCACACTCTTCCAAACCTGGGTGGAAAACCAGGACTTGGGGAGTTCGGTGTAGTCTAAAAGGCATACTCAAAACACTCATTTTTCTAATACATACTATGGGATTTAAACTGGGAGGGTTTTTTGGTTTACAAGTACTCATTGAGTTTATATGCACACACTCAGTAAGCATATATTATA
This sequence comes from Trachops cirrhosus, assembly GCA_028533065.1. Taxonomy (NCBI): domain Eukaryota; kingdom Metazoa; phylum Chordata; class Mammalia; order Chiroptera; family Phyllostomidae; genus Trachops; species Trachops cirrhosus. The sequence goes on along the minus strand of CM052539.1, from coordinate 178,400,597 downwards.
GAAAACAAAAAGAGGGAGAAAAATGAGGTCTGAAAAAACCATAACAAAATTAGATAATAACTCAGTAGTTAAGTCAGAAAATGATATATGAGGTCATAAAATTGACATGAAAACTAACAATATTATATCCTTAGTAAAGACCAGCATTACTTTTAAATTACCTGAAGGCCAATTACAGCCAAAGAGGCACTAATTTAAAACTTAAAATCTTAGATAATAACTGGAGAAAACATTCCATATCAAATATTCATTATATGGTATCATCACTATTTAGGATCAACTGATTTATAGCACATATTTTAAGAATGACAACAAATATGGTAAGTAGTTTGTTTGAAGCCACAGGCTCATTCATGCCTTTTTAAAAAATGTCTAGAAAATATTCAAATCTGAATAACCATATTTTGTTCATCATATTTCAAATAAGAACATTTTCCAATGTTTTAAAAAAAAGCTAGCTGAGTTCACACAACTCAATCCACACTTAACTTGCATTTCCCTCAAGATAATTACTGCATGTTTGTTTGTAGCAGAAATGTTTTATATGTCATTTCAATTTTGTAGCAGTAAATACTGAAAAGACATGTAGTAAAGTGTTGATGTATAAAATAACACTATATTTTATTGCTTCTTGAAGGACATCCTTAAACAAAATTTGCATTTTTCTCCCTGTGATTGCATGATAGCGAACAACTTCTTACCTCCGTCTGATTCTCACTGCGGGGAGGCAGTGTGGCCCAGAACTGCTGTTACACCATTAGTGTAAAGGTCAACACGCTGAAAAAGTCCAATTACTGTCTCAGCTTTATTATAAAAATAGCTTATTGAAAAGTCACAGATCCCTTGCAAGTTTCAGTCCGTGGATCTGCGCAATATTATCACTTTGAGAAGCACTGTATAGGTTTTCACTTAAAAAAGCCCCAATACCTTACACTAACTCTTAGCAAAGAAGTTTTATGAGCACATAGTCACATGCGAGAAAGCAACAGATGCACTCCGTGTTCAGGAACATGGGTAGGGAAGAAAGAGAACACACTGCATTCTTCCTAATCCTATAAAACCAATTCTAGTCCTAAGAAGTTAAGGAAGCCTCGAGATACGCTTTTACCAGCACCTGTTACTGACTTACAGGCGAGAAGATGAATCCTGTGCAGCTTGTTCGATCTCACCAGCCAATCTCCTACGGTGAGCTGTTTTGGGGCGTTTTTATGATCTGGACTATTCTGTTAGCTCGAACACTTGCTTGCCTGTGATAAGGCCTGATGGTGACAGACTGATAAAAGTTTTCTCTTCCTACTTTCTGAAACGGAGTTAGCAGCACAGATACCATCTGGCAATCACCGTGTCACAAAATAACTTTCAGAGTACAGTGACTGCAGCCAGTGAAGAATGGGAAGAAACTGAGACACTTCAATTCACTTTGAGGTGTATTTAAAGTGCATTCAGGTTACCTGTTATGGTTCGACTTTGCTTCAAATAGGAAATCAGCACTCTTGATAAAAGTTTTAATAGAAGCGGGTTAAGTATGAGAAAAAATGAGAAGGATGGGTCAGGCTTTTAGAAAAAGAGTCACTTTTATCAAGCTGCTTCTCTATTCTCCACAGGCAAATGGATTTCTAAACACAATTCAGTATTCAGAGCAGAATGCAGGAAAAAATTTTACAAAAAATATATTTTAGGGCTAAAAAAGGGAAACGGGAGGGAGAAAACAGTGATAAGGTAAAAAAACAGAATATTGTATCTTTAAAAAGCACAAAGGAAACTAAAATGTTAAAGATACAGTATTCTGTGTAAACAGTATTTTTTTGGTAAAGAAAATTAAAATTTTCTGTCATGTGGCATTATGGTAGATAAAATGATACTGGAATGTTTACACCAAATTAACATTGCTCAACTATTCAAAATATGAATAAAACAGGCTTTAATGGAACTATAATGTGATTCATTAATGGTTCAGTAATTCATACAGTAAACATTAATCTACTATGCCAGAAGTCATCTAGCGCACTTTATTGCCAATGATTATAAGAGTCGGTTTTTGCTCTGAAAAATGCACAGGCCAATAAAAGGTCTGAGAAGTCCCTTAGCCAATTTGAGCTCTGAGTCCTCCATGCCTCCTCCACTCCCTGTAAACCTCAGCCATCACTTCCCACCTCCTTACATTCATCCCCAGAAATGGGACTACAACGTTGAAAAAAGAAATAGTAAAATCAGAAGAGAACTCTCTTCTTCCCCAGCCACCCAGACTACCAAACTTCTGCCTTTGTAACTACCCACTTTGCCTTTCTTCTTCCCAAGCAGATTACCCCTGCTCTCTATCCCATCAACCCGTCTCTATCTAGCATGATTTACAGTGGTCCCCCATCTTGAATCACTTTCTGCATTTGGCTTTTGGAGGAATTCTCTCCTTTCCCCTCCATTTCAGTCTTCAGTCTTTGGGTGAGATTTATCTCATCTTCCAGATCTCCAAATGCTGAAATGTCTCGGAGCTTGGCCTGGGGCTGCTTCTGCCATCCACTTTCCCTCTTATTGGATTATATCCAATCCCATAGTTTTAAATGACATCTCTGTGTTTTCAGTTTTCAGTGAAAAATGCTAGTCTTGATCTCTATTGAAATATGGATTCTTATTTAAAAAGAGCAGTGGTATATGAATAATAAAGTGAAATAGAATAATCAACACTTGTAAAAACCTAGTTACAGAAATTTATTTAATAAGATTTGAGTTTCTTCAAAGTGAAGAAACATTCTGTAGAAAGGAAAGCATGATGGATATTATAATTTCCTTTTTCAGATGAAAGGAAGCATACTCTTTTGTTGGAAGAATAATCCTCTGCCTGCAACTGTATTCTATGAAGAACTGATTTTGTTGCTATTTAAATAAGAACATTATACAAATAAGATGTTTCCTGAAATAATATTTACATTGTTTTCTTTTTGTGTAGTACTTTTATATATCCCTTTATTCAACTGTGTTATTAAACACACACAATACCCAGACGTGGTTTTCTTCTATCTTTTCTATAATCTCTCCAATTCCATGATTATTTGTGTGTGCACACAAAGAAGGACAGAGGCTACTAGTTTGAGAGACTAAATTTGCTCCATCTGTTCAGTAGTAGAGCCTGTATTTGGTCACATTCTCCCATCCCATGAAGGACAGTACTCAGGGATAGTTCTGGAGTACAGAAACACACAGTCTCCAAATGTAAGTGTTTTAATAAAATCTTAGAGTAGAAGGTTTTCAAAAAAATAATTGGGGGAAGACTTTCTATGCTACCTTCCAAAATACTTGTTCAGATTCATGATAATTTAGTGCATTAATCTGATATGTCATAGTTCATAAAACATAGAGGAAATCATTTTTATTTCATTCCTGAATTTAAAGAATTACTATCTGTGATATTTCATGATTAATTTGAATTTAATACAGGATATATGAAGAGGGACCAAAAACAGGAATTATCTTCTGGAGGGCGGGCCCCTTGTAGTACAGGCTTCCTTCACTAGGTGAATGTTCTAGGACCTCATCTGTATCAGTGTACCAGCTGGTGTTGTTGTGAGAGGCCACATTTGTCTTCAGTGATTTTTTTAAAACTCTTTCAACATGTTGCTCATTTCATGATGGGTGATTTACAAGCACACCTGCTCACACCACACTGAGTGTTCAGCAGTTTTAGACCAAAAACAGCATGACCTCCTTGCCCCACCCTCCCTATTTATCCAATCTCATCCCTAGCAGCTCTGTTTACCCAGTGAAAAAAGTTCTCAAAGGGAAACGTTTTGCCGATGTGGAATAGATGAAACAAAATACAGCAGAAGCGCTAAAAGGCATCAAAATTGATGAGTTCAAAACTATTTTGACCAGTGAAAGAAAAGTCTCCCTAGATGTATTGTATCAAATGGAGAGTACTTTGAAGGTGACTGAAGTTTAAACATGTAAGAATAAGTATACAATTTTTAATAAATAAATTCTGATTTTTGGGTTCCCCCAGTATATAACTTGTCTAATGTTCTTCTCTTTGAATATTGAGATGTTGCTACATGCCAAATATTGTATTAACAATTAGGGAATATAGAGATGAATTAGATACTATTTCCATCCTCAAAAATTAACACAATAAAAAATAATATAATACTAAATACTATGATCAAATCACCAAATTGACAATATATTTATGAGAAAGTTTAGGTGTAGATAAGCTTTTAGAAGTTCAACAAAGGTATCAGTCTTACAGCTTTGCAAAAATAAAGTAAAAGAAATCATTCAGTGGAAAGGAATTTCACTGAACTTTAACAACCATTTTTTTAAAAATTTCAACTAATACTAAAATGAAATTTGAAAAAAAAATAGATCCTGGAAAGCAATAAAAATAGTTACTGTAATTTGCAGGAAAAATGTTCACTTTCATCATATGAAAGTTAATTTATGTATTAGTGAACTTTTGTATGAAAAATATCTGATATGTGTGCCTATATGTGAAATAATGTACCTAAAATATTTGAATTGTTCTTTTCAAGAGCTTTCAGTACTGCTAAAACATTTACCTGGCCACTCTTATTATAATCCTAAACAATAGAATCATATCTCACAACAGGCTTATCCTCGGGAAAGGACTTTAACAGCAGGATGTTTTCTTTTCAAACACATTTAAATATATATTTCAGCCACTGAAAAAATTATTATTGACTATATTTTCATAGCAGCTGCGACCCTCTGCACATATGTTATCTTCACAATTATTTAGGCACTAGAAAAAAAAACAGAAACCATTACCATAACTACTGTTGAAGGCATTAGACTCACCCCAAGCACCACCTTTAGCAATATCTGAGAGTTAGGGAACAGTGAGCTTATTTATTCTTTTTATTTTTTTGATGTATGATGTGGTTTGGAGAAAAATAGTATAGAATGTCTGAGTTTGATTGCAAGTTCTTGACATTTTAAATATATTTATATATTTTATTATATATTAAACATATATCTTATACATTATATATATATATATGTGTGTGTGTGGATGGATGGGTAGGTGGGTGGGTGGGTGGGAGGATAGATAGGTAGATAGATGATAGATAGATCGACCGACCCACCTCCAAATCCAACAGAAAGTAAGAAGATTCATGCTATGCCAGATAGGAATTTCAGAGATTCAAGCTAGAAACATCTTTATTCCAAACTTGGTATATCTTTATAACAAGTTAAAAATTTTAAATCCAATTACTGTAGGATTTTCAAATTGTGGACCACTCTTATAATTTGATAATTCTATTTGCCTTAAAATTCCATGTCTTATATAGAGTTCTTATCTCTGCTTGATAAAATTACAACTTAATTTCATAGCCAGAGATTTTCTATTAGCATACTCATCTGACAACCTTTTGGATGACAGTGTGCCAGCCACAGTGGAGCTTCAAAATTAAAAGTGCCATCCATGGCCAAATGTATTCTAGATTGCTGTTTCACAACATAAATTAGACTATGAAAGAAATTCAGTTGTCTGAATACACAGCTTCACTTTGCAGAATTCCTGACTGAGACTTAAAGGCCAGAACACAGTACATTTTACTACATGCTCATTAAAATATATACACACACACACACACACACACACACACACACACATACATATATATGATTGGGCTGAACAATTTAGCTTTTCAACCATAAGGCCATTTTTTGAGACAACACACATAAAAAATAAACAAAATTAAAACATGGAAATTAAATAATTAAACTGGCTGGTTGTTATATACTCCAGGCATTTTACTTAGGGGAAATATATTTCCACTTTCCATGTGCATTTTAGATATAATGTATATTAGGAACACTCAAGTGTTTGTTAAAATATTATCAAGCAATAGAAAAATACTAGATTATATCCAAGTACTATATTATGAATAAGTCTATGAAGTGACAGATTAAAGAAGAGAAATATACAACTATTTTCCAATAATATATTTTAAGTCTTAGCAATGGTATCAGGTCAAAGCAGGTCACTTTATATCGTGTTGACTGGACAGCGCTGAAGAGGTAAGACCCAAATTGTCAATAATGACTGTACTTCACTACGAGTTGCTCTATCTTTCTAGTTAATAATTTCTCTAAAACACCTTACATCCCCAATTACCTTCATAATCTTGTTTAGCACCACAGTTCTGCCTTAAATGTTTACATGTAGCAAATGCACTATATTAGGACTTACATAAAGTTATTGTTAAATTAATGAAACAAATGTACTCAAAGCAAAAATTAAATGGAAAATATGACAACTGAGATGGTTACTATGCAGGGAGAAAAAATGGAAGTTGAAAAACTGAGCGGGAGGAGATACTTTTCATAAATAAGTTCCTGTCTCTAGTCAATAGTAAAATAAAATGAGACTTTTTGGAAGCTGTGTGATAACTACACAAGCCTTCGGGGGGTGGGGCTGATTTACTTTCAGGAGACATACTTCACTGTGCGCTCTGGAGCAATTTCCTTGCTCCACTACTTATTAGACTTGTAATGCTGGGCAAGACATTTAACATCTCGGAGCTTCCATTGTCTCACTGCTCCAATGCAAGTCGTTAATCAGTTACCCAATTGTGGTAAGGAAAAATGAAACACTGCATGTGAAGCACAAATAAGACTAGTAATTACAAAAGCAGCACACTATTATATGGCTCTTACTACCATATATTTTAAGACCTCAAGTAAACCCTAAATAAATTAGTATCAATTCAATACGAAAGTAGAAACTCCTGGATCCTTAGTCACTCTAAGCAGAAACTATAAAGCAGCATATCAATGGATAAGATTCTCTTAGTACTAGTACCTCAGATCTTGAATAAACTAAAATTCAGTCTGACAATCATGTTGAGATAAAGTTTTATCTAACTAAATTGTTATAGAAACATTGACTCAAAACAAATACATCAGTTTAGCAATCTTAAAAAAAGATTCATGAATGGCCTAGATTCACATGAAAACCAGGGAATTTAATACCTGTAGTGAAATTATAGTGAATATACATCATTACTAATTTACATTATATGTCCTGATGTTTTATTTTCTCCTCATTCCTGTTTAATTTTGCCTTATAATTCCTATGACATTTTTCTTCTGCTCTGTTTTAAAACAGTAAATGAAAGCAAAGTTTCTGAAAACCTAAATATATAAACCAAAATAGACTACTGAGAATTTGAATCATTGCTATAATAGTTGAATACATAAAATGACTAATGCAATAGAGTTACTCTGTTGTCATTTGTCTTAATAGAAAAATCATAATATTGGTAAAATTTTAAATATTAGTTTCTTCAGTAAGTTTTTCTGTATTTTACATTTTTGTATAATTTGGGGTTATTTTTATTTGTAAAAATATCATGTTGGACCTAAGGTGTGATCCATGAAAGAGCTGATAAGCAGAACTTCATTAACCTTAAGACTTATGTCTGCCAAAGACACTGTCAAGAGAATAAGATAATCCACAAGCTGGTAAAAAAAACATTGTCAAAGAACACATCTGATAAAGGATTATCATGCAAACCATACAAAGAGTATTTAAATGTCAACAACAGCCTGGCCGGTTTGGCTCAGTCGACTGAGCACGGGTCTGAGAACCAAAGGGTCACTGGTTCCATTCCCTGTCAGGGCACACACCTGGGTTGTGGGCTGGGTGCCCAGCAGGGGGAGTGTGAGAGGCTACCACACATTAATGTTTCTCTCCCTCTCTTTCTCCCTCCATTCCCCTCTATCTAAAAATAAATAAATTTTAAAAATTTTAAAGAAAAGTACATTTCAACAAATATAAGTAAGCCAACTAAAAAATGGTCCAAACACCTTAACAGATAGCTTACCAAAGAAGATCCATAATAAGCATATAAAAAGATGTTTCACATCATGTGTTATCAAGGAAAGGCAAATTAAAACAACAATGCAATACCACTGCACAGCTATTAAAATGTTCAAAATCTAGAATACCGAAAACACCAAATGCTTGGAGATGTTAAGCAACAGGAACTCTCATTCATTGCTGGTGGGAATGTAAAATGGTACAGCCACTTTGGAAAACCTGTTGGCAGTTTCTTAAAGAACTTTACATACTCTTACCATAAACCCAGCAATTAAATCCTTTGGTGTTCATCCAAGGGAGTTGAAAACGTATGTTCACACAGAAACCTGAACCACGATGTTTACAGCAGCTTCCTTTATATTTCCCAAAACTTGGAAGCAACCAAAATGTCTTTCAGTAGGTGTATAAGTAAGTATATTCCATAAAACAGAATTATTCATACTAAAAATAATTGAGCTTTCAAGTCACGAAAAGTCATAGAAGAAATTTAATGCATATTATTAAATGAAAGAAGGTGATCTGAAAAGATTACATGACATAAGATTCCAACTATAGGACATTCTGGAAAATTCAAAACTATGGAGACAGTAGACAAGGTCAGTGGCTGCCAGGGATGCGGGTAGGTTGAGATGAGTAAGAACACAGAGGATTTATAGGGCAGTGCAAATATTCTGCATGATACTACAACAGTGTGTGTGTGTATCATTATACATTTGTCCAAGTGCATGGAGTGTACAACACCAAAAGTGAACCCTAAGGTAAACTATGGACTTTGTGTAATAATGTTGTATCACTGTAGGTTCATCAATTGTAACAAATGCACCACTCTGGTGGGGATGTTGGTAATGGGGGAGTCTATGAAGGTGTGGGGTAGGGGATGCATGGGAAATCTCTGTACCATTTGTTCAGTATTGCTGTGAATTAAAAGTTCTCTAAAAATAAAGTCTATAAGATATTTTTAAATAGCGTTCTGGCAAAAAGAACCTCTTAATAGAGAAAAATAATAATCATTTCCAAATCCACTATTCAGAACTATTCATAATTGCTGAACATTCTTCCAAATCTCCTTCTTTCCTTCCTTCCTTACTTCCTTCTTTCTCCTTCCCACCCTCCTTCTCTCCCTTCTTCGCTCTCTCCTTCCCTCTCTCTGCCCCCGCCACACACAGATCATGAGTCTATGGCATGGATGTATACTGTTTTACATAATATGGATTAATTTAAAAATATACCATCTTCAAACATTTATTTTACTCAACATTATGCTATAAGCATGATTTATTACATATAACATGATGAGCTTATAAATTCCAAATTTCCACCAATATAATGACTTCCATGAACAATGAGTGTTTATTAATACTGCAAATATTTCATTAGTGTAAATTCCTAGAAGTGGAATCCCTGGAACAAATACATACTTTGCAGACTAGCTCCAGACAACTTATGCCAATTTAAATTCGTATCTGTAATAAATGAGAGTGTACAGTTTTCCAGTGTTGCCAATGAATAGTTTTATCAGCCTAAATTTTAAATCTGCATGATGAAAAATGTGCCATTACTGATTTTTGCCAATAATAATGACACTGAGCATCTTTTTAGATGCATTTTTGTCATTTGCAAATTCATCAGTTACTTGCCTTTTATTTTTTTTAATGATTTTAAAGTGCTCATGTGTATTAAGAATATCCCCATCAGGAGCATCCCTTGCCACTCCTATCTCCCTTTGTATTCGACACCTCCCCTTGTCTCTGCTTTTGCTGTTTTACTTTAATCACCTTCTCACCCACATTTGGATTACCCCTATCAATTCAACATCCTAATTCTACACTTCTCAAAACTGGTATGTCCCCAAGAGTCAATTCATTTTTATTTGTAATGAAGTCAAATAATGTTATGTGTACATATCATAATTTCAAGTTATTTAATAACTTAAGTTTAATACCTTAGAACACAATTCACGCTCTGCCAAAGTCTGTGAAGTCCTACGTCATGTCACTTTACTCCTGAACCACTCGCCTTTTTCTATTCTTTATTTATTGCTGCATACAAATTCCTCCCAATGGGGGTGCTTAAGACAATAAGCATTGCTTAGTCCATACTATTTCTGAGATTCAAGAATTTGGCAGAAACGGAGCTAAGCCGTCCTGGCTGAAGTCTTTAATGAAGTTCCAGCCAAAATGTTGGCTGGCATTACTGCCGCTGCAAACTTCTTTGGAGGTGAAGGATCCACCCAGTTCACTCTTGTAACTGTTGCCAGAAGTCTTCAGTTCCCCTCCACATGAGCATCTCAAATGAGCTGCTCAGAGCATGGATTCCCCAGACCAAAGGTTCCAAGAGAATAAAAAACAGTCACTACGAAAGAACTCAGTGCTGTTTATAACAGTCTCAGAAGTAGCATACCGTTAATTCTGCTTTATTCTACTGATCATACAAACCAATCCCTGTGCAATGGGGGTACAGATCACACAAGCTGGGATCATTAAGGGCCCACTAGTGGTCTGTTTTCACACCTTGTGAGACACTGTCCTGTCACAGGACCATCTATTCCTGACAGGATCCAAGTTCATTCTCCGCTTAGGAACTTTGCGTGAGCTATTCTTTTTGCCTGCAACAATTTCCCCCAGATGAATTAGCATGGTTAATTCTAAGGTATCTTTCAGTTCTTAGGCCAAATGCAACCTTCTTGAAAAACATTTTAATTCCTGTAATTTTGTTTATTAGCTTCCTAATCTCTTCTTTAGGAGAATATGTGCTTCATGATAGCAAAGACTACCAGCCTTGTTCTTTCTTGTTCATGGCCATGCCTATCACAAATGCTTAACAAATAGCAAGCATTGTTATAACTTAAATATGTGTATATATATTTGTAAATATATATATTTTATATATAGAATACAAAAGCATCTACATATGAGAAAAAATTAATAGATGAAAGAAAACCTTTTTTATGTAATATATAAGTACTTTCCTTACTTTTATGTTTCTGTCTTATTTTGCATTTGACATGCAGATACATACACCACACCAATGCACTGATATATATATGTATGTGTGTGTATCAGGTTATAACGCTGGTTGAAAAGAACTTATTCAAGTGTCCTTGTAAAGAGAGGAAAAGAGATGATAACATTTACTGAAAATGTAGAATGCCATCTCATTTAAAAATAATCCTAAACCCTTCAGAGGTAATTAAAATATCTGTATTTTTCTTATAAAGAAACTGAACTTCAGAGAAGTTAACTGTCTTGACTAAAATCTCAAAAGTAAGACTGAAAAAAAAAACAATTTTAGACTTAGATCCACTGGATGTCCAAGACATTCCTCTTTGTTTTCCTACTCGATTGCAGCAAGCACTGACTCAACATGCTGATAATTCCACAACCCTGTTTATTTCTTCAGTTGTTTTTTTATTTTTTTTGACAGGGAGATGACACTAAAATTTATTGTTCATTGTTAAACCGAACTTGTTTCTCAACAAGATGTATTGATGACAAAGCAGTCAGTAACACACACGCACACAAATGGCACACCAGGCAGTGTTCAGCCGGTCGCTGAACCTTAATCCCCAGTCCGTCTTCCAGAGCAGAAAGGTGCAGTGAGAGAGAGCTGCACATTTCTAAGAGCAGCGTTCCACAGTCCAGTCCTGTTCTAACCGTCCACGGAGAGCACAACCAACAAGCTGGGCACGCTCACACTTACAAAATCATCACAGGTTTTTTCCCTCTTGATAACAGTTTTGAAGTACATTTAGCTCAAGCTCTTAATTTCATGAAGAGACATTGGCCATTTCAAGTACTGTTAATTTTTATCTTTTGAAATTACATATATCTCCTAGCTGTATATACATTTTCCTAATTAATTGTTAATTGCACTGCTCCACTAATTATTCTGTTTGTGCTTACTGGGTTTGTATTTTTTTCAGTCTTTATTTGATGACCATTCCCTGCAAATAATCGGCCTTTTGTTAAGTTTCCTGAGTGTAATTGCAGTTACAGACAGATCAAGGAATAAAAGTGTCCAAATCTGGGTTTTGTTTATACTTTTCTTCTTGAAACAAGTCGCGAACCATAAATACTTTGTATGGATTTCTTAGATTAAATTTTAAAATAAGGTGACATTGCAGAGAGTGCTTCCTCGGAGGATTTTACTCCCAATAATAGCTGTTTTGTAAAACTTGGACTTTCTACAGCTGCTGAATTTTTGAGTTTCCTAGGAGACTGTAAGCTAGCGTCACTTTCTTAAAAACGATGAAAGCTCTCTTTAGTCTGGGTCTATGCCTTGTTGATTCACAAGAATGAATCCTTTGATAAAAAGACTAGACAAGAATGCATGCTTTAGATGATGGGACTTAAAACTGTTTATGACAGAACTATATAAACTAGTAAAATCACCAAAGTATGATAACATATGAGGACACATTACATAATTATATATGAGGATTTTTTTCATTTTGCCCTAGTTGACACCTTCCATGAAAATAACAGAGACCGATGCCTTCTCTTCTCTCCTTTTCTCGCTCTCCCTCCCTCTCTCTCTCTCTCTCTTCATTTCTTTCCCTCATTTCAAATAAATCTCCAAATCAAAACCAGGTTGAGTCACAGAAAAAAGTTTTTGAAACTGTTTTACAATTCATTATTTTCTATTGGAATTTTTATAAAAGTCAGCATCATTAGTTTAGAAAATCATCATAGATACCTAATTTCAAGTATTTTCACTCTTATCAAAAATGTATTACAGTGATTTACCCATACTTGACCGTTAATGAAAGCTCTAGAGTTTCATCTTTCTAGAATGAATTTCTAGAATGCTCTAGAATTACAGAAATAATTTCATTGCTGTAATTATTGTGATTCATATCCATGAGTAACTAAAGTGACAAATAATCTCGTTAAATGTCCAATTCAACTCCCTCAAACATGCTGTTCTACTTAAAGCTTTCTGTACTATACCAGAAACATAGTGACAAGTACTCTATTTTGAATTATCAAAAATTATATTACATTAAACAAAACCCTCATGTTCCCACAACATTGTAAATTGAGATTTACAGGTAGCATTTGTAATGAAAAGTTTTATATTATTGTATTGTGTGATACTCTAGTATACATTTTTATAATTTTAAAAGGAAAATAAGTGTAAGCAATGATTCAAAATCTAAATAAATGAATAAATGTTGTGACACTCAGGGCACTTTAGGCCATGTTGTAGTTTCCTAAAATCCCAACGTGTCACATTTTAACACAAGGGATTGTTTTGCTCTCATTGCATCTCCAGTGACAGTCAGCAGGGGGCTCTCTCATCATGGTCACACAGGAGAGTCAGGAGGATGGAACCTTCCCCTTGACTGGTGCTTCAACAATCATCAGACTAGTGCCCAAAAAAAAAAAAAAAAGAGTGACCAGGGCCACTCCCTGCACTTGATTGGTGGAAGCTTGTAAAACCCCAGGCCTAACTCAGAGGCAGGCAAATATAATCCTAGCACATACACAAACAGGGGAGAGCTGAAAATATTTGGTAAATACCACTAATTGTCAAAGCTATGTTTTCAAGTAGCAGACTTGTGCAAATTTAAAAAGTAAACATGGGATTGCAAAACTAATGATTTTTAATTAACTTTCTTTCTTTTGTTCAGGATTTGAGCAAGAACCTACTTAAATTCACCCCTCATTTTCTGCTGCATTTATTCTCCTAGTTACCTCAGGTCAGAAAACTATCTCCTGACTTTCTTGAAAAATGATTACATTTAAATATATCACACATTATTATTAGCTAGTGAATCATAAATAGGTTGTGTTTTACTTGTCCAAAAATTGCACCATCTTTTACTCTAAGTCCGAGTTAAGAGATTTGAAATAAAAGATAGCTTTACAATTATAAGTATCTATAACCAGAACAAATAACAATTATTTAATGCTTACTATGCACTTCATGCTATACTGTTCAATCCTCAAAACACTAAATATTACATATGTTATGATAACTTTTCAGGTTAGAAACTGAGGCATGGAGAGGGCCAGTGAGTTGTCCAGAGTCAAACAGCTGGAGAACACCGTCGCTGGTCCGACTCCAGTCAGCCAGCCGGCAGATGATATTGTGTCTGCCTTGATCCCCTGAGAACACTCATGTGTCATTATAAGTGGGGTAGCATGCACTGCTTCTGCTTCCAAAAGTGAGAAGTGGTATCTATGTAATCATAATTACAGAAGGAAAAACACAAGGGAAATAAAACATAGCTTATTTTTCATAATTAGCTATGATTATATGTTTGTTACATGTTTATACATACTTTCCTATGTTCAATCAACATATATTTATCATCTTGTGTGTACAGCTTTTGGGTATGTTTTCTTCTGCAAACTTGTTTTAAGAAAGATTAATACATATGTATTATTTATTTGCAAAATTCTAAAGTTAAATGAGATAATGTGTATGAAGCATTTTTAAATACTATAGATTCATATTAGGTAACTATTATCAATCCCTTTTTAATTACTTAAGGAAAAAGACAGTATGATATAGAGAGCATGTCCTCACAATCACTACATTGTTTGGATTTCATTAAGGATTATTGTTTGAATATTTAGGGCATACTCAGTAAGTCAATGTGACAGATCCAATTCATTAGAATCCAAGGGACTGACAAACTGGATCCTAGTAAATAATATCTGATACATTCAGACTGAAGAGGTGGTAAAGAAATTCCTGAAGGAAATGTGGTCCCAAAGAAATGGATCTGTATCCATGAGTCTAGGCCCCACCCGGGTAAGCAGGGGGACACAAGCAGTTACTGGGAGAAGTCACAGGCTAGAGAAACTAAACAAGCAAAGGGAGAAGAGGGCAGGCAGTCTAGGCAGAACTAGTTGCCAAGTACATTAAATACTCATATTCTGGGGGACGAGACTCGAGTTTGAGAAATGCTAAAATAGTTTCTATTACTAAGTGTATTCGCTTTGGTGAGATTCCATTCTGGCTGATAACAGCAAACTTAATATAGGCAAATGCAGTTTAACTTAGTCATGTCCATATCCCTGCACTCCTGTCAGAAGTGAAATGACGACACGACACTGGTTTTGGAGGCAAATATCTTGTTTTACTGGAGTTGTCATTCAACACTGGCATCCACTGAGATATGCCTGTGTTGGCTTTGGAGGGTCACAGACACCTCCCCTTGTTGCTTCTACTCACATCCCTGCAGCCCATTATGGTTTCTGGTCTTCCACGCCTCCATCCTGCAGTCTCCTGATCCCTCCTGATACATCTCATAAACTGAATGCCGAGATTTCTTCAGGGCTTCTCTTTTATTGATCAAATATAAAACACACAAACTTCTCTTCTCTCGTGGCCTTATAACTCGAAAACCTTTTAAACCTGCGGTCCCTGCCATGAATTTTTAAAATCTTATTTTACACTTGAAAGCTAACAATTTAATATTTTGTTCTTTGTGTTTGGCTATTCAAGGCCCCATCCTGGAGCATAAAAACATTGGTCAGTTTTGATATGGGAAAAGGTAAAATGAAGAAAAAAAAGAGAAGGAAGGAAAAAAGGAAGGAAGGAAAGTAAAAATATAATAATAAATAAATTGTTGCTTAGTTCCTTAATCTATGTTGGTCAGCAAAAATCACAGGATGCTATAATCATTCCAAGTTACAGCCAACGCAAAGGAATCGGGTTGAAATATAAGTGGCTAGAGGCTAGAAAGAATTTTTTTAATAAAGAAAGGAAAGAAAACAAAGTAAAAAATGGCAGCATAAGCAAAAGTGTCAGGACTAAGTTTCGCTCAGCAGCAACAACAGTACAGCACGGTGGATTCGGTGAGATGGGATGTCTGCTGTAAATTTTAGGTTCATGGGAAGAAAGGACATGGAGGAACACTGACAACTTTGTTTCTGGCCCTTGATAATCTAAAATTTGCAACCTTCCCGTTTTTAGAGTCCATCTCATTTCTGCATTCACTGCAGACTGTCTGAGCCAGGTTAACCTAAAACTAATGATCAATGAGGCAAAACAGATACGCTTTACCACCATTCAAGGTATCATCCCGGATTCACCTCCCTGTGCTTCAGAAATCTGTTTACTGATCCTCATGTCTGACTTCGTCTCTCACTTTGGGTTGTTTTATTCTTTCTCCCGACTACAGGCTTTTGGATAATGTCTAACACATTGTATGAAAGACCGTGATAATTCATCAATACACATCTACTGACTCACAAGTGAACAAATGATTCATGGATGGGCATTCCACCTGGGCATGGGTTCCTGTTGGATTCTTATTATTCTCTGTATATTATCACCAAACCTCATCCACTCGCTCTTCCTGTGCTTGGCCATTTCAGGCATTAAAATTTTCCTTTCATCATCCTCTAGCAATTGCTCACCTAAAAATCAGTGTCCTAGATGAAATCCACTTTAGGCAACACTGAATTTAAAAAAAAAAACACTTCATTTTTGGCGATCTTTATATCCCTGCCCACTGCAGTTAATGAATGTTTAGGAAAAATTATAAAGATCATTCCTTTCACATTTCAGAGCACATCATAGAAAATGTTTTGGTTTTAAAGTGGAATGGGACTAATTCCTCAGCTCAATCCACTGAGCTTCAATTTACTTGTCTATAAAATGGGGATAACAATACCTCCTTAACAGAACTAATAAAAGCATAAATGTAATATAGGTTTAAAGTGTTTAGCACAATACCTAAAATGTGATAACATATTCAAAACTAATTGTGCCCCTTTTGTTCTGGAAGATATCTAACAATATCAGATGTGAGTAAGAATAATAATAATAACAGTTCTATAAAAATACACACTGAAATGTATCACATTGAAAAATAGGTGTGTTATGAAGACAAGAAAAAAGCTGATAGGCTCAAATAGTTAAAAACAGTGAGATTATTGAAACTACAATGATATGTATTTAAAGTAGCATTTCCATAATAATACAGATGCACAACTTTACAAACATGGTTTCCAACAACTGATTCAATATTACCAAAGCCAAAGAAATGACAAAAACCAAAAATACACAATGAAAATATTCAGCAAAAATGCTATCCATATAATGCTATCAAATTGAAGATACTTTAGAGCTATATGATACATGTACTTTCACTTCTATAAAATTAAACTCTAAAGATTTATAGTGTATGAATCAAGATATTTTTGCTCTAATCAATCACTGACATTTGCATTTCTGAGATTTTTTAGACTAACTGCATATTGCCATAGTAAGAGGGAAACCTAAAATAGTTCATCAATGTTTACTTGTTCTTTGATATTTGAACACAGTAGAATTCAAAATGTTACAATCCCAGTAAATGTAAAAACATGAGTATTAGTGTCTGTAAACTGTAACTATTCCTGAGTACTTGTGTGGTGTGGTATCCATGTGACACAGATATCACACACAAAATGCACAGGCATAGGAAAAAACGCACAGTTGTAATTCCAATCAGAACTGTATTCCATAACAGTCATCAATTGAGTAGTGCCTAATATTGTGCATTCAGTTGAAAAAGTAACTATTTTCTCCTGCACATACATGAAAAATCAAGAACAAATAGAGATATCAGAACTTTCAGGGAAATAAAGTAACATTTAACAAGTATCATTTTTTATTAAGAATTTCCCTTTAGTTTATATTTAGAGTAAACCAATTAATTATCCAATACCCTGTTAATTAAATATTTATGAAAATAAAATGCCAATAAATATTCTGATCCATTAAACTTAGTGTCAGAAATATTTTGTATGTTTTAAAAAAATTTAAGGCTACATTTGGTTTTTATTCAATCACCTGCACCTGCACAATTATAACAGTGTTAAACAGACAAATATTTTGCATTTTACTTAAAATTACCAAGAAAAGGAAATATTTTTTCCTGTGCTCTTAAGTGTTTCCATGCTGCAAAGCCAAATAAAGAACAATAATCTAAAACAATATTAAAATTGTTCATATATGTCATAATGCCATCTGTCTAGCAGATGATGTATACCTTAAATTATTTTCTTTACTTTTAGAATTAGGCACATTTTAAGATTCATTATAATTGCAATAATTTCCCATTAACTGCAAAACCTATTAAATAGTTCAGTGATATAATGTGTTCCTCCTGGGATTGATTATAACACCTTTTCATGTGGATGGCTGTTACTACAGACATTCATGTTTTCTGTTCACATGATCAAAAACAATAAAGTTGAAAAAATTGTAAAATGGACTTGTAAAATGTGAGATATACTATATTTTACAATAATTACTTCCCACCTACATACTGGGTACAAGAATACTAAGTTAAGTGACATAGTTAAGATGAAATAGTTTTGGAAATTCCAATAATGATAACTAGTAAATTCAACTGGAATAAATAACCTATTCTATTGTTGAATGAGTATTATTAGTTTATTTAATGGATACTTGCACCACATAATGTATTATAAAATGAACAACAGAAGATGAATCAAGAGTGACAAATGCTAACATCTGCTGTAGCGCTGCACTCATGGAAATGTATTTAGGGAGCATGGCAAATGCACACCTGGCAAGGTACGGTTTGATTAATTATAGGCAACATGAATTCAGGCAGGGAGGTCATGCTTAACAAACCTATTATGGTAGTTTGAGGTTATTACTGCCACAGTACATTCAAATTCAATTCATAATGTACAGTTAGACTTTAAGAAAACTCTAACTGAAATTACCATCTAATATTAACAGATAAATTAAATAATCATATAATGAGAAGTAAAATGAGTTAGGATTGAAAGATATCTTTAAAAGTAAAAGCAATAACATCAGGATTAGAATATTTCAAACTGAAAAAAATTTATAACAGATGTAAAAACTCTAAAATCTCATGTTCTCAATAATGATAATGAAAGATAAATGTGGTTAACTATGAATAATATGTTATGACTATATCAGAAACCCAGAATATTGGAAAGATTAAGAGTATAAAAACACTAGAGTCATAAAATTAATTGGAAGCCTGTATTTTGAAGAATAGCTATTTTTCATTATGATTATTCCAATTATAGGAATACTGCTCATACAACAACAATAAAAAAAGATGCAAAAGTATACCAGAGATATCTAACAGAACTGTTTGCTCAAAACACATAAACAACACAGAAGTACTAACAAAGCGAAAACTAATGTAAGTACATAGAGTTCATGTACCACAGAAGTCTGCATAATCTAACTACATTTATTAATTATTTCCAAGGTAAAAATATTTTCAAAAATGTCTAAAATTCATCAATGAACCTATAACTTATAGCTATTTATCACTATAATAAAAATCCTAGAATCATGTACTAATATTAGATCTTAATTCTTGTACATAAAGTTTAATAACTATGTTAAATTTAACTTTATATTAAATGTAAACACTAAATTATTTTTACAGTAAATAATAAAATAATGTAATCATTCTTAGTAATCTAAAGAAAGAGCTCCCATTATTTGGACACAAGGTGAGAAAAAAGCCACCATTTGGTAAAGATAGTAATAATAATTAAAACATATGCACACACACACAATTCATACATTGATATGTGTTTTGTAACATATAGTAAATGGCTGTGGATAGCCATTCATGGAAGCAAAGCAAAAAGACATAGTATGTGAATATGTTTGTGATGTGATACAAACACCTTGGTGATGAAACTGGGCTGCGTTTCAACTCTCCATCAACGGTCCTGTGTGTATTGCTAAGAAAACATGCCTTGATGTGGCTGATGTAAAAAAGTGTAATCTAACCCAATTACACAGCAACATATCTGGAACGAGTCAATGGTGCTGATTGCAAGAAAACAAAAATTCAAAAAGGGTTTATGTTAAAAAAATAGTTAGTGCTTTTCCTATACTGATCAACACTCAACAATAACAAGGGACATACGGTGCTTAACTGACTGCCAGGCAAATATCTAGTGCTTAACACTTATTTACTTACTTAAACTTAACTCTGTCCTTATGCTTTGAAACTGTTCTTTCTCCACTTGACAGGTAAGGAAACTGAGGAACAAAGGGGTGAAATGTCAATTCCACTGTGACTCAGCATGTGCATTGTGAAGATGGGATCTGAACCCAAGCATTGTGGCTCGGGAACAGTGGTACCTGATAATATGGCCAGAGTCACAGAGAGCCATGTTAAGTTTTCTGTAGCCACATGAAAAAGTCAAAAGAAATGGGTCAAATTACTACACTAAGAATATATTTTATTTAAACCAGTACACCCAAATATTACTTCAATTGATATGATCACATATCACATTGATATGTGATCAATACAAGTATTAATGATATCTTAACATTTTCATTATACTCTTCAAAATTCAATGTATATTTTACATTTACAACACGTTTCAATTTTGTACTAGCCACATTTCAAGTGTTCAATAGCCACATATGGTCAATGGCTACCATATGGGGTACACTGAATATGTTTCTAGGTGTCAGGTATACTGCCTTTCAAGGGGCCAAGTCAATGGGAATCTGTCCTCACTTTTTCTTTGAAGGCAGAAACCTCTAATTCTAGCCCTTGGTTGCCTATCAAGTGATCAACTGAAAGTAGGGTTAAGATTTCTATCTGGGCAAAAAATCCATTACTAACCCACAGTGACAATTGCAACTAATTCATGGTTATATTTGTGATTACCAATTCAAATTTGTGTTTGGCTTATATTGCTTTTTTTTGCTCTTTCGGTTGGAATGAATTATTCCAGAAGGTCTGGGTAAGCAATCAGTGTTCTGGCATAACAGAGCTTCTGGGCCCACAAAGCTATAGACTCTGTCTTGGCAGACACTGGCATGCTTGAAGCCACAGCCAGGCAGGCTTTTCACTGCTCACTCAACGACAGCCATTCTGTGTCCAAGCTAGTGCAGTTTAAATAGGGCCATCTATGGAAATCTATCTGCAATATAAAATAATAAACATGAGAGAGGTTATAATTAATATGTTAAAAATTAGATAATTTTGCATATATGTCCACACAAATAATAAAATAATCAATATTTATACCACATAATAAAAATGCAGACAGTCTTGCTTTGCACAGTTCTACGGTGCATGAATTGTTGTTACCATAGTGTAGTTTTGGAATATCAGCCCCCACAATGTGTTTAGGGCATGCTGCTAGTATAGTACATCAATGGTAACTACACCGGGTACAAAGTCGGTTGCTAGCTTATCAGCACAAAATTATTATGCAAATTAAAGCTGGTGATCATATGATCAATGGCCAATTGTGTCGATTTTTTCAGTCTATTAGCGACTGGTCACTGTGAATCTGTTCAGTTCATGCACAGACTGCGAAGCTGATGGTTGTACTGCCTCTCTATTCCCCAGCGATAAATTCACAGGGCATTTAACAAAAATGGATAATGAAAAGAAAATATTAGGGAAAAAAATAAAAGTGATAATGCTTGAAGTAAGAGTCAAGTAAAAGGTCCAAGGAGTTACAGAAGAAATAACTTATGTAGGAATGTTGAAATTGCCACCAATGAAGAGGCTTCAAACATGAAGCCAGAGGAATTCACTTAAGAAAAAAATCAGCACACATGGAGAAACTGATCTTGACACAAAGGATGAAGATATTCCAAAGAAGTAACACCAACAAAACTTCACATTAAAGCAACTCTTGGAGATATTTCATGATACTGAAATAGCAGAGAATAAAATGTTGGAAGCCAGTCCCAGCTTGGAATGGAATGATGACAGTCCACCAAGGCAAAGGGAAGATGCTCGCTTACCGTACAAGCCATCAGTCATACAAAGAAAACAAGACACTTTTCAAACAATTCTAGATAAGTATTTCACAAAGAAAGAAATCACTTCCATTCTCAATATGCCTCATGTTTTAAGCAGTGTACTAAATAATTATCAGTTTTACTATTGTTCATGCCCTTGCATTTATGGCCAAGAATAAGAGATGTATTAATGTTTTCACAAAAAAATTTAAATGTCACAGAACATTCATGATTTCTCTCATAATTTCAACTTGCTCTTGCTTTTTTTATGATCCTGAACTACCATGCAAAGGGAGGATTGCCTATATGCACTTCAAAAGATAATTAATATTGAGTCCAGCGAAATGTGAAAAGAAATTCACACTTAAGCACTTGGGAATTTAAAAAGAAGTAAATTAAAAAATTTAAAGTCATCTTCTTACCTATTCTGTCTGTGATAAAGAAAACTGGAATAAGCTGTCAAGCACCCTTGCTGATAGGAATGTGTGGCACTGTTATCTAATGTATTAACTAAAATTAACAGCAATAGGCAGAGCGTTCTCAGTAAGACAAGGACAAATGCAAAGGGAAATGAAGAATCTCCATGGACATTCCCACTGGTTACTTAAGGACTTTCTGTTTCTCATAAACAGATGTTCTGCTTGTATTGCCTTTGATACCTATCAGCCTCATTAGTTTCCTCTCTCTTGTCTCTCACTCCCCATTTATTTTTAAGAAGTACCTCTGTGAATTTCTGATGGGAAAGTATAATATTCAATAGCTAACCCTTAAGGAGTTCCACTGTATGTAAGGTACTGTGTTACATTAGCAATACATATACAAAAAGATACAGAAATCACAGCTCTCTGAAAGATACTATGAAAAGCTGATACTTGTGGGAAATCAGAAACAGAAGATAAAAACTACCATCATGATTTTCTTTCATAGGTGATACTTAAGCATTTAATACTACCTTCTTTAGTGATATTTTTCTTAGGAAAACTAGTGTTCCACTGCTTTTATTTATATTTTCACAAGTATACAATATGTTCATTTCAGTAGAATTGCAAATAGTTTCTTATCAGCCTTTCTCCCTTAAAGAACTTACTTATTTAACTTCACTTTATTTTTTCTTCCACATTTAGTTTTTGGAATACACTTCTGGACTTCATATTTTATGTTCTTTTCCCTTTCTGTATATATTTTAAAGGTGAAGTTTGCTGTGTCAGAGATAGATAGCTAGATAGAAAGATAGATAGATGGATGAATGAATGGATAGAGAGTTGACAGATAGATAGATAAATGATCCCCAAATGAAAAGATTCGACTGGCGCATACATGCTTTGAATAAAACTATTTGTTGAGTTAAATCCTTTAACAATTAAGTTGTGCTTGCATTTTAGAATTGGTATCTTCTTTACTTTTTATAACACAGATATAACCTGAATTGGCTTTATATTTCTCAAGACATACAAGTCTACTTCATAAAAGAGGTCATATTGAACTAATCAACTGTTAATTCATAAACTTATATAGAAAATGCTAATGAGCTAATTCCTTTTTAAAATTGTTTATTTATTGATTTGAGAGACAGAAGAAAGAAACATCGGTTTGTCTTTCCGCGATGCTCTAACCAACTGAACTACCAGCCAGAGCAAGTTAATTCCTCTTTCATGGTGAATACCAATGCTCTGATAAACTTAAACCTCTTTTAGAAGTCAACAATTATGCCTCTGATGTGCACCAATATCCTTCATTATCCACTGATTATGATGAACGTCCCTGTGGAAATTTTGCCAATTAGAAGTGTTTAATTTGAATTTTCTTATATCTTTATTGTTAATCTACCCTTTGAGAATTGTCTTCAAACATGTTCAGTTATATCTATACGTGTATAAGCTTTCAAATAATGCCACACCTAATACCCTTTCAGAAAGATACTTTGTAGTACACATACACTCAAAACAAAACACTACCTTCAAGCATCTCTCTCTACGGAGCATGCATGCACCTTTTCCCAACCCCTTCTTTCTCCAGGGCCTGCTCTCTCTCCCTCTGTCCCAAAGGGCCACAACCTCTCTTCCTTCTTTCATCCCTGTCTCTCATCCTTTCTCCCCTAAAATCCAAGCGCCCTTTTTTGCTTTAACTTGTTTCCTGAACTAGTTTCTTCTACACTCACCTCTTCTACCTCTGTGACTTTCTAAATAAACTTTCCCTTATTACAAAAAATATACATATTCATCTCAGCTATGAGAATGATCCTTAAAATGTGTCCCAGATTAAAACCAAAGGGTAAAGAATATTGAAAAGAGAGTTTGAATGTTAGGCTGGAAGGAAAGAGAAACACCCTGAATCAATATATTTAACAATAACTTCCTGGATCATGCTTAGAAGATAAGCAAGATATATTCAAGAATTAAGCATGGCAGACCTTGGAGGACTGAGACCTAAGAAGAAGACAAAACTTGAACATGTACCATATGTTTGCTTTTAATTTGACTGCAATCTTCTACTAGACCAAGAGAGAGTTCGGAAAGGAGTAGCTTTCTGTGAAAAGTCTTGAGATTCTCAATCTGAGACTCAGCATGATGAATCATTAATTGAATGTGGCGGACCTGTAAATGAAAGCAGGACCGACTGCCTGCTGCTACCAAAGCCAGCACTGAGAGGCTGGTGCTGATGTAAAGGGACGTGGTTTATTTGCAGATGCCGGCCATCTGGAGGATGGGGGACTCATGTCACAAAGCCCATCTCTACCTATTAGTGGAGGCAGAGGTTTTTTTTTTTATAAGCAGGAAGACAGGAACAGAACCAAGATCGAGGGGGCAGTTTGCAAAGTTCTCTAAGTGCAGGCCAGCACAGTCCATTCTAATAATGCAAGTGACATCTGGTGTGCACCATCCTGGTTTAGTCATCCGGCTTCATGTCATCCCAGCTTCACGTCACTCTGGCTCCAAGGTGAAGGTCAGCAAATCTCCCACAGCTGGGCTGTGGATCATGGGGTCTGTATCTTTTGAAGTGCATTCCTAGGATTCTTACACATACATCTGTTCATCTACAAGCTACGTATTAGTTAGAGGCAACACTTACAGAAACAATGTCAAAAGAATAGTGGGTGGGTTACGATTTCCCACCATTACAATTTCCCACTGTTACAGGTCATCTCATTAAAAATAAAATATTTTGGGCATTTATGTGTAATTATCAATGACATGGATATTGAACTGGATGCTTTCTAGCATCCTTTAAATTCTACATCTAATTTCCTATATTATGTTTGTTTCCTTTCTCCCAATACCTTAAACCAGGAGTTCAGTACAGTCCATCCTAATATATAGTCTGGCCTCAAACAGCACATTTAAGAGTTGCTCTTGCCACAGAAGATGCATTAGTCAGGACTCCAGCTGAAAATTAAAGAATGAATCTAGTTTCAGTCTAAGCAAGAATCCTTACCTAACGTTATCATATCATGGAAAAGGCCAGGTGGGGTCAAGCTGAGGATTAACAGGGAAGGGCCAACGTATATGCTGGCAGTAATTTTATTATTCTTTCTCTTGGTTTCCTAAAGGGTTGTCTACCAGACCCTTTCATATCCATGTCCTGTTAGGCTGTGATCTGAAGAATGGGCTCTCCCCTACCATCTCCACTTGGAGTTGTCTTTAACAGGGACTGGATGAGTCTAGAACACGCGTCCATTTCTGTACTGGTGACAATGTTCCAGAGCTAGTGCCACTTGGATTCCTGCCTAGAGAAGATCGAGAGGCATTTCCCAAAATAAGAAGTATGCTAGTCCAGAGAAGAGGGTAAAGAACAGAATAAGAAGAAGTCAGTTGGCAGAATCTCACTCAGCCTTCTTGTCATTTGTACCCTAAGCTTGCTGTTGAGCATCCCTTCAGTTAAGCCTTGCCCATATTCCTTATCCCATTGATTGATTCTCCTGGCATAACCAGTTGTCTTCCTGGTCTTCCTACAAACCCTGATCCTTTGAACTTGCCTAGTTATTTAAAGTTATTAAAAAGTATGAAAGCTGCAGCAATGTCCAGTTCTTGATAGTTGACTCATTGCTACAAAACCCTATTAAATATTTGTAATTGACACTGTAATTTTTGTTTTAGTATTTTGTATAAATGTTTTTAAATGTACCTAATAAATGACAATCATAAAAACATACCTGTCAAGGGATATAAAATAAAATAATATTTTCTTAATATACCAATTGAGTTATATTTCAGTTCAATATCTTTGGAACATGTACAATTTTGAATTGTATATTGCATGCATTTACATTGTGTAGGTAAGACTCAAGGAAGTCATGTTCTTATCCTAGATTTCTCAATTTACTTCACTTTTGATGTTATATTTTGTTTCACTTTAAAATATGAATATCACAAAATATAAATATCATGTCAACTAACCAGATGTTCACTGAACCTACATCTCTATTAGTATTCTGAGAAACCCTTCTCATATTTGCATCTTCTCCTGGCCGCAAAGCTGAAGGCTATTATAAGTTGTCGTTGTTTGTAAAATTAAAAAAAAAAAAAACAACTATACATGCTAATGGATATTTCTACTAAAACTGAAAGGTAACATTAATTAAATCTTTATTCTAGTAAATTCTTCTATCTTAGTCATATACATTATAAAATATTAGAATATTTAAATTATTTTAATATTTAAATGAAATTCAGTTCAAAAGAAGTTATTACAAAAAATCAATGTCTCCTAACTCATTGAAGTAGATTAAATGATAGTTTAGAATTTTTCTCCCTTAAGGTTTACTTTTTGTCCACACAGCAGAAACATTTGGCAATGCAGCAGAGTACATTTTAATCAACTCTGAGTGAAAAGACCGCTTAACCAACTTCACCTTGTGTTGCTCATAGAGGGCATCAACAGCCTCCTCATCACGGGCAAGTTCCCCACCTTTCGCCACAAACTCAGTGCAAGGACTTACCAATTCTATACAAAAGAAATATGCCTAACAAAAATTCAGTTTTATATTACTCATTACTTATCAAATATTTATTGAGTAACTAGTTGTTAAGCTCTCTTTTATATATTAATACTAGAGGCACCTAAAACCAATTCCTAATAAACAGAGAGTATGTAAATGAAAAGTAGCTTTCAAGATGTTCCTGTGTGCATCTTCACAGCATCTTATAAAAATGAAAAAATAATAAATAGGGAAGGTCTTTTTAAAAGTTATTTCTTGAATATTGAGACATAATTATAGTAACGAATTGCATTCTACGCCTGAATATATTCTGTCTACAGTAATCTTTCAGTGTCATATAATTACGTGGCTAATGGGTGTACTTGAGAAAGTATCAAAGTTTCAAATCTCTTTCTTGGAATGATAATTGAGAAGTACTTGGAATAATAATTATTATTCTCAGTAAAACATAAAATGTTCCATGAAGCAGTTAAGATTAAATGCACTGCCATTCTGATTTAGGGGGAAGAACTTTTCTAAGAATAATTGTATTTTTTCACTATACTGTATAAGATTTTTCTATTTTAAGTTGATTTTGTTTAAACTAAGTAATAGAGCACCACTCAATTATTCAATTTAGAATAGACTTGATAAATAATGGTTAACACTAACAATAAAAAGTTATCGAAGAAGATATTATGGGTTTCCCTCATCAAAGATACTATGTGATAGGCAAATACGGAAGTAAGGTAATATAGTTGCAAAATTTCCAGGATGGCAAAGGAGTAAACAAGCCACGGGTACATCATGTATGCAAAAAACTATAGAATTAAGAAGACTCTCATCATAAGTTATATCTGGAGTATACACTCATATAATAAAATCACCTTCCATTGTGTACTACCATGAAACAAGCAGACAAACAAACCTATAGATAAGTGAGTAGTGCCACACAATTTTTAAGTAAGGATGTAATCTATTTGTGCCATATCCACTATTAATAACCTACTATGTATGCATCAAGCATTGTACTCAGATTGGTGATACAGCAGGAAAAAAAGATCAAAAGCACCTTCATAAAAAGAACTAAGGATCTAGCAGTAAGAGGCAGGAAATAAACAAGTAGAACAACTTACAGACTTCTGGTGGTGATTGCAGTGGAGAAAAATCAGAAAAAGTGGGGCACTGGGGTGAGCATGGGGGCCTATCATTTCCACCTTTCATCAGAGATGGCCTCACTGTACATTATAACATTTGGAACAAGACAGAAATAGGCAAAGGACAAGGCATGCATATATCTGGAATAACATTTATTAAAAACGAAATAAGGGTTGGCATATTTATTTACTGATGACAATACTTGATTTTTTACTATGAACAGTTTCACTTAGTTATTTAGGTAATACCATTTCTTGAAAATACAAGAATAAGGCTACCTACATTTCACTTTTGACATTGCACGTTTTAGAACAGTTTGCAAATTGGTGACCTCCCAGCCCTAATGATATTTTCAGTTTGCTTTGTTGGTCCCAGGAAATATGAAAAAAAAATAACAACAAAAACTGAATTAAATAACAACCTTTTAAAATTAAGAATTTTCACATTAAAAATCTGCATATCTTAAATATAAAAAATAATCAAGTCTGACAACTGAAGACAGGAAGACCCAAAGAACAGAAAAAAGAGAGAACCCAAGCTTCTCCACCTTATACACACACACACACCCTTGGAAAACTGTGCACGCCTGAGTCTGATGGCCTGGGTTCTAGGAGAACCTGAGATTCTACGTTTCCAACAACCTTCCAGGGGCTGTGGATGCTGCCGGCAAGTCCTCAGACCGGACCTTGAGTAGAAACGGGCTGGGAGGCACAAGCCGTTTACATCCCCATCCCGCCATCCATACTTCCCTCACCATATTGTTGCTGACACTCTTTGTGTTACTGCACTGATGTTTGTTGGCTTTTGAGTGTTCATTCTATGTTTCAGAAATGGCTGCTTAGATAAAACAAGTAAATAGGATGGCCATATTTAAATGAGGAATTGCAATTCAGTGCAAACAGGAAATATACATATAAACTCAAAAGAAAAAAACCCATGTCTTAGCATTTAATTATAGTCAGTTGACTTTCAGAAGCACATGCTCAGACAGCTTAAACGTAATATATAAAAAGCGATGATGAATCTCAGTGGAGGATGTGATGGGGGGTGCCATCAACGAGCAATGGAGACGTAGAGAAATAAATAGAGGAGCACATCACAGACATCCATGCTGAAATCCCAGTTTCAGACAGATTCCTTCTGGCACAGCCATCTCGTTTCTCTGAGAAATGGATGTTTAGTGAAATATTCAGCTTTGTTGCATCAATTTCAGTAGTGAGGGAATCTTAGGGAACTGACTGAAAAAAAAAACTGTGGTTTTTAATGTGATTCCTTATTGTGTGTTTGACTGGCACTAATAGCTAGCAGATGGGATCAAGACATTTAAGGGAGAAAAAAGTAATAATTTTGCTGGCCAAAATAAGCAGTTGTACATGAAACTGTATCATAACTTGAGAATAGCAAAACTCTATTGGGGAAAGTTTTTCAGAAAATAAAATTATTTTAAAAGGTAGGTGTCTTTATTAACAGTAATTGCTCCCTAATACTCCTGTTGGGGTTATTTTTTATTGAATTTTCAAATAAAGGTTCTATTTTCCTGCAAAGAAAAACTTTTCCAGTTTTAAGATCCCTGCATTGAATGGAAGGTATTCAATGCCCAGTTTTTGCTAAAAAGTAACAAACAAACAAAAACTCATAAAAGATCGCAGTAGTATGGCTCGCTGCCCAAACTGTAACCCTATGATCCTGAGGCCTAAAATCACCAGCTATGAAGGTCACTGGCTGTAAATGGACATGCTGAGTAAGAGTTTCACCAAACACTGATGGTTACAATCATAAATCCCAAAGATCTAATGTGCAGTGTGGTGATTATAGTCAATAACGATTATAAACTTCTAAGTTGTTAAGAGTCTATATCTTAATTGTTATCACCACAAAAATAATTATGAGGGAAGACCCCAAAGTGGGATTTATTTATTTAAAAATTGTGTATTTATTCTTACATGTTTAAGCTCCAGTCGCTTTCAAAGTACTCTCCAGTCTGATGTAATACACCTATGGAGACTTTTCCCCTCACTGCTCAGAACAGGTTTTGAACTCATCAATGTCGATGCCTTTGAGTGCCTCTGCTGCTTTTTTGTTTCACCTCTTCCACATCGGCAAAACGTTTCCCTTTCAGGACTTTTTTTCATCTAGGCAAACAAAGTTGCTCCGGATGAAATCAGATGAATAGGGAAGGTGGGGCAAGGAGGTCATGCTGTTTTTAGTAAAAAAACTGCTGAACACTCAGCACGATGTAGGCGGGTGGATGCATAAATCATCCATCATGAAATGGACTAACACGTTGAAAGAGTCTTCAAAAAATTCACTGATGAATGCAGCCTCTCACAACAACGCCAGCTGCAACACAGATACAGACGGGTTTCTAGAACACCCACCTAGGGAGGGAAGCCTGTACTACAAGGGGCCCACCCTCCATAAGATGGTTCCAGTTTTTCTGGGTCCCCCTCATACAGATGATATATTGTAGAATTATACACCTGACACCTACATAATCTTATAAACCAATTCCATTTTGGGGGGAACTCCTCATACATGACATGATAGAGGTGTTAGCTAATGCTATGGAGGTGAATGTATAAATGCATCAAAGGAACACACTGTATACCTTATACATACACAATTTTTATGTCCATTATTTCTCAATTCACACAAACACTCCCCAAGGCTGATCCTGAGAGAAAAAAAATTGATCATAAAATGAAGCTGCAATGTAAGACTATCCAAAATTTATGTGCAATATGGTTGATCATGGGAGTTGTCTTGTATTTTCAGAGTTCTCTTCACATAAAAATCTGAGGTAACAACACTGACATCCTATGCTTTATTCATTATTAAAATGGGAAGAATTCTAACAACATTTTATTGAAAAATTACCAGCCCATATATATAATGTATTTTAAATATGGTTTATGAAGAATAGTTTGATATCATGGATATTAGCACATTAAATAACTCAATGTAAATTATAATTTTGGGATAACCTAGTATCTATTATTGTGGCTTTGCACTATTTAATATTTTATTGATACGTGCCAGGCTTGAAAAAGATGTAGTGCTCCTGAAGTGATCTAGGAAATGCACTTTCTTAATATTTTTATTGATTGGTAAATCTGGATCATGTTTAACTATTTGAAAGCTATTAATTTCATATACAACTTAAAGGTACTTTATTATATAACAACATATAATATTATGGCTTTAATACAATGATAGGTCCACATCACTTTACAGCATTTCAACACACCAAAAAATGAGATGTTTATTTCAAGATAAATCTACAGAGCTTACATGTATTTGAAAGGCAATGTTCATAAAATAAGAATAAATTCAATGACATGACTAATTCCTGACATACTACTTAATTAGATTGAATTCTTTTATGCTCACACAATATTTGACCACACACAAGATGGTATTTGTCACAAATAATGCCAAAGCAGACCATCATTTTGGTCTTCCAAAGGCCAAAGCCAAAGAGAAAACCCTTCTCAATTCTAAGGCTAGAATCCAAATGAGATGCATTCTTATTACCTTATGCAATAATTTCACAATCTCTGTCTCACTGTATTCCCAGTCCTGTCTGGGGTGCCCAGAATACTGAACCTCCCCAAGGACCCCACAGGATACAGATGGTACACTCAAATTAAGATCACGCCTTATTTACAAAGAGACTAATTACAAAGTTGCATGTGATATATGGGGGAACCATGACGGAGAGTTCAAGGACCAGGGCCAGCATCACAGAAGCCATTGTCACCAGTTTGTAAAGGGACTAGTGGACAAGAGGTTATCAGAATCTAGGAGAAAAGATACTTGTGTGGACTAGGGTACTTGTAGGGGGATAATGACATTAGAGCTTCAAACAGTCTGAAGAAGGAAATCAAGAGAATAAATACTCAGTTCTTTTCTCTTTCGTCTCTTGACAACTCCTCACTGGCTGATCCCAATGGACTAAAATCCACGTCAGTGTCTGGGCCAAGGGCATGGTGCAGAAGAGGGGAGGGATTTTGAAGGAGCAAAGGAGAGAGAACCAGCCTAAGTCCTCGGCAGAACGTGGAAAGTATGCTTCAGTTCTTTCCAAACTTGATTTTTTTAAAGCTAGTGGTTATTAGGAAGGTTTTAAGGGGAAAATAACAACACATATTGTACATCTTAGGGACAACTTAAATTATCATGTAATTCTTGTCATTCTTCTAGGGAGACATTGTATAATGTTAGATAGTTCTACAAAATGGCAAATACCATTATTAAAAGAATAAATTAATGTTTGTCTTTAAAAAGATAGGTAAAAATCATTTAAATTTGAAAAAAGTCTGTGAGACATAAGCACATTGAATAAAGTTACAAAGACTAAGGATAGAAAAGAAATTACACACACATGCACATGAACTGGGAACTTCCTGAAGCATCAAGTGTGAAGTTTTAACATAAACAAAACTTCTGTGTTCACATATTCCAGTGAAATTAGCTGTTCTGTAATTTAGGACTCACACTAAACCCACCACAACCACTGTTACACACCTTGTTACTGAAAATCTTTCAATATGTCTAGTCTCTGAGGCGGAGGCACTTTGCTACACCGAGGCACCCTGCGCTGCTCGTGATGGTCCTGATGCTCACAGTACCTCCCAATCAAAGATATGGACCCAAACCTTGCATTACATACACATGAGGCGGCATAGAAAATGAGATAAGCCTACTCTGACCATGTAAGATACGGCATGTGCTTGAACAGCTGTGTCCAAAGCACATGCGATTCTACATCTCCTCAGAGTGGAGAGCATGTCATTGTGTTTATCTCTTGGTTTATTAACAGACCTCCATATCTGCAAAATGAGAGGCTGAATCAAAAAATAATACATGCTCTGACAAAGCTTCTTTTATTTTCCAATACTGTGTGTCACTTCAACTTCCATACTTTCACTCACTTCCCACTCATTTACAATAAATGTGTTGACTGACTACAAACATTCTATCTCATTTAAAGAACGTGTCCTCATGTGTTATCATTATGTCATGTGAGAAAGTCTTCAGTATGTTATTCCTATGAAGTTATTCTGCAAATGAATATTAAAATCCCCTTAATATTCCTTCCAGGTACATTTAATTAAATTTGAAGCTTTATATAGTTTCTATAACCTGTATGATAAATTAATTTCCTTGTGAATTTCTGTAATAAACTATATATACTGAGTAACAGATCTGTTCTCTGGTATAATGAGCTGATGTTAATTTACAAGAAAATGGCAAGAGAAAGTAACCTTTACTCGTTGTACTAGGAGTCTTCATAGCTGCCTTCAGGTGCCTACAATCTTCAGACACATATGTTCACCCACACCCTGGGAGACACATCACAGAACCCCATGTCTCCAGCCCTGGCACCTCAGCTGGTGGTGAACAACTTCATAGAAAAGAGTCATCCAGTGGTAGGCCAGCAGCCTGTGACTTTTCCACCCAGGTGGGAATGGGAGAAGACAAGTGAAATAAACAAGAGATAGAGACTGGGCCAGAATTTACATTCACGGGGCCAACATAAGTTGTGGAATCGCCAGTGGAGAGACAGCCAGAGCAGATGTGCAAAGGGAGAAATTCCACCACAGAGAGGATGGAGAGGAGGGAGGGCCCCGTCCTGGAAGCTCTGAACTTCTACTCAGGCTCCTGAGCACAAAAATCCTTTCAAATCCCTCTTTGCATGAGATTAAGAGACTCTCCCTTCCTTGTAAATAAAAGACCTCTAGTTAGACCAAGCATAATGGTAACAACCACAACAGTAATAGTAATTAACAGTAATAATCATAACATATTTTACAGGCTTTAACTTAAAGCATATTTTAATAAAGACATTGAATTTTAAATGTGCAGAATGTATGATAATGAAGAACTCTAAGCACTGACTGAAGATAGTAACTGAGGTATGGCAGTGGAGACAGGAGGAAGCATGCGTGTTTCTCTAATGCCTGTAAAACGACACCAGCACAGTGAGCAACAACAGTAACTCAATATAAAAATATTTTACTTGCATGATGGCGATTATCAAACATGAAAAGATACTATTTTTACTACAAGCCCAGAGTATAAAACTACAGGTTGAACTCACTCTCTGCCTGGCTGATTTAGCTGGGCATTGGTGTTCTCCTACCCCCAGTACTCCTTGTTCCTAGGCCTTCAACTTGAACTGGAATCCACACCATAAACTCAGGCCTTCAAACAACACCACTGGATTTTCTGAGTCTCCAGCTTGGGTCCGCATCACGAGACTTGTCATGCCTCTTAATTATGAGATCCAATATCTTATAATAAATTTCTTTCTAAATTATCTATCTTTGTATATACAAGTTTAGTTGTCTGAAAAATGTTGACATACAACACGTGAATATATAATTATTTCAATAAAATGTTAACACAGTAAAATCAATATACTCCCATTGCAAGTGAAATCACATTTTACTTAAAATTGAATGCTGCTTATTGTGTGATACGAATTAGAAGTTTATTAACTTCAATCTTACAAGTACTCTAAGATAATTCTGATACTTTCCCTGTTAACTCACAGCTAAAATTTGGTTTCAGAAGTCTCTAAATGAAGTAACCTTCAAAATTCAGTCATATCTAATCAATACCTTATTTTAAAGTGTTAAGTGAAACTTGGCTTGTGAAAATCACATGACAATTTTCTCCATAAATCAAGTAAATGAGTAAAATGGTGTGCCAGTAAAAAAATAAAACTGCATACCATAAAATTCTTATCTATAGTGTATTCATTAAAAATTAGTTAAAAAGCACCTGTAATTCTTTTTCAGAGTAGTCAATGATAGTTCACCTCAAATCCATCTTAAAATTTTGAGTTACTATTTCTTCTGTATGTTAAAACTAGTATTTTACCTCCTTTTGCAGGAAAACCAGAATTTTGATTATATATGTCTGTTCAGTTTTTCCTTATAAAATTCACATTATACATATAAAAGCAAAGGTACTGAATTATTTGTTAGGTTATATACAATTGATTACATATGGGCATTATCATTCTCAAACTGTTCCAGCCTTAGATTAACGCAATGAACCTCATCAATCTGCAATTGAGAAGCAGGATGAGAAACAAGGGTTAGTCATTTTCATTTTTATACAGGTAGATGATTCCTATTTAATCATCCTTCAATTACCCTTCAAAGACATTTGAGGACCTATTCTATGAAGAAAAAGAAATACAAACCAAAAATCTGCAACAGGAAGTAGAATATTTTCTTTTTTTAGCCTTAAATCATCTCATGTGGAGACATCAGGGTAAAGTGAAACACTAAATCAATTCTGATGCTATATGTAATCTACCTTAAATAATCTACCTTAAATAATCATAACCTGCACGGCAGATTTTATGGAACGACTAATCAATAACTAGCACTTCTCCCTAAAATAGTTTGTCATAATATAAGACTAAGCGAAGTTAAATAACTTACTCAAGATCACAGGTCTTATACATGGAAGAAATGATTTAAAACCTCGTGTGTCTAACTGCCTTACTCGGCACATTGTGTCCTTTTCTCTAATAAATAACCTCTGCTAAATAAATCAGCTCAACAACTGGGCCAAGGTTGCAGTCACCGCACACTCAAAGTCAACGTGCTCTTCCAAGGACAGCCCTTCAATTTTCTGACTCTCCTTGGCCAGGTGAAAGGCAGAAGACAAGAAAGGAGTTGCCCATTTTGCTCCAGAAAAAAAGGGCTTATTTGAGCAGAATTGTGTTGTTTTTCACTAGGCAAGAAAAAAAATAGTTTTTCATATACGTATACTCGTCCTTAGTTTTAAGGACTGTAAAAACTGTATTTTGAGCATAATATATAACATTGAATAGCAGCAAACTTCTTTATTTTGAGATCAATAAACTTCAGAAAGCAACAAAATGAAATTAAAGTAGAGTGACCCAGTTTAAAACGAATGATAGGGAAGAAACAAAGGAAAGTAGAGGAAATGTTATGCCTCAAACTTAACTGACAGAGCTATAAAGTTTTTTAACAAAGAAAACTAGACAAAGCAAAATGTGCATAGAAGAAAATAGTAAAAAAAATTTAAATGGCTCTAATTGTCTGACAATTTTTGTCAATATAAGCCTGACATAATTACTTAGCAATGCATTTAAGGAGATCAGAACAGAAACTAAGAATATCCCTTTTAAGTTTATTATTGTAGTAAATTATAAGGGTCCAAGTTTCATTATGTGCTGCATTAAATGCATAGTCAGCTTTAAAAAAATCCCTACAAAAGCACTATAGGAGAATGTTTTCAGTTCATTTGCCTTGTAACACAAATTATACTTTTACCAAACTTCTTTTAAAAATGCTGATCTTCATAGTCATATTCTTAAATCACATCATCACAAAGCTGTCCTTTTTTAAAAACATAAATTTCAGTTTCTCTTTAGAGAAAATTTCACGTTTTCAAAATTAAGTTGCTCTCATTTTATATTTCTGCAGTGAATTATATTCAACATGCATTTAAGATGTGAGCAATTATGTAGACCAGGTATTCTGACTTTAGAACAAGTTGGGCGCCTGCTTCAGCAGCTTCAGGGAGGTTCATGGAACCGCCGCACGTACCCACCCAAACCTCTCCACCCTGCAGGGAAGCCAGGCTCACCTGTGAGCCCCGGATTTCTCCACGCATCAGCGAACACAGACAGATCCAAAGGCACCACAGACATGTACAAACAAAATATATGCAAATACACGGACTAACTCTGTGTTTGTCAAAATAGATTTATAACTGTATTACACCCCCTTACTTATTTATACTATATCATGATTGTGTTTGATTATGGATGCCTACTTTTTTCTCTCTGCCAAGTAATTAAGGATAATTTTATATCATTGATCAAAATAGAAAAATTATGTTTGATTTATGCAAAATAAAGTTTACCAGTGTTTGAACAATGGCCTGTAAAATGTATTAGGATACAAAAGAGTATCTAGAATGTTTGAACTTTAATTTATAAGTAATATCAATGTTTGATATCACTTATAGATTAAAATTTTCCAAAGATTCTCATGCATATTCAGAAGATTTAAAGGAAATATTCTTAAAAATTTTTCATTTTAGATAATTCTTATGATTCCTATGTTAAACAAGTATCCATATCTTAAAGTAAATATTTCATTTTTCTTCACATACGTCATAAACAAAATTTATACTCATAATATTCATTTACTTGGGTCTTGTGTTTTGTATGCAAATAAGGTACACAGTTTTCTTCTTAAAACATGTTTATAAAGAGTTCATCTTCTCATATAAAATATATTTTTCAGTAATGTCTTTTAAATTGAGGTACTATTCTCTTTCACATGCTACCTTTAAAGATAGATAATTATATCTGATAATTAAGTTTTACTTTTATTCACACTGCCTAGTAAAACATGTACTGACTAGTAAATTTTTATATTTAAAGAATTTTAGAGCTAATAAATACATTCTAAAAGATTTTACTAAGAAGTTTTTTATGCAGACAGCTCCTTTCTTTGTAATTTATACTTCAGGTGTGTATAAACCTGCTTACCTGGATGCATATCTTTTTAAATATGTGCATGGCAAGGTAACATTTATTTATTTACTTATTTATTTCTAAAAATTGTATTTATTTATTTTTAGAGAGAGGAGGAGGGAGGGAGAAAGAGGAGAGAAACATCCATGTGAGAGAGAAACATCCATGGGTTGCCTCTTGTATGTGCCCCGACTGGGAACCAAACCCACAACCCAGGCAGGTGTCCTGACTGGAATTGAACCAGAGACCTTTCACTTTGTGGGACGAAGCCTAACCAACCTAGCCACACCAGTCAGGGTGGAAGGTAACATTTAGATAACTTTAAGTTAATATGCTCAGTAGACTGGGAACCTGTAACATATATTACAGTTATGTCGTGGTTCTCTCAAAGCGCTAAGATCAAATGAGTACTTTTCAACATTATTTACATTAGTAGAAACAACAGAACAACTTAGAATTTCCATTGGAATATTAGGACCACCTAACAATGCTTTGTATATATTAAATGCTTATTAAATCTTATCATCTATATCATACATTCATTATAGTTTTCTATGTGAGCATGCATGACTTTTAACATGTAACTGATTCTAAAGTCTTGCTAAATTTACTTTGGATTTGTAAGTAAAAGACTTGGAACAGCATAAAGCCAACAACCTAAAATATGCCATTGGAAAACCTAATTTGTCCGCATTACTTTATGGTGATATTGAATTTTCCTGTCGACAGAGGTAGCATCAGTCCCAGGACACCAGGTCAACATTGTTTTAACAGCTATGTCATCTCTTAGCCAACAGAAACCCACACCGCCAATGATGACAGCAAAAGCAACAACACAGTAACGAACAAATAAGAGTCTGAATTCGAC
Organism: Trachops cirrhosus; assembly: GCA_028533065.1. Lineage (NCBI taxonomy): Eukaryota > Metazoa > Chordata > Mammalia > Chiroptera > Phyllostomidae > Trachops > Trachops cirrhosus. Next base: position 178,362,538 of record CM052539.1, on the reverse strand, counting down.
ACCTTAACGGCATATACATGTTCTGAAAAACTATTTTCAGAGTCATGAATAATATATATGGAATAATTCAAACCAGGTGTCACTTTAAAGTGTGCTAATATTTACAAAAATGAACTTAAAGACTGATCTCCATTGCCTGTGAAGGACAACCTAATGAAAAAATATATCCATAAATGAAAATCTGATTATAAAATCAAACAATATTGACTTGTAAAGATGATCATAATTTCATCGCTAAAAGATGCATCTTGTTTAACGTTTTGAATTTTACCAAACTGCATGGAGAACATTCCACGAGGAATTATCGCTCTTGTGTCCCTAATTTGAAATTCATTCACTAATCATAGGACACTAAAACAAGGACACTCCCTCCTCAGTAAATCTGGAGACAGGTCACAGAGGCATCTGTTCTCCATATACCTACTTAATGAGGTCATTTGGTACACATGCCATGCACTGGGGAGCCCTTAATTTTTATTAGGAGCATTAATCTAGTTAAGAGTTAGTGAATTAAAATTATCTTTGAAATGAAATAGAACACTCCTTTGTCTAATTTGCTCAAATTTATTGATATATAACTCTTCCATATAAACCATATTTTAATGGCTAAGAATAAATATATGAGTCATTCACATTTCTATTAAAAAGACCAAGCACTTGCATGACCTTGAGCAATAATTAGAACTCAAATGATTTTAAACTATGAATATTGAATTGCCTAGTAATAGCCATCTTTGATGATTTGGGACTTTGGAGTCCCCACTGTATATTGATTACAGGAATAACCTTTTTAATAACAAGGGATATTTACATTAGTAGAAACACTGTCAAAAGGAGTCACCTATTCCAAAAGGAATGTAAAAAGCATTCACGTAGTGCTGTCATGCTTACGGTCTACAGCATTTGGACGGTGGACTTGTTTAAAGGATTCATTGTTTTTGTTTTGTTTTGTTTTGGGGGGTTGTGATCTCCAGTGCAGATACAAACAGAAGCTGTGAACCTTGAGTTATTTAAGGGTGATGATCAAGATGGTCAAATTGAAATAAAAATCATGGCCCACATGACTTGGGGTTTTCACATTAATACCTGTATTAAATAGAACTCGAGAACCAGAAATACTGTTGGGTTGCAATTTCTATAATTTTCTTCTATTTGGAAGATGTTTGATTCTAGGAAAGAAGTGATGGTAGCATAATCAAGCTCCACGGACCAAGTCCTCATCTGATGTGATGTGCAGGATGACATGTAGAAAAACATAGTAAGAGCCCTCAGCTATGCAAAGTTACAACAAGCTAAAAACCACATCTGAGACCTGAGATTAACGTTTCTCAGTTTTGTGGAACACAATGTAGCATTTTATTACTGGAATCTATCTGTCCCTACGATTTTCTAGTAAGCTAGCAATTAAAATGACAGAAGAACTGCACTTCGCAGAGAATTCTGAATCTACAGTTCCTAGAATGACTCAAACAGCCACTGAACCCTTACAGGTAGAAGGCAGAATGTGTTTGGTGAAAAAAGTAAATAAATAACAAGAAACCACAATGGGAGGAATGAGTCAATCAATACATAAATAACAAAGAGTAAGTATGATTTTAATGAGTGCCATGACTGAGAAACTTTGGAGAAAAGATATCTAAGAAGCATTCTGCACAGCACATTCCATAAAAGTACTGGGTTAGTCTTTTTAAGAATACCCAGAATAAATATTAACACTGTTCTTCAAGACAACTTCCCTGGGTCTCCTTTTATTACACTCAAAGCTTTTAGACTGGGAGCACAAGGCTGATGAAGGTTTTGTGTGTGGATTAAGGTCACAATTCTTAACACCCTTCAGGGTCTCCCCATCCACATCTCCAGCCCTAAAGCCTCCCTCCACATTCATTAGGCTGTAAGCACAATGGCTTTATTTTATTTTGCAGTGCATACTAAAACTCACAACTGAGGGCTTTCACATGCCCTGTCCCTTCTGAGATTTGTGTCTCCCTGACTCCTTGCCAGGAATCTCCTAGCATCTCTCAGGTGTCATATAACATGTCACTTGCTGCATGCCTGATGCCCCCAAATTGCCCGTTATTATCTCTCATTATATCCTCTAACTTAGCTTTCTTCCAGGCTGTCATCAAACAATAATTATTTGTGCAAACACTGCACTCCCGCTCCAGACAAAAACTCCACCGATGAAGGAAGCTTTTCCTTTTTTCTTATTACTGGTATTTTATCCCTAGAATTTAACAATATGCCTCATAATGACAATGTTTTAATAAATCTATTGAAAAAAGTATCTATTAATCATAATGAACAATACAACTAATAAGTACTATAAGAAGCATTAATGTTAGTTAACTAAACACATTTTACTGCATGATACTTGAATTTTTTATTTGTTGTGCCTGTTTTTTTTTTTTTTTTTATCTTTCCTTTGCGTGTGTGTGTCTCACACATAATAAGGTGGGTATATACTACTGGAATATTATTCTCCCCTCTAACACTTACATTTATACACACTTTACTAAACTTCACATTTATACATGCCACCATTTCCACCCTGCTAAGACTGTAAAGAGAAGTCATTTTCAGACTTGAGGGACAAGTGTAAGATTCAGCACTGATTCAGAGATTTTGAATCTATTGAGTAGTCCTGAAGAACTGGTCAAAGAACACAGTTAAACAAGATGGATTTTGGTTAAGGAAAACTACTAGCTTTCTTATTTTATGTTAATATTCACATTCTCTTCTAGAGCTTTTTCCCAGTGTCGATGTCATTAGCATGAAAGACAACAAACGCTCACTGCTAAGATCCTGAATATGTAGTAAGTGCCTGATATTTGAGAGTCCAAAATGATATATTTTCCTCATATGTGTACCATACATCATCATGTTTCTCTGACACAGAACGAAGATCTTAAATGCTAATAAGCTTATGAAGATTTTGTTTGCAAAAATGATTACATTACATGATGTAGTTGACCAGATATGAGAGCTTTCTTTTCTAAACTAGCTAGAACTGACCTCTTTATCAATATAAAATAAAAAACAAACAATACATTCTCACTTTCTAAAACACTCACTAGTTGACATATCAGTTTATTGGGGTTGCCATTACAAAACACCAGGAATTTGGTGGCTTAAACAGAAATGTCTCACAGTTCTAGAGGCTGGAAGTCCAAGATCAAGATATAAGAAGGAGACAAATGAACAAAACAAATACACAAGAACTCACAGACACCTACAACAGTATGATGGCTCCCAGAGGGAAGGGGGTTGGGAAGGAAGTAAAAGATAAAGGGGGTCAAATATATGGTGATGGAAGAGATTTGACTTTGGGTGGTGGGCACACAATGCAATATACACATCGTGTATCATATGATATATAATAGAATAGTACACTTAAAACCTACATAGTTTTATTAACCAATGTCACTCTGATAAATTTAATTAAAAACAAACAAATAAAAATGGTGTCAGTAGGGTGGGTTTCTTCTGAGGACTCTGAAGGAGCATCTCCTCCATACTTCTTTCCTAGCTTCTGGTGTTTGTTGGAAAGTTTTGGGGTCCCTCGGGTTCTGTTGAATCATCCCTATCTGCCTTCATTTTCCCAAGGAATTCACCTCTGGTTCCTATCTCCAAATTTCCCCATTATACTCCTACCTATTAAAAAGCTCTAATTATGCATTTGTCTCTCTCTGGCTTCCTCTCTAGTTATCAAGTCCCTGAAGGGCAGGTGTGCTATTTCCCTGACTGCCTAAGATACAGGGCACTGAGTTTTGATTGCATACATTACACATTGGGAAAATGAAATCGTATAAGCTGTGACTTAACATTCAAATGTTATTTGTTTGTAATTTGATTACTGTGATTAAGAGATGTTCTAGCCCTGGCTGGTGTGGTTCAGTGGATTGAGTGCCGGCCTGTGAACCAAATGGTTTCTGGTTTGATTCCCAGTCAGGGCACACACCTGGGTTTCGGGCCAGGTCCCCAGTAGGGGGCACACAAGAGGCAACCTCACGTGGATATTTGATGTCTCTCCCTTTCTTTCTCTCTCCCTCTAAAAACAAATAAATAAAATATTTAAAAAATGTTTTATAACTATGACATTTTGGATGAGGATGATGATTCTGTATATTAGGGAAAAAATAACCAAAAGAAAATATTTTGAGATGTTGTCAGTAGTCAGTCTTTTTCAGATGAAGGTAATTGTATGTATACCCCACTACTGCCCTGCATCTTTGTTTCCACTTATACATATATAAATATATATGGAGATTTATAAATATTTCCATCTTTGTTTCCGTATATATATAAAATAATTGAAAAAATTAAAATCCTCAATGCCCTCTTTCAATACATTTTCCTCACTTAAAAGGATGCAGCCTTAAATTAAAGGTTTTTAACTTCACATTTGATCACTTCTGATAACCAAGTCAACATATGAGACATTTCATTCACTTTATTATTTAAGTGAGGAGAGCCAGACTATCTAGATTAAAGGTACCTAGACAATCTATATTTTGCAAAGTTGTTATTATCCTACTTTTTCTATTATGCCTGGTTTCCAATATAGGATATACAATGTGATGGTAACTATCCCTACACTGACATACTGGTAATATTTCTGTGATGTCATAATAACTGATTATCAAAACACTATAAATAAAATTATTTTAAAAATACCTCAAGAATAATTAACAGCAAATTAACAGAATTAAATAATAGCAGTAATCCAGACCCAAGTAGGGGGCCGTAAATAGACCTTTAAGTCCTAACTACATGTCAAACAAAATTTCCATTTTAAACATCCAGTCAATCCCAATAACTATTTGATTCTTATTATGTTGCCAGAGTTAACATATATTTCAAAATAAATAAAAGGATCGAAACACAGATTTTGCTATTTAAGCATAAGCTGTATCATCTGTCTAACTCAACAATGACTGGATTAATTAAATGTTTCCATTCAGGTTATCTATTGAGGGTTTTTTTGTAATGTAGAAAAATCCGTCTCCTTCAATTCAGATAAGAAAGGAATCATGAATGCTTATCAAGGGTGTTTGTATAAAATACATCTAAATCTAAATGGTCTGATTTTTTTCCTTTAAAATGAAAAAAAAAGCACACCTACAATTGAAAAAATGTGTTCAGTACATATAAAACTGCGGTTGTCAACAGCGTCCAACTACTAATCAAGCCAAGCCTCAGCAATAGCTTGAAATGACTCTAAGTCTGTATTTTCAAGAACACTTTGAAAGGCCCTGTTTAATATTTCCTATGGCCTTTAACTCTCTTTTAGAATCGGGATATCACAGTAGCTGCAGTTTATGCAGATTGGTACCATTCAGCTGACTCTTGCAGACTCCAGCTAATGTCCACAGCTGGTTTCTGTGCTTTGAGTAGCTACTTCAACCCTTCTCATTTTTTCAAACCTTATACTATCTTTACCTCCTTTCCACTCAGCATCTTTAGACCTTAGACCAGCAATTTTCAACTGGTGTGCTGCAAGAATTTTTAAAGCATGCAATACCTGACTATTCAGTCAGGGGCACTGACCTCTTTTCCCTTAGATTGTCATACTGAAACAAAAATGACAACAGCCAACATAACAACAGCCGTGCAGTGTGACTACCCCGTCTCGAACCATAAATATACAGATCATAGAGTTGCAACTTATTGGTAATGTATCATAATAAGATAGCCTCTGATTGGTTAATTCTTGGTACCAGAAATCCTTATATACAAGTATAGGCATTTGATTTTTTAATGTCACTTAGTAGTACAAAGGGTAGGTAATTACCATCATTATTTTTTTCTGTAAATCAAACAACATGATGTCTATTTTTGTCAGATCAGCAAAAAATTATTATAGTTTTTGCTGTGCCATGTAACTTTAGTAATTGGTTTATATGTGCCATGAGATGAAAAAGGTTGAAAATCGCTGCCTTAAGAGAGAAGAGAAAGCTGCCAACTGAGAGGCTCCCCTACACACAAACTTAATTTTAGGCCCATTTTAACTTGGATTCCCTCTCAGCATCTCTAGCTGCAAGCCTGCTGCCCAATTCTGGGTCAGGACACATGCCTAGGTTGCAGGTCTGGGGCACGTAGGACAGGCAACTGACCGATGTTTCACTTTCACATCGATGTTTCTCTCCCTCTATTTCTCCCTCCCTTCCCTTCTCTCTAGAATCAATTAGCATTAATCAATTAAAGTCATTAGCTTGGGTGAGGAGTAACTAGCTAACTAACTAAATAAATAAAGAAAATATTCCAACAAAGAGGGGAAACCCTTCTTCCTTTTCCCAGTAAGACTCTCCATCTGTGTATGTGTGTGTGTATATGTATGCATGTACATACACACATACACACCTGCATATCATCTGTGTATGTGTGTATATGTATGTATGTACGTACACATACACACTTGCATATCATCTGTGTATGTGTATATGTATGTGTGTACATACACACATACACACCTGCATATCATCTGTGTATGTGTGTGTATATGTATGCATGTACATACACACATACACACCTGCATATCATCTGTGTATGTGTGTATATGTATGTACGTACACACATACACACTTGCATATCATCTGTGTATGTGTGTATATGTATGTGTGTACATACACACATACACGCCTGCATATGCACACATATACACATACATACACATACTACTCATCTGCCCAATTAAGTTACACTTATTAAAAAAGAGATATATCCCAGTATCCCAGTTTTGTCACATGTAAAAAAAGGTTTTATTTATTTTTAGAAAGAGGAAGAGAGGGAGAAAGAGTGGGAGAGAACATCAACGCCTGGTTGCCTCTCACACACCTCCTGCAGGAGCCCTGGCCTGCGACCCACACATGTGCCCTGACAGGGAATCAAACTGGAGACCCTGTGGTTCGCAGGCCCACACTCAATCCACTGAGCCTCACCAGCCAGGGTGTAATTTTGTCACTTTCTACCTCTGCTTTATATGGTGTGATAAATCTATCCCTTGTCACGATAGATGATTTTAATTGGCATTTAATATTATTAATGTTCCCATATATCTTAAAACTCATTTCTGACAATCTTTTGATGCCTAAAATTGCCTGCTTAACACTAAAGAGTACTGCCTTATAATTGACTGATCCCATTTCTGGGTATTTATCTGAAGGAACCCAAACAGTGCTTAGAAAGAATATATGCACCTATGTCCATCACAGTGTCATATACAATGGCGAAGGGATGAAAGCAACCCAAGTGCCCATCAATAGATGAGTGAATCAAAAAGCTGTGGTACATTTATACAATGGACTATTATTTGGCCATAAAAAGAAGGGAATCCTACCATTTGTGACAGCATGGATATTACACTAGAGGCTACTATGCTAAGTGAATTAAGTCAGTCAGAGAAGAGAAATACCATATGATTTCACTTATACGTGGACTCTAAACAACAAAATAAATAAACAAAATTGACACAGACTCAGAGCACAGACCAGACTGGTGACCGCCAGGGGGAAGAGGGGTTAGGCTGCTGGGTGAAGTGTGAAGGAATGAAGAAATACAAACTGGTAGTTACAGACTAGTCACAGGGATGTAAACTACAGCAGAAGGAATGCTGTCAGTAATAAAAAAGAACTAAAAAGAATAAATTTTAAATATTTGAACAGACAATTAAAAGGGAAAAGTCAACATACAGCAACTGACATTTTTTCCTTCAGATAAAGTCATTAAAGAAAATGATCCAAAATATAGTGGATTTAGACTAAGAAAATACACAGACCTGCAATCACAGATATGATTATGCACTTATAGTTATCCACTGAACACTAAAATGGTAATTAATATGACTTGATGATCAGTGATTACTATCACTGACAGTGTGGTCATTTTATTATTTTTCAGTGATGGACTAAGTTAAAATCCATCAAAATATTATTACTTTAAACTGGGTATTATGCATAAGAAATTATATTGCATTTAGTAATAATGGGATAAATATTATTGTTAGTGACCTATAATAGTTATTTATTTATAAATATATGTCCAGCATGTACAAAAACAGCTCTCACCTTATAATTAAATTAGTTCAGACATGTGAGTGGCATATTTCAAATAATTAATTATAATATACAGAATCCATAAAGTTGGGCATTTCCATATCTGAACAAACAGACTGCTAAAAATAACTGTTTAGACAATACACAACTTCTAACTTCTGGAGTAGAATGTCTCAACCTCAGCACTACTGACATTTTGCCCTGGAAAATCTTGTTGAGGGCAGCGGTGTTATGCCTGTAGCACAGTTAATGGCACCCTTGGTCTCTCTCCACTAGATACTAACAACACCCACACACCCATACATGGTCGTGACAGTATGTCCAGACATTGCCTAACGTCTTCTGGAGAACAAGACTTCCCTGTTGAAAACCACTATTTTAGAGATTGAGACTGTCTGCCAATTTAAAATCAAAGAGGATACTATGTGAAATTACTTTAACTTGTCAATAAGATGTGGCTTGTAAGAGAAATGCTATATAAAAGAAAAGGACTAAATGAATATACACAATAGGCTATTGTGTTTTAAATATAAAAAAGTTGTTAGGTTAAAATGATCCCAAATTATAACCACTTACCCCATTGTTCTATTTATGAAACACTGTTGGCAAATACAACTTATCAGGTACAGGGCCTAGAATGAAATATTAATTTCATTTAAATTAAGGTTTTTTAAATTTCATTTTATAGCTTTAAGAACACTTTACATGTTACCTATTTTCTTAACTGTCTAAGTCTATAACACAATATTGTTGACTATAGGTACAAAGTTGTACAGTACATCTCTAGAATATATTTCTACGGCTTCACTGAAACTTTGTGCTCATTGATTAGTAACACCCCATTTCCCTCTGCCCCCAGATCCTGGTAACCACCATTCCATTTCATTGACTCCATGACCTTGACCATTTTGGATACCTCATGTAAGTGGAATCACGCTATATTTATTTCTGTAACTGGCTCATTTCTCTTAGCATAATGTCCTCCAGATTCATCCATGTTGTCTCATGTCGCAGAATTCCTTCTTTATTAAGGCAGAATAACATTCCATTGTATGTATTACCACATTTTCTTTACCCATCCACCCATTGGTGGATATATGGATTATTTCCACATCTTGTGACCAGTGCAACAATGAATGTGGGAGTGCCACTATCTTTTCCCATCCTGATTTTAAATGTTTTGCATAAACTCCCAGAGATAGGATTCCTGGATGGCATGCCAATACCATGTGTAATTTTTTAAAGAACCTCCATATCATTTTCTACAGTAGCAGCATCATTTTGCATTTCTGTCAAGAGTGTACAAGGGTTACAATTTTTCCACATCTTTGCCAACAATCATCCTCTTTATTTTTTAATAGCCATCCTGATAGGTGTGAGGTGATATCTCATCATGGCTTTTATTTAAGTCAACCAAATTCAAATCCTCTGAAATTCTGAAACACTCTCAGCCCATGCTATTTTCTTCTAGTACCATATTTCATTAACGACCTCAAATCTCTGACTGACTGAGCTTCAAATACTGGCTTCAAATATTCTCTTCCGAATCAAATGACATAGTGCAAGGCTATTTCCCTGGCTTAGATCCCTCACTCTCCCTGATTTCATCTATATTTCTGTTATATTTCAAATACCATACAAGAGTTCAAAAACATAAAAATGTGAAGTTGACATGTATAAAGAGTTTACCTGAAGCTTAAAAAGAGTTCACCATATGATATGGTAAATGAAATAGCTAACAAAAACTGAAACAGCTTTAAAAGAACTAATGTCAGTGATGAGAGAGAGAGAGAAAGGAGAACTATATATGGTCAAGAGGAGAACTCATGGTCAAAGAATATCTGGGGTGTTAGACTCAGTTTTGAGTGCTATATTTTAAGCAAATATTGCAAACAGATGACCATGGATGATCCTTTAAACAAGGCACTAGGAAATCTGATAGCAGTATAACACAAATTAATATGAACATAACCATATTTAGTTAGCTATGGTAAGAAATGAAGTGAAGAATGGAAAAGTTATTTTCAAATACTGAAAATGGTGGAAAGAAGGGGAAGGGACTAATCAAAGAGCATGTATGAATGACCCACGGACAGGGACAGCAGTGTGGGAATTGACTGTGGGAGTGGGGGTTGGATGGACAGAGGAGGACAAAGGAGAAAAAAATGGGACAAATGTAATAGAGTAATAGTAAAAAAGAAAAGAAAAAAATGAGCTATAATAGAAAAAATTATTTTTTCTTTGTGTATCCACATAAGAAAAACATGAACTAACAGGTCAATGTAGAACTGAAATTTTAAAAAAATTATGTGTGATAATCAATATTAGATGTAAAACTGCTTCCACAAATACATGAGTGTATGGCTAACAAAAGTGTGTCAAAATCTATGCAAATGGTATCCTTGAGACAGCATACCCCCGACTCCGTAACCAATCATGTTTCTCTTCATTTTTCTTTGAGTGTTATATATTGACCTGAGAACATAGTGTTTGCTTAATTACAGAGTAGATGTGTAAGGTGTTCCTAACATAATAAATGTGAAAATTGCTTTTAGGCTCCCATGAAGAAAATAAAGTAACATCACACAGCACACGTACAAGCACACTCAGCAACTGGTTCCCAATAGTTCTGAACTTAAACTACTGACAGTGGGAACAAACTGTTGAATAATCTTTCTTTTTTCTTTTTCAGTTTTCTTTAGTTCTAAATGTGGAAACTACATATTTGGGAGGAAGGTTTCTGGGGGCTACATTGCTACATTCCTTTTGTTAAGCATATGGACTCAATCACAGGGAGTTCTTAAGCATTGCTGATCACTGGCACAGATGGGTGTTGATGAAAAGTTAAATGTTACACCCGATTGCATATAATTTGTTTTTACTAGAAGCAGGGAACTCGGCAGGAATTTCTTCTATTCTCGGTGGCTGATGTCTGAAAGATAGAGCAGTTGAAGTTTCTGGTCTTGGGGTCGTAAGGCTAACATCTGAGGGGTATACCATGAACAAGGAGAGAAATGGCCATTAAGGACTCCTGAGTCCGGTAGGAACAGAGGTCACTGATGCCCAGTATCAGATGGTCAGCATTGCCATTGCAGCAAATCATCTTCAACCCTTACAAGTCCTTTAAGAATGACAACTTAAAACGTGCTTTAATTAAATGTTAAAGTCTCAGCTGCTTCAGAAATTCCCAATAAGACACATTTTCACTGGGAAGAAATTAGGAGCAGATATAAAATGAGGGTGACAAGTACCAAATAAAATACTGTGTTCTAATGGGGAACACTTACTCTTGTGGGAGATGAGTGTTCAGGAATTTGGCAATAAAAGGTACGACTCCTTTCAAGTCTTGACACCTTGAGAATATTAGGGTTGGTTATATGCATAATGCCGTAAAAATGGAATTGTCATTGTATTTAAACAATTTCAAGTTATGAAAGCAGAATATATAACTGATTTACCCCTGAAAAATAATTGTATCTCCTTATTACCTATCAGTAATTACTTTGTACATGTTGCAATCACTCTCTCTTCTTCTTCCCAATTGATCTTTTGACCTTCGTGCAACTGCTGTTGTGAAGACTTTACAATATTTCATCAGTGCTTTAAAAGGTGAAGTTGAAAGTGCTTAAAAAGGAAGCAATTTAACTCCTTCTAGAAGTATGCCTTTAAATCTGGTTTCAGATACCTTGGTCTTTCTTTTAATAGTATAAGATTTGTATAAGTTTATTATAAATTTAATATTACAAGTTGGGCTCTTCAAAGTTTTCTTTGGTGGGAGCAAAAAATACTGAACAACAATAAAAAAGAAAAATATATAACATAAATATTCCTTGAAGGGTATTTTACAAAGGAGTAGGATTATGCACAAAAAACAAAAATATTTCATCCTGGTTTATTTTTAAAGGGACTGTGAATGTAATGTCCACAAATAAGACTGGGGAGAAACAAAAATGCACAATGAGTCAGAAGTTTGTTTTCTTCACTGTCACATGATTTCAACTCTAATTATTTAAAGGTGTCCTTCTCAAATCTGCAGGTCACCTCTGACCTTTTCATCATAATATCCTTACCTACCCCAGTTTATTCTCCAGCTTAAAATGTTTATACAAAAAGCGCACTGTAACTTGCTACAACAGCAAAAGTCAGTGAGTTAAGTAAACTTGAAGAGAACTGACCCTACCTTGTCTTAAAGGTCAGCCCCACACCCCTTAGAAGGAGTAACAATAGGTCTTTGGTGATTTTAAAAAAAGCACATACCTCCGCTGCTTGCTCTCCACTGGCAATTATCCATTTATCTTAGCGTGTCTCTGGAAAAGTTTTGCAACTTAATAAAAGAGCTAGAAGAAGGGACAACAAAATCCTACAGATGTAAAGTAAAATAACACCATCAGGAAAAAAAGAATTAAGTCAAATTAAATTTATTTCCTCCCTCATTTCAAATGATTTCCAGTGTTTCTACCATCTTCCTCAAAATTATATTTGACACATGTTGTTGATCAAGGTGTAAATACTATTAGAAAGTTTCATGAATAAATATGACTCTGTATGTTTAGATCTTAAAAAGGAATTCTCTTAGTACTTTGTATAATTTCTAATATATAAACACACACTGACTTTTGTTTTCTAATTATTTTTTACGTGGTGCACAGGCCATAGTTGGTTCTGTGCCAATAAAATGCTTAAGACAGA
>CM052539.1:178331528-178349298 GCA_028533065.1 Trachops cirrhosus | reverse complement strand
GAGGAGTTAGTGATTTTCAATACACACACGCACCATGGCAGTTCAGTGACAATTTATTCTCTTCCACCTGCACTGTAGTAAAGGGATCATAGGAGCCTTGTCTAAATCTTTCCACGGACAGTAGTCAGTGAAGACTTGGGGAAAGAGCACAAATTGGGTCCTCTGTGGCCAACGAGACTTCCTTATCTTTGCTCCTTTATATAGTCAATCATTCTGGTGCTCCTGTGCTTACAGTTAGGAAACAAAGACAATATCCATTCTGCTCTAAAACCTGTCCATGGTGTTTGTAGTAGAGATTATGGTAGTAGGTATAATGCAGGCTGGCCAATTGCCTTCTGGGACCTGCCCAGAACTACAGCACAAGGAAGGAAAAGGTAACCCTCTAAGAGACACCTGACAACCTTCTGTTTTTACCCTTCCCAACAACTAGTTGCACACGTCCCTTTTCCAGAGAACGGTAAACTATACTTACAGCTGGTATATTCCTTTTTTTCCTACCGATCACTTATTATATACTCCTTAATTAGAGTCATTAGTTATTTATATTACAAAAACACTTGTTATCGAAACACTCCCTTTTTCCAAGTGCCTGGATTTTGATGCTCAAATTCTAGCATTCAAGGCTATTTGTCCCACCATGCTCTATTTAAAAGTACTATTTGGGAATCAAAGCTGATCACAACTTCTTGGTTCTCCACTCTCCCAGTGCCCGTGAAAGGATAGATGTCTCAGCTCACCAGGCGGAAAGTCACAGGCAGCAGGTGGAGAGCGCTACGAGGTGATAAAGACTTGCTGTGTATGTATGTAAGAAAGAAAGGAAAACACTCACGTGGACAGAAGATTGGGTATACACTGATTTTCATGTTTACAGAAAATAGAAGGACTGATGTACATTTAAGTTAAGGAAGAAGAAGAGTGGAGAAAAAAAAAGAAGTCCATGAAAGGGAGACTGAATTTTGCACTGAATTCAGGAGTTAAATAGTTCTAAGTTGGTCAAGTAATAACCTGAATAATTTACCTTAATTCCTCATTCTGCCTCACTGTGAAGTCCTGCACCACGATGCTAAACACCTGACTCAGAGGAGCGGGGAGCCCAGATACCATAAAGGCCCAAAATGCCAAACTTTCCAGCTGTCATCTGCCCTTGGCAAAGTGTGGGGAAACTAAGCAGAATGTAATCAGAGGTGCAGTGATAGCTTTCCAAAACTAACAACTTGCTCAAAATGAGCATTCTGATGTCTTACCAGAGCACTGTTTTTCATAAAGCCAAATTCTCTTTGGAAGCCTTTCAAAAATCTTGGTTAATGAATTAGCAAAAATTGGGTTCTTATAACTTGGCTTTATCATCATAATAAGAATGATAGCTTATATTAGTTGAACACTTACTATGTAAGTAGCACCGCTATTCCCCCCACTGTACAGATAAGAAAATTAAGAACTAGAGAATCAATCACTTGTTCAGGTTAGCAAGTGGGTGATGGGCAGGATTTGGATTCAAATCTGCCAGATTCCAGAGTCTGTGCTCTGAGCCACCACACAGCCTCTCATAGAAGATTGCTGTGCACGCTCAAAGTGTCTGCATGCCCACAAACAAAAATAAAACCTTTTTGCAAGTAAAATAATCAAAAATTCACTTTGACACTAAGGGAATGTGAAGATGTTTAGATATCTAGTTTGTAAGTGGAGATCTAGGCTTCACTGATGTATGAAATAACGTTGAGAATAAAGCAGATGGTGAATTATTTGCTGAAGACATTATTGGGGCCTCAGAATCCAAATGTATTCATAGGAAACCTCCACTAACTTGCACACAAGAGAGAGTTTCTCCCCAGCACTGAGCAGCCACTGGCCTCGATGCCTGGACCTGCCATGGGCTGGCAGGCCTCCATTTAGTATCTGACCACTCAGCCAGGAGGCTTCAACAACCAGCCATGTGATGTGAATTTTGAACACTTTAGAAACGATTTTGACCGGTGTCACCAAACCATAAGGACTAAGAAAAAAATCAAAGAAACCTTTGAAAATGGTACCATTCAAAACCAATTATAGAAAAAAGGAAAGCTCCTTCCAAATTACTTTTAATTTCCATAAACCATAAACCAGTCAATGATAAAGTTAACAGAAACTATCCAATTTGAACACTATTACTTTGCTGTAAGTAAGTGAACTCAGTTGTCATAAATACCTGCAAATATAGAAATGTTTTATATGAAAAACATTATTATTGTATCTCACAAAAGATCTTTACACAAATGAATTTTTCGCTATCATCAGATATAGAAGCCGATTATCTACTTAGTAATCCTCAAAAAACATGGCAATAAACCACTGAGATGCAAGAGAATTTGTATCGATACTTTGATGACCCAATCCTTATTATGGTATTACAAATACATTAAACAATTTGTTCAGCAGCTTTTACACAAGAAATGTTAAAAGTCATTGTGTCATTCAACGTAAAGCAGAGTATAACAAACACTGTTAGAAACTTAGCAGCCTTCATCTCTTCAGTTACAAATTGGGGAAATGAAAATGAAGAATTCAAGCCTGTGCATGCATTTCCATCACGGCCCCTGAGCTGGAAGTGAAGCAACCATGTTCCAAATGCCGATTTTATCTATATCCAGGGAATATGCTTTGATGGAAAACATCATAAATTATGAGTGTTTGTGTACTGGGAGTGTGTTTAAAAAAGGAAGGTGGCAGAGCTGCTGGCTGTTCGTTTTGGATAACAGAGAGACAACAGATATTGTTTTGTAGTCTTGAGAAATTAAACACTGGCTAATTAGTCTTCAGTTATTCAAAGTATGAATAAGAAGTCCAATATTTTATCATGGAGTACATTTTCTTCTTAGAGGAAAAAATCAGCCAAGAACAAGTCATTTAAAATATTAATGAATTTCAACACTAATGAAACAAATGGAGCAGGCATGTGACAAAATACAGGGAGAATGATGGCATGACTTTCCAACGTTTTTATATACATATGATACACACACACACACTTCTACACACACAAATACATATGCATGTTTATATATTTGTTCATTTGAGAAAAAGCACCATATGTGTGAGAGTACCTGGCATAAAAAGACAAAAACAAAAACAAATGAAATGGCTATCTAAGAAACAGTAACAACAGAGGAAGCACACAGTTTTATACTCGAGGGACCTCGATCTCTATCTAGCCTGCCTTTCAATTCACCGTGGAGTCTCAGGGAGTAACCACCTAGCAGCCAGAAACTGCTGTAATTCGCATTTGGTCTAGGCATGCATTACTTAGGACCCTGATTAGTGTGACTGCGCATTTCAATGTTTAACCTGTCTCAGTAGCCAATTTCAAATCAATACACCTCATTTTTCATTTCAACTTCTCTCTCTACAGGACCCTGGTCTCCATTTCTCTTTTTCATCCAATTCTTCCAGAAATCAAATAAATATTTTTCTTGGCCTCCTTACACTTGAGAAAATTATCCTCCAGTCTAGTTTGGAAAACGAAATAAAAGCAATACAATATTTCCTTTAAAAATTAGCTGCTTTTGCATGGGTTCATTAGGTTTACACAATTTTTTTTACTCCAAATCTTTTCCCTATCCCTGCCTACTTTCACTACAGTACTCAAATACTGTATAGTGGGAGGCACGCAGGCCTTCAAGTTCAAAATAAGCCTTCACTCAAATCCCACTGTGGGCACTTCATAGTCATGTGACCTTGAGTAAACTGCTTTCTCTCTCCATCTCTTAATTTGTTATTTATATTTTTAAGAAAGACAGTGAAGTGTATATAAATATAGATATTAAATAAGATCAAGTATTTCTTAGGAGATTAGCCAGAATATGGCCTGGTCACAAAGGAAGCTCGTATCCTCACCTGCCATTCTTTTTTTTTTTTTTTAAACCACAGTGTTTTGTTTTTTTTTTTTAAAGATTTTATTTATTTATCTTTAGAGGGGAAGGGAAGGAGAGAGGGAGAGAAATATCAATGTATGGTTGCTTCCTGTGCATTCCCTGCTGGGAACTGGCCTGCAACCCAGGCATGTGTCCTGACTGGGAACCGAACCGCGATCTCTTGTTTTACAGGCCCGCGCTCAATCCACTAAGCTACGCCAGCCAGGGCTCACCTGCCATTCTTAAATGTCACTATGCACCATGCTGCTTCCTTTCATAGTGACCTGGCAGGGAAAGATGATGCTGTAGCCTTCCAGCCTGGGTTCCAATCCCACCTCTGCCCCTGAACGGCTTTGTGAATGTGACAGTTCGTTTAAATACTTCAAAATCTCTTTGTGACTCTTTCTGTAAAACAGAATCAAGCTCTTAAGGAAGACTGGAGGATAAAATTAGATCACATAAAAAGCATGTAAATATGGATGGTATACTTTAAGCGTGCCATAAATACTGACTTTGGATATTGTTTACATTCTTTGCCAAAAAGAGCCCATTCAACATACCTATGGCAGCCACGTTGGCCTACCTACTACCCACTTATTGCCCTCCCTCATTCCTCCTTACTAAATTAACACTGATTTTGGACAATCATATGCCTCAAGGGAGGCTGATCTCCACCTCAGCAACAGAAAAGAGTTGATCAGTCAAGGAAAATTTCGGTAATGTCATCCTCATCACTGATTGGTTTAGGGGAGTTTATATGAAACAATTCTAGCCAATGAAAGTTGAGGGAAGTCTGCTGCATTGCACACAGGGAACTTTTTCCCTTTATTTTTAAAATGAGGCCAGTAAAATTAATATTTATCTATCCTTCCTAATTTCAGATTCTATAGTATAAGGATATGATATATGAACCTGTTGCAGCCATATTTCTTCCAGGAAGTCAAGAAAACAAAAAACAAACAAAACTGAGGAGAAACATGGAATCCAAACCTTCCTCCAGATTGCTTCTTCCATACAATAATAGATTTTTATTTTTAGGCAATTTTCCCTTTGTTTTTCTTTTATTTGCCCCGAAAAGCATCCTATATAGATGTAATTTCATTATGAAAGTATTCAGAAAATCAACTACACACTGATGACTTACTGAATTATTAATAATTATAGTGTTTCATATGAGAGGAGCCATTTAAAAATATAGCTTATATTTAAATATTAATGTGGTACAGTCCTTAATGAATTACACTAAACTGAACAATCAAACTGCCCCACTTTGCAACCACTCTGAACCCACTGTCTCTCAGTCTTGACAGTCTCCATGCTCATTAATCTTTTAAGAAGATTTATTCCTTTACTAATTGGTAGTCACTCACCTAAACTTGGGCCATTCAAAAAAACAGCCTGAAAGAATGGTAAAAACCTGAAATGGCAACTACTCCTAATGCTTGTTTTCTTCAGCAAGTCCTTGCTACTTCAAAGGAACTATAATTTAGTCAGTGAAATACATTTCAGAACCAAATATTAACTGAATTCGCATTTCAAGTCCATACTTATTGGATGCTATTTAACTTGTATGCAATTCAGGTTCCGCATCTGTAGTGTAACAGTTCAGAACGCCTGTGTATGCTGTGAGTGTGAAAATGAGGCAAACTGCATGAAATACCCTGCAGGAAGACTGACATTTCCATCAGACAAAGACTCTCCCCTTCACCAAACTCTCACCACTGAGCCCTCTTCTTAGCTAGGCCTCCATATTGCCCTACAAAGACTAGAACAAAACACTGACATAATTTTAACAGCTCAAGGGTGCATCCCTAGGATGACTCTAACCCCTCTTAAAGTGCCTGAGAAAACTCAAGGCTGCCAAAAATTTTTCTGTTTCTTCCAGTCCGTACCTGAAGTTAAGATCCTGTCTCCCAGCCCCTTCCTACTCTTTGTCACACTTCACTTCCCTGATGCTACTGAGCTCCTTCTCACCCTCTGCCCATCTCCCCCATTCTCCCTCTAAAAGGCCCAGTCCCCTCTGTACAAACTGAAGTTCAGTTCGGTTCGAACTGGTTCTTTACCCTGCTGAATACAATAATATACAGCATTCCCAATATAGTATATTGCTGATTAAAAGCTGTCCTTACCACTTTAACAAGGGTCTGGCCTTATTTATCTTCGACACTCCATTCAATTAATTCATCAAATACAGACAGACACAGCTTATTGGGGGAAATGAGGCTGCTTGTAATCAAATCATTCTGTTTTATTGGGTGTCTCCTTCTCCCCTTGTTTGCATATAACTGTTTAAGACTCCATCCCACCACCAACTCTGACCCCCACCCACTTCCTCATCCCCTTTAGCTGATGAATTATTCTCTTTGAAACACAAGAGTGATAGATGTTTACTTAGTTTTACTTTCCCTCCTCAGTCTCAATTCCCTGCAGGACTTTCTGCTCAGTGAAAAGTCTTTCAGAGTCACAATTAGCCCTGTTTGGAGTCACAATTAGTTAAAGACTCTTGACACTTCTTGAGACAACTTCTCTTCTCCCATCACACATCCACAGCCACCTACATCACCTGAGATCTGAGACTTCTAAATGTGGTATGGAGTGAGAGGCAGCCAAACAGGAAGAAACAATTGAGAGTTAACTAGTAAATAGGTCCCCTTCTCCACCATAGTCAAGAAATTTAATCCTTTGATTTTCCTGGCATGAAAAAACACAATCCACTTAAAGAAGTCACCATTCACCAAACAAGCTCTGTATTAACGTGCATTGTATAAAGAAGGATATTTTTAATAAAATGCTTCATTACAGTAGAAATGGAATAGGTACTTGAAAGAGAAATGCATTAGCAACTTAGGGTGTTTCATAATTGCTTGGAATTCTGTACTAGCTATTATTCTAATATGATGACAATACGAAAGTTGAATATTTCATATTGAAATATGGCTGTGACAGTTTTCAGTAGAGCATAGAGAATAGCATAATATCATTTAATAACCTATCCTGAGTTTTATTTCTAAATTGCAGACCACATGCAATCTCTGCAGAGGTAAAATGCATTAGCATGGGGCTGGTGAGGGGGCTCTGAAATAAAATGACTCACATGGATAATCGATTAAAGTGATTATAAATGATGTGAAATCTGAGGGGAAAAAATGAAAGTTAAAATGGCTGAATCAGAGGCAATAGTAATATCTTTAATTTCAAACTGTGTTTCAAGTTAAAAGTGACATTCTCAATAATGGTAACATTAGTGGAATAATGGTAGGCAGACAAATAAACAAATGATAAAGAGATGCTGGATTATCTAAAAATGCATTCTGTCCAATTAAATGCTGTTATTACTGAAGTCAGACCTGGAGAACATCATCAGATCATGACTAAACATAGCCAGCTATCAGCCAAGAATGTTTTGAAGTTAAATTGAATTTTACTAAAAAAAAAGAGAGACAAAATCGAAGTACCTATGAAAAAATGAGGTAAAATACTTCTCACTTGCTTCTCTATGCATACAGTTTAGAACTGGCTTCCAAATAATCATTGATTGAATAATCAACTTTTAATTAACCCCAGGGTTACCTTGATTTTGAGGACTTTAAATACTTGCTCTAATGACAAATCAGATATTCACTATTGACAATATCTAATCTGTTTAATGTTACTGCCATCAATATATTTCCCTCATGTATCTCTATACATTGAAGACTTTGAAACCTCAACTATGTAACCATCACCCATACTTCAGATAAGGCTTCAAAACAACAAATCTCACAGCAAGACTTAAAAGTCTCTTTCATTCCCTACCGAATTTGTTTTACAGTATAGGAAACAATAGAGATATCTTCGCTATTCCTCCTCAATTAAGTAATCTGATTTGATTATTTTATAGATATACATATATTTTTGAAGACCTATCACATGCATGGCAGTGAAATAAACAAAATGTTTAAAATAAATATCCAAACAAAATATTTACCCAAAGTTGACAGTAAGTATATTTTTACATAGTCAGCCATTTGTTTTTCTCCTGCTGGTTAATATTGAAATATTCATTCAGCACATATTTGCTAAATATCTATTATGTTCCCGGAATACACGTATGAATGTACAATGAACACTTTAATCGGGTACATTCTACTGAAGACAAACACATTCTTGTTCTCATGGAGTTCCCACAGAAGATCATAACACAGTGAAGTCTGACATGCAGAACTCAGTGTATCGCCATCTCCGATCAAATCTCCAAAGCCTTGCGCATGGACTGGTAAGTAGCAGACTATTACTGTGTATTTGTTGAAAGAAAGAAAGATGTCTTCAGTGATGAGATACTTGAACAGAGTCTTGAAGAAAAATAATAGCAGTTATCCAGGCAAAGAAAGGCAGGGAAAGAATGAAATACACGGGCTGTGCAGACACAAGGTCCAAGTCTGGGAACTCCAGAAATGGCACAAAGGGGAGAGATGGGCAGAGTAACAGGCATGCGGTGGCAACAGCAGGGCCGTGCAAACAAGTGAAAACCAAAGTCTTCCAAGCCCTGGGTCAGGAACTCCCAAATCATTCAAATGAAAGGTACACCTCTAATTAAATTTAGGATGTGCCTGTAAATGCAGTCCAAAGGTAACTTTGAGGAGCACAGTGACATAAAGTATGTACAGTACTACAAAGTTATTTTTGAGAACTGCTCCATAGGTATGAGTAAAACGTGTAGGTAAAAGCAGAGACATTACAATAAAATGTGATATATCTGGAATAAAATATTTATACCACATCCTGCTCCTACCATTTTTTTATATTTTTCTTCCTGGAAAAGTTATTTCCCCTCTTTGAGGTTTAGGAATAGCCTCTACCTTTCAGGATAATTGTGGGGCTACAATTATAGGTGTTTGATCAAAGTAAATAAATTTTAAAAATAAAAAAATAGTTAAATATCATTGACCAATACTTTGACAAAGCATATGGCATATACTTCATGCTATATTTTAATCTTCAGATAATCAAACTTTAGCATTCATTTTATGAAAGACACAAAGATATCACCATGTTAAAAAAGTGAATCTGCTCCAGTCTGAAAATATGTTCAATATTTGTCACTGTTAAACAATAATATTCAGAGAGAAATTATGTGGGCTATAAATACAAAAATCATGGGCAAGATCAGTATTATTGTTATGAGAAAACTGGTTGGGTATGGACAAGTTACAATAATAGAAAAGCTGTCACAAACTCTCATATACGAGAACAAAGTGCAAGTGTGCTAATTTTCTTAAATTGGGCTTAAGAAACCCACTCTCTTATTCTACAAGGTAGGTCTTAGCCATATTACATTGGATTATAAATAGTGACACTGATGTGCAAAAAAAATGTGCAGTAATCACGGTTTAGCCCTGGCTGGGTGGCTTAGTTGGTTTGAGCATAGTCCCGTACACCAAAAAGTCGAGGATTCCACCCTGGTTGGGATACTTAGGGGAGGCAAACAATCAGTGTTTCTCTCTCCCATCCATGCTTCTCTCTCTGTGTGGTCTCTGTCTGTCTCTGCCTCTGTCTCTCTCTCGCCCCTTCTCTCCCTAAAATCTATACACACATAAAGAAAAAAAGACAAAAATATCATGGCTTATGGGAGAAGAGCAGATTAGAGGTCAGAATATTCAAAACTTCCAAATATGTGTAACAAAGCACTAACAAAAACTGTAACACACTTAAGTAAAATACTAGCGCAATTGAATCTCTGCTGCATTTCTACCCAGCTTCTCCAACGCCTTTCAAGATGCAAGGCCTGAAGGCATTCACCTTACGATGAAACTACGATCCAACAAGTAAAATAAATACAACAAACTTAAAATAAAAACAACAAACAAGTAAACAACCACATAATTTTAACCCAAGAGAAATTGACTTATCCGTTTCTTCAGCTGTACTCTCAACATTGTCAGATACATTACATTGGAAATCAAGATGGTTCTTAAAAGCACAAAACAAATACTTGCACAAACTAGTAAGGCATTTGAGTTGATTTTTCATCTATTTGTTAACATCCTCATAGACTGTTAAGGCTTTCTTTGTAATTATGAGAAAGCGTGCTCTAAATAACCTTAAAAAATGAGCTTAAGAAATCATATAGGTATGAACATAATTCTTGCATCATCCCCCTATTTACCAATAATATATGAGGTAATATGCATCAAAGAAATACACACTGAAGCAGAGAAGACTGAATTATCTCTTACATGCATTTGATGTTCATTGGCTATAAATTTGGGTGTCAGCAACAGAAAATACTTAATAGCTCTAGGCAAATCAAACGTGATTTTATCAGGATTAAATGAGATGAGTGAAAAGGCCCAGCCCAGCTCCCACATATAGAGTGAGGGCTCAAAAGTATTAGGTCCCTTGGATACTGATAGAACATTTTCAACTCTGTATACTCAATCTCAAATTTATTTTTAGTTTAGTTAGTTTTTTTACGGGATTTCTTTTACATTTTGCCATCTTTTGTTTTGTTTTTGAGTTTCCCAGAATAAAAAGAAGGAAAAAAAAAAACTATGGATAAACACAGAAAATAAATGAAGAATATATAATATAACCAATTTTTACCTACATGATTCTGCAGAATTTTCCCAAGATGCAAGACATATGCTAAATAATATTCGAGTACAATCAGGGATAGAAGAATGAGATAAAGATAGAAGTTAAATAAAAAAAGAGAAAAATTCTGAAGAAATGACAGATAAACTGACTTTTCTATCTAGATTTTTCCAATGGATACCTCAAACTTCACATGTCATTTGAGAACATCGTAAACAAGCAAAACAAAAAAAAAAGAAAAAACTCTCCTAAAATAGGGTTTTCATTTATTTATTTCACTATTTCTATTAAGATATAACCATTCTTTCTATCAAATAGGCTTAAAGCTTCAGACACCACTTTCTTCCCAAAGTTCCAGATCAGCTGTGTTATTAAGATCCATCAATTATTTCACAGAAACATGAGTGATGCCCACATATTTTTGTTGTTGTTGTTTTTCTCTGGCCCACTCACACATGGACAGACTTAAAACCAAAACAAAACTTTAATCATGTTGTTCTTCCTGCACAAACAATGGATCCCAAAAATCTGCACAAAAAAGTCATACCCAGCTTGGCCTGAAAGCCTCTGCCTCCCAATCCCAACAAATATTTCCATCACTGAGTCCAACGGCTCACCTTTCCAAACCCTTAACTTAATTAAATTGGATTATTACTATTCTCTCAACACTCCTCGCTTTCCTGCAATGGTTCACTCCTTGGATTATTTTTGCCATTCACTGTCACCATGCTGACAGCGTGTCTGATTCACTGAGTTGCAAGGTGGTGTCCTGGTTTTTGTGCATGTCTTGAGTTCAAATCTTTGCTTCCTGTTGTGCTACCTTAGACAGTTGTTCTATTTTCTATTCCTCATAGCCCTGAAGTGTAAAGTGGGGATAGTAACAAGCTATTAATAATTTGAGGGTTCTTATACATATCAAGCTAGTTAATACATATAAAGTACTTGCAATAGAGCCTGGCTATTAGTATACTATGCTTATTTGGCTTTATAAATTTATATTTTTTGTGTTCTCAACTATCAACATTGAATTCTATGCATGACCCATTCCCCAACAATGAATTTCAAACGAATACATTAAATATATTAAAATGTAGGCATTGAACTTGAAGTGAGAAAATTTAATCCTAATTCCAGATAACTACTAACAATAACTGATATACAAAAATCTAATAATTCCTCTGTACTTCAATGTTTTCATTCATAAAATAAAGTTAATAGTCCTTTGGATTCTTGATGATCCTTAGTTATAAGGTGGTTAAACGCACCTTGAACAAGTGTTCTACATGGTTATAAAATGCTGGCATTATATTTATTTTGAGGGCTGAACAAGTATTCGTTAACTGATTGACAAAATAACACATAATTAAGTATCATCATTACTTTGAGCTGAAGCAATGTTAGATTATTTTTTTAACCAATGGAAAAGTCTGGTGTTCAGAGACAAGAATTAAGAGCTTGGACACCAAAGCTCTAGTTATTAACCTTTTACTTTTCTATTTGACCATTAGTAACTTGATTATCCTCATTGTGTGCCCATCCTAAGCCTGTTGGTTGTTGGCCCTTAGACTGGAGGTAAGATACAAAATGAAACCCCTTCTTCCGTATCCTTTATTGCCATCTGCTGGAAAATAATGACAATAAATATGTATTCTATCACCATGACTATGAATAGTGCCCCCTAGAGTTGTTCATCACACAACCAATACAACCATTTTTAAGAATGCTGCCTAATAAAATGTCGGAGACACCACAGACATGTAATAAATGTTTGCTGAATGGGTTAATAATGAATGAGCCACCATTATTAATGAAATAGATTATCTCTACCCCATCATTTTTGTCTAATCACAGAGCAGCTTATAATGATTTTTAAAAATTGAATAAATGAGATGTTTTTAAACCACAGGCAGATTTATCTGTATACATATTACACCAAATATATAAACAATGTCTGGCTTAGTGAGGTTGACATTTTACAAGATGTCTATACATATCTATAATCACAATTGCTCCTCATGGCAGTACAGGAAGACCAACCAGGCAGGTATGTTTATATCAGATTTTCAAAAAAGCAAATAATGGTATAAGTTACTTGTTCAAAGTCAAGAGACTCTTTTTGGTGTAGGTTTTCTGATTTTAAATTTAATGTTCTTTCCCTTTCCCTATTAGTTTTAATAACAAAATGCATCCAAGATAATTTTGATCAGTTGGCCTGAAATTCTTCACTCTCATCTGTTGATTTTTATGCTAATAAATACTCTCAAAATTCTCCATCATCTCTCTTAACTATTGTTAGTGGCACAAGTTAATATGTGAAACTAGAAAGTACTGTTAGCTATTTGGTATCTGCACTATTATTACAATTGTAAATAGTTAAAGTTATTAAAATATTTTGAAGAATTCCACATAAAGCACTTTTATTTGCTGAACAATTAAAGAGAGCCTAGCTCTATGAAGTTCAGGGATGTTACATTTAATAACGGCATAAAAGCACTGGTTGCATCTTAAAGTGCTCTCATACCAGATAATAAGGAAAATTAAAAATTAAAACTAATTTATAATCTTTTAAATAGGCCTGTCTTCAATATAATTGGGATAGTATACAGAACACAAGGAATTCAGAATCTAGGTCAATAAAACTTGAAAAACAAAGACAGTCCCTTTACAAGAATATTAAAATTATTAAATTAATTTTGCATATACCAACACCCAGAGGATTCATTTTACTTTGGACCCAAATAGCAAAAGCAATTCAGACTCGCTCTACCACTCATCAAGCACTTTCTTCATGCTCTTGAAAGTTCACTGCTATGAGAGATGACCCTGAAAACAGATAAATTAAAATCATTTTCCAAATGTCAAAAGCCAGAGAAAGCAGCAGGACTAGTAGTTCCAGGGCCTTCAGATTGACAACCTGTTTCCCTTCACATTGCTCCCTCACAAGGAAGCAGACAAAAACAAATTCCATCAGCCTGGTAAGCAGCCTCCTCTCTGTTAGGTCATTTCTTAGTCTTACATCAAACTAGTTCTATGCTTGAAAGAAAGCCATTTTATTTACTAAAGTATATGAAGTTTGACTTTCTCCTTGTACCGAATGAGGTTCTTTGGTTCCATTAATTGCTTTCTAATAGGATATTACCTCTGGGAGAACATTAGCCCCTGTGTCACCAAAAAGACTCATTGGGCCCCTGGGACCCACCTGCTTCCCTTCGTGCTCTCTGGGCCCCAATTCAGCATTAGAGCTGAAGTGACCAAATGCTCTGCTTCACTCCTTTGACATAAAGCAGGGAAGGAAACCCTCTGGGTTATTCACTAACAATAATGATATTAACTTACATAGCCTATCTTCTCTAAGGGCAAATGAACATGGAGTTGATTCAAGAGACACGTAGCAAAAAGAGACTGACCTCAAAGAATCAGACCAAGGCAGATTAGAAAAAGGATATGTAACACTCTGCACACAAGACAGGTTTGTGGAGACCTTCGTGCAGGCCAGACCTTAGTAGGCACCCATACACGTGCTTTATTTTTAAAAGGTACACATTTCTAACGAATGGTAACTTCACCACAAAGCACTTTACCATAAAGAGTCAATATAAGCAGATGCCTATAAGTCAAGTCATTAATTGGGTAATTCACCCCTCTCCCCTCCCCCATGATTTTGGCTTAGATAGGTGTTCTGACTATGTATGGTTGAACTGGATTGAAAGAGGGGTGGATAGCTCTATTTTACTTTACGTTTTCATATAAAATTGCTACTATTTTATATATGTGAACATCCAGTAATAAGCATTAACCATACTTGGGTAATTTTTTAAAAGAAAAAAATTATTTTAGGAGTTAAAAAGGCTTCAGGAAAGCAACACATTCGTACTACAATTTGGGAATCTGAATTTACATTGATGCAAATAGCAAAGGTACTGTGAACCACAGACTCAAGTTATCACTTGAGATTTATGATGACAGAGGATGTGACCAAGTTTGAATACAAAGGAAAAATAACTTCAGAAGTTAGAGTTTTAGAATCTTCTTTCCATTGACAATTAAATTCAGACTTGACCATTAAATCCCAACCTTTCTTCAGTTGATATTAATCTTGGAGTGGAAATGGGAGGCTTTTAAAGAAGCATCTCTGCTACAATCAAAAAGCTTCTCTCTACAGTAGAACAATAACATTGTGTTGAAATTTAGAAATAGACCTATTAGGTCGTGTTAGCTGATTACGTTATTGGCATCCACTTAAGTTAGTCGGTTTTTCATTTCTGTCATTTTCTCCTGTTCAACTGCTGCCATTCAAAACGTTCTGACTACTTAAAAGGGAATACATCATCGTTGCCTTTCCCCAGTCTAACTGCACACCACTTTCCAAAGCAATAGCTTCAATCATGCTCCATAAAATCCCCTGCAAGTACATTGTTGGAAACATAAATCAGCAAACTAGGATTTCGGTATTTCTAAGGCAAGCCCAGGGATCACTGACTGGAGGCTTTTCCATAGCCCCCTTTATAAAAGAATAAACAAAATTATGAGTTACACTAGATACATTTTTTAAAAGCTGCTCCCAGTGGTATGTCTGATACTTGCTGCTACATCCTTAATTGGAGAACAAAACACTAGCATAGAGGAATTGGACTCCAGGATCAGGCTTGCTGTTTCTAAGCATCTCTGACTTCATTAGGACACATGGCACAGAAGTACTACACGTTCCATTTCATGAAAGCTGGGTCTCTCTGATGGACATCTATGCCTCTGTGAGTGTCATGCATTTTTAAATTGTACTAGATAGAGAGATCTTTAGAACTGTGCTCTCCTCCTTCCCTGTTTTATTGCAGTGAATATGGGCTCCCCTTCAGTCATGCTTCAGTCTTAGAGCTCCTCTTTATACTGGCCCTGCATTCTGAATTATAAAGTATGTGAATCTCAGTTTTGGACATAGGTTACATATACAGATTCAAGTTATATATGTCTGTATATGCTATTTAAACATTCCTAGATTTCCCTGGTGTCTTTCAAATTCCAACACACTTAATGTCTACAATGGTAAATTCACAGGCTCTACAACTGAGACATTTTTCTTCTCCAAATCAGTGACAGTGTAATCATAAGTCTGCATAAACTTGCTTCCTATTATGCCCCCATCTTGTTCCACACTATCTATGCTTGGTTAATTGCAGTCATATTGTAACTGCAATTTACAAGGACTGCTTCTTGGTATTCAGGAATACCTGTCTATACTATAAATGAACAGTTAAACATCATTAGCATCTCTCCAAAAATTAAAGCAACATATTTATAAGGTATAAAGAATATGCTGATTTTTGCTATAATAGTGATTGAATAAGCCAATTGGGCTAATATCAGCTTTAGATGGACATTTCTGCAATTTTGCTACAACTGAAATTTTGCATACTCTGTATTATTCAGGGAAAATGAGCAGCACCTTACCAAGACACTTTACAAACTATAGCAACATCCAGAGTTTGAATTCTGAACATAAAATCTGCATCCAATCGTGTTTCATCAGCTACTAACGCTACAGCTTTAGGAAGGAGAAGGGCAGAGAAAGGAAGGTTTCATATCCAAAATGTCAAGCCCTGCTGAAGACTGATAGAAGGACCAGTGAGTGTGGCAGAGCAGAAATAAGCATTTCTAGGCTTAAAAATGGAGTTCTACCACCCCCTGCTGGACCATATGTCTCACACAGAAAAGGCTAAAAAATGCTTATAATTGAATATAGTGGAGATATTTTAACTTGCCTTGTAATTTATTTTTCCTCAAAAAATAATTTAATACTACACAAATAATGTAACATCCTCTGCAATTATCACACATCACAAAATCACTATTTTCTTTTTCTTCAAATACTTCCACCAATGCATGTTTTAACATTTTGTGTCCCCAATTAAATGTCCAAACTTGTCTGGATAGTTGAAAATGCCTCCATTATTATAAACATGTTTTATGAGAATGTGAAGTACCTTAAAAAGCAAAATGATTTCAAACCTACCTCTATACAGATAAATAGAGGTAGCCTCCACATATTCTCTCCCAGGTTATTCTAGTATGCTATTCATTTTTTTTTCTTAAGAAATAAAATCTACCACCAGTTCTCCATTACCATAAAAAAAAAAGAATCCCTTACAGGTGTAAAAGCAATCTGATGTTATAAACATTTTCATACTTGATGTATTAATGGGGGGTGGGGGTGAAAATGAATGACTGCAACACATCCCTAGTTTTATCCATTTGTTTTCTTGTACACAAGATCCACGGCCCCTCTACCCTTTCTTAGTTTCAACATAAATAAGCCATCATCGTTCAGTTCATAGTCAGGAATTAGGGTTTTGGAAAAGGAGGGGTGTCTAAGAATTGCATTACTTGCACACAACACATATTTCCCAAACGAGTTTAATGCTGACAGTTTGTGCTGCTCCTGTAAAACAGCATTGTTCTCTTTCCTTCCGCAACCAGATATTTACCTGTTAATACATACCAACATGTTCATCCCATTTTTGATAATGAAACCAGAGAAAGGCAAGATCCCAGGGAAAAAGAAAAAGAAAAAAAAGGCAGTTTGCCTCAATCTTCTGCTACTGGATGCCCATCTCCAGTTCTGTATTTTCTCTTATTTAAAATACAGATGCAATTGTTAGCGGCAGCTAAAAGAAAGAGCGAAAATAATAGCAACAACAGAAACTATAACTTTAGTTCTTTCATTTAAATTTTCTTGTGCCTTCCTCTGCCTCTCTGGGTTGGATGGAAGGGGGAGGGAAAGTAAATGCAATAAAGCACCACACTCCTACCTTGCCCGCTACTGACAAGCAACCCGAGCAAGTAGAAGGAGAGGAGGAGGCTCATGTTCAGGACGTGACACCGGTGGACACTTCCAAAGTTATTAAGTCCAGCTTGGAGAGAGAACCTTCCGCTGCCACGGCCGCCTCGGCTACAGCCGCCGCCACTCCCGGATGCCCCAGCCGCCCGCAGCCCGCGCGCTCCTCCTCGCAAAGTGACTGCAAGCTCCGCTCCTTGCCGCACTATATCCAGGCAGCGGCGGCGGCGGTGGTAGCGGCAGCAGCAGCAGCTTCGGCCGCCGCGACGGCAGCAGACTCAAGCGGGGAGGGAGGCGGGGGCGGGGGCGCGGGGAGGGGAGGGGAGGTGCAGCCGAGGCGTATCCCTCCGCGCTGCAAGGCAGCCACTTTCGCGAGGAGCGCTGTCCCAGGATTCGTCCGCAGTCGAGCTCCGAAGCACGGGTTCGGTTCCTGGTGCCTCCAGCCTCCGGAGGTCCGAAGCACGCCTGAAAGTGGCAGACC
>CM052539.1:178286562-178331428 GCA_028533065.1 Trachops cirrhosus | reverse complement strand
AGGCCTTCCTTACTAGGCTTTCCCCAGGCTGCCTCTTTCCCACGCTTTCTAGCCTGCCGCGGCAGAGGGGAAGCAATTTTCCTCTAGTGTCTACACTGCCTGTCTACTCGGGCTCTAAAGGGCAGGCAGAAAGAGGTGCACAGTGTTTCTTAACCATGTCGACCCCCTGCCGTTGAAAGCAGGTACAATAAGGGAGAGAGATCAGGGAGGGGGCGAGATGTTGGAGAGGCTGCATTAAACTCGGCTGTCCGTGTTAGCTTCGTCCTTGGAGAAGTGCGAAGTCTTCCCTAGACACACTCAACGGGTTCAGCCCTGTGTCCCCAGCGCACAGCACTGGCCAAGTCCCCGCGAAGGGTGCCAGGAGAAAACATACGGAGATGAGACGCGAGAGGGTCCTTTCCCCTCCCTCATACACACACCTGCGTGCGTACGCGCGCTTGTGAATTGAAGTGATAAACCTCTGGCAAGCAACCAGAGAAAACTCTCTTTTCCTGAAGGTTGGGGCATATCATTATTTCTCTAGGAAGGGTAGAAACAGGTTTGTCCGTTTGATGTCAAACCTGCGGCAAGAGCTAGCAGGAGGCAAGCATCCCTGTCCCCAGATCCCTTGTCAGCCAACCAGGATCACAACCACAGACTGGAACTGACAATGGGTCCTTTCATCTGCAACTTCATTCTGGTCCCTTCGGACACTCAATGCCTCACCGCAGGCCCAGAGAGGCCCTTAGTGGTCTCCTATCGCTGGGGTCAGGGAAGTCAGGTGGGAGGGAATAGAAATACATTAGCTCTCACAATCCAGTCCTGCTTCCCCATACGCTCACACACCTGATTGGATGCAGGAATGTAAGTTTCATTGCCTCAGGGAGGGCAAGGGTAAGAGGAGAAACAAGCTGACATGGATAGGGCATATATTCGCTTCGATATGTGCCCCCAGGGAGAACACAATCTTCTGTATACAGAAGATTCACTTACTTGGAATCCTGGGTTGCGGGGGTGGGGTGGGGTATTTCAAGAGTGCAAGGCAAAGGCAGCTCTCAACATAGACCTTGGCTGAACTCCTCTAACCAATGACGCCTCTAGGCTTGAGAGCCTTCTCTTCCCTCTTGGTTTTATAGTAGTATGTTTAGGACTATATATTGAGGAAGTTCTTTTGCCAAGGCTCCCTTCCCACACCCTTTTCTCATTCTGGGAAGCAGTAACTTTGCTTAAGTAAGCTTACAGTCAGCTCTTTGCAGAAAAAGGGTGGGCATAGCACATTTATAGGTGTGAAAGATAAATAACTACTTCATTTTCACCAATTCTTGATTTCTCTACTAAGAATCAAGAACTGCTACACATACATACAGAGTCACAGAAGAAAGTTGAGAGGATACTACCTTTGCCAAATAAGGTCTTCACCACAAAACCTGCCATTTTCAATGCGATACCATCAGTGGCCAAGTGCCCATGACACACACACACACACACACACACACACACACACATTCTTGGAAATCTTGGTGATATCTTTCTCCTCTTTCATGTTGGAAGTCAAATTCTTTTCTCTCAGGCAAGAGTTGAACTATGCCAGAGGAGAATTTGACTAGTACTCTTTGAGGTCATTTAGACATTAAATCTTCTCAGGGTAGAATGGAGGGAGGATAGAGGGTAGCAATAATCCATCAGACATTAATGAAATTTCTGAGTAGAACTTTGTATCGTGAGACTCTATATAAACTCCGTGTGTGTGACAGAGACTGTGTGTGTGTGTAAGAGAGAGACTGTGTTTGTAAGAAAGGGAGAGACCATGTGAGTGTGTGTGTGAGAGAGACTGTGTGTGTGTCTAGAAACAGTAAATGGACAAAGCCTTGGTCCTCAAGAACATACAAAGGTGATACAGCTATTGATCCTGCCCTCAATTTGTTAAGTCTTCTTGAAGAGATCATACACAAACACAAAATTTGATTATATAAATCAGATTGTAAAAATGTCATAAAAAATGAAAGCAGCCTGTCATTGTGGCATGGTCGAGGGGGTTATTTCTGAATAGGGGGTTAAGAAAGGCATGAGGAAGCTCTGAATAAATGGGAGAGACTAGACAGCGATTTGGGCAAGATAGGAGCTTAAGTAAAGCTTTGGGGTATGAAAGCACACAGCTTGGACAGAGAACGGAGAGAAATCTACTTTGACAAAGTACAGAGTGTAAAATACAAAGGTTGGATGGGGTTGGAAAAGGGTTCTAGGACCATGTTATATTACAAAGCTATTTACAACCTCTCAGAATGTAAGTTCAGATATGCATGGATAAGAAGAGCCAGAATGGTCGTGTGTCCATACCTGGGTTGGAGGCCTAATTGCAAAGTTGCAAGGCCACTGAAAAATTATCAACAAGGGCTCTCATGGGTTTTCCCCATATTTAGCTTCAATCACAGGTGGCAAGCCTGGCCCCAGGGCCAAATCCAGCCCTCTGCCTTGTTTCACCTGGCCTGGCACCTGTCTGTACCCGGCAGCAGCACTGAGCTCCTTGCCCCTAGTTAAGAAGGAGTTATATTTATACAGTCTTAAAATTATATTTGGCCCTTTGAAGGCACGAGGTCGATGTGGCCCCTGGTGAAAATGAATTTGATACCGCTGGCTTCAGCTGATGTTGCTGTGAGGTTTCAGTAGTGAGGTGACGCATACTAAAGGGCAGCACTCCCCACATTTGCCTAAACTGCTTCTTAGCCAACAGGACGCGTGGTCCCCAGGGCTGCCTTGGAAGCACGCCCATTCCCCAGTGCCGTGATGAAGTGATAATACACAGCCTGACAGTTGCCTTGATCAGTTCCACTTCGGAACAGAGCAAAGATGCAAGGGCAACATGTAGAAAAATCACCTTTGCCCACTGCCACCCTGCCCACCCCAAAGGCATGGTTCCTATTGTGCAGACACAGTACTATTAGCAAATGTGCCAAGTCTCTGAATGTGACTGAGCCACGTGCACCACATGGTTACCAAAGGGTATCAAGGGCACAGAAAGGCGATGGCCCTCCTTTATGTGACTCATATTTGACTTTTAAGACACATTCTTGTACTTTCCAGCTACTTGAGGAAATGCTTCAGAGGCTGAATGGGAGCTTTCATCATTTCATGTATAAAAATAAGAGAAAGTTGAACCAAACTCGGGAATCTCTGAAAAGCTGAGTAGTAAGAAACACCAACAGGACTGGATGCATGGTTAAATAAAAGCAAATAAATCTGTTTTAAAAGAATCGATAAAATGAACATGAAGGAGTAGCACAGAGATAAAAAACGATAAGGTGCATTATGTGTGGAAATGATCTTTTCAGAGAGATTCTGCCTCTTCCATCTGCAACCTGTTCTTGTAAAAAGCATGCAGGTACCCAATCCACACATGGATCCTTGACATGAATGGTGTGCTGAGAGGAGGATTTAAATATTCTTTCTGTTTGTATATTTCTGGTATTATTTTTGTTTAGTCTCCCTGACAGGATTCATATGTGCTAAGATTTTACTATCGGGAAATGGGACATTCTGTACATTCATTTATTTGTAAAATGTCACAAACCACTATACCTGCATGTTTACTTGCCTAGGAAATTTCCTGTTTTGACTTTGACTTTTTTTTATTCCACAGAAGGAGAAAAATAGCCCCTGTGTAAAGAGGTAGTTAGCCTAAAACCTGTACAAATAGATGACCCCGCTACTGCCTCTCCTTCTCCATTAATGCCACATTTTCTAATTATCATGCCTTTGAAAATAATTTCAACTTCCCTGATACAATGACATGT
The DNA here is from genome assembly GCA_028533065.1 of Trachops cirrhosus. NCBI lineage: Eukaryota > Metazoa > Chordata > Mammalia > Chiroptera > Phyllostomidae > Trachops > Trachops cirrhosus. The sequence goes on along the minus strand of CM052539.1, from coordinate 178,327,658 downwards.
TAGATGTTTCGCCAGGCTCTTCGTGAGCATCTGACAGTAGCTACTTTAGTGGTAAATTTAGATTTTAACACCTTTCTGTGTAAAGGCTTTACTTTCTTAGCCATCCTATTTGAAAGTAAGAAACAGAAGAGAGAGATTTATGCCACCAAGGCACCCTAGTTGTCACAGATTCTTACTTTTTAATTTCTTTCAAGATACATGGGGTCATTTTCCTTCATGGCTACTTCATGTTCCCTCTGGGCAAATAACTGCTCACTTCACTCTGAAATTATGCAATAACTGCCTATAATTTGCCGCTTACCAGAATAATATTTTCTTAACTCTGAGGGGTATTATATTTTTCTTCACCAAGACATCTCTGGCAAAGATAATGATGGGCAGCCGAAAATGTAACAGACCTTTAACACGTGGACAAAATGTGATTGACACAACTTTAAGAATATATTTGGGATAAAGTGAGAAGGAAAAAGGATTCCAATGGCAGCTGGCAATGAACTCGTTTGATATGACAAGGATCATGATGTGAAGTGCTGGTTGCCCAAATATTGATCACAACAATTCAGAAAACATATTTTTGTCCATGGGGAGTATTGACCAAGGTGATGTCTGCACAAATCCTATCAAATAGAGGGCAGTTATTTCATACCAGATAAGAATAAATTCTTCATGTCTGGCAAGCGATCCCATACAGATGTCGGTCTGAACGGAAAGAGAATGCTAACTAAATGCATCTCGGAGGGAAATATAATCAGTAATTAAATCTGAAAATTTCTTATTGCATAGGATCATTTGGTTCTTTACTAATGGAATTATTTTTCTGTTAATTTTCAAATGAGATATGCAGTTCTACTAGTGATAGTCAAGCCATTGGAGCAAGATGGTTCCCACTACATATCCACAAACCGTTAATATTCTACTTAATAATCAACCGATGCACATTATTCAAATATACACATTATTCTATCTTCAAGTGAGTTATGTAGGTTAAAAATGCTTGTATTTTACGTGAAAATAAGATGATTCTCATTCATTTTAAGAAAAATAACACATTTTTGCTGCAACCATTTTTAATCATTAGTCCTCATTACTTAAACATGTTCTTAACACTTGTTACTGGATTTGATAATTTTTCTATAAACAAGGAACTCAACACCTATTATGGAAGAAATTTACCTGAAAAGCTGGTCTATATTAAAAGTAGTAGACTAGAAAAATGAAACTAAATGTGTATATTTTTATTATAAATTAATATTTACTATCTCAAATTTCTTCACTCTGGTAATAAGAAAAAAATAGAAATGTCCATATCCTATTAATCAGACAGAGATTCCCCTTAAGCGTGTTGTCACATTGTAATTCAATCTTTCACACACACACTCACACACGTCTGATCTTTCATGGGGCTTCAAATAGCACTAGTCGGCATGTTCTACCTTGCTTTATATTGGAAATTTATATTTTACATTGTAATTAATGTTTGGAAATATAAATTTAATAACTTCATTGATTACATGTACTGCATCCTAATACACAACAATTTCCTAAACTAAGACATTCAGTGTTTTTCTGTAATTTTTATTATTATGAGTGATACTGCAATATGAACACCTTTGTCCAAAGAGCTTCAGCATATTCTAGATTAGATCCCTAGGCTACTCGATTTTAAATTTAACTTGGTTAAAAACATGCCATTTGTTGTGACTGGATTCCTGTTGCCTAAATTGTTTTCCAAAATGTATAATTTGCTCTCTTATCAGGAATACCTGAAAATACTTCACTCAAATTAACTCACATTAGCAGTGCTTGCTTATTTTATTTATTTTTTTATATTTTGTGTATGAATTCTTGAATTTCTACTCTGTGGTTTCTTCCTTTAATCATATTCAATTGAATTATTAGACTTTGCAAGTATGTGTACATTCAAATTTGTCATATTTAAGGCATACTGAATGACTTCTACTCCTTGACATTTTATACTTCTTTTCAAATTTTACAAAATTTTAATTTTAATTTTTGAATTTAGATGAAGGGGGAGGGTGATAAAGAGAGGGAGCAAAACATCTACAAGTTGTTTTGTAGATCTTCCATAGCACTCAACCCAGGCACGTGCCCGGACCTGACCGAGAATCAAACCGGCAACATTTCAGTTTGCAAGACAACACCCAACCAAGTGAGCCACACTGTGACTTATTTTATATCCTTTTAACGATATTCTTCTGCTTTGGGATCCAGACATTCTCATTATCCTTATTAGGATAAGATATTGAAAAAACTCTTTAATTGTCAGTGACCAAATATTCTTAATTTCTCTAGTGTATGAGCATCACACTTTCCCTTTTATTTCCACACTACATCCACACAAATAAACAGTAGCTAATATCTGAAAGCATTTGCCCCTAGGGATATCTGAGGATGCCTGAGGAATGCTGGCATGTTTTGTACATAAGACCTAGTAGTCACTTTTCATCTCAACTCCTTCTCTACTCCCTGGAGGTTACTTATTGCCATCTTATAAATGGCTACCCAGGGCTATACCTTCTCTCTGTATCACTTCACTTGAAGCCTAAAACACAGATGCCTGCCTTAATTCCTCAGAGCTCAAGAAGGGGTGTTTAATAAAGCATATTGGAAGCTTGAGAATAAGGTAGACACAACAAAGCAAAAAGGGAAACACAGCTATGAAAAATAGACACCAAACTGCAGCTACTTCGGAAGACAGTTTGTCAGTTTCTTATGAAACTAAACATACTCTTACCATATGATCTAGCAGTCAGGTTCCTTGGTATTTACCCAAAGGAGCTGAAAATTTATATCTGCATAAAAACTTGCACACAGATGTTTACAGGAGCTTTATGTATAATCACCAAAACTGGAAGCAACCAAGATGCCCTTCCATAGGTGAATATGGTACATTCAGACAACGGAATTCAGCACTAAAAAGAAATGAGCTATCAAGCCATGAAAAATCATGGAGAAACTGTAAATGTAGAGTTCTAAGTGAAAGAAGCCAGTCTGCGAAAGATACGCTCCATATGATTCCAGTGATATGACAGCCTGGAAAAGGCAAAACTATGGAAAGATGAAAGACCAGTGTTGTCAGGTAGAGAATGAAGGAAGATGAGTAGGCAGAGCACAGATGAGTTGTAGGGCAGGGAAAATAATCTGTATTCTATTTTAACGATGGATCTATGTCTTTATATGTTTGTCCAAATCTATTGAATGCACACCAAGAGTGAACCCTCAGGCGAAGTATGGACTTTCAGTAATTATGATGTGTCCGTGTGGGTTCCTCCTTGATTTAAAAAAAGTACCATTCTGGTGAGTGATGTTTATGATGGAGGAAACTATGCATGTGTGGGGTCAGCGAGTACTTGGGAAATCTTTTTAACTTCCTTTCAATGTTGTCAAGCAAAAACTGCTGTAAACATAAAATTTTTATTTAAAAAGTCTTAAAAGTGTCAGTATTATAGTATTGACCACTTTTCCATCTCCCCACATAGGGTACCCTTAATGGATTCTCTTCCTTAGTGTCATGAATATCTCAAGTACTAATCACTTCCCAAGAAGAATTCTCTAACCTAGTCCTTCACAAACGAGGACTGTTTTGTCCCCCAAAATACTTTCAGTAATGTCTGTAGACATTTTTATTGTCATGATTGGGAGGATGGTGCTACTAGCATTCAGTGGGGAAAAGCCAGGGATGCAACTGAGCATCCCACAATGCACAGGGTTACCCCCCACAATGAAAAATTATCTCAAATGTCAGGTTGAAAGATACGGCTGTTTTCTGTCTTTCCCAGGCTGAGTCTAGGAACAACTACCTAGGTCCCAGAAAAGGTGCAATTTGTCTGCTTTCTAAAGCCAAAATCTGCCCCATTTACCTCTCAGAAGTATTCATCATAGTACTATCCTCACCTTCCATGGCAAAATTGGACCCTACACAGTGTATGGTGTGAAATCTTTTGGTCCAAAAAGGGCAATAATTATCAAAGAAAGTTAGTTTCTTCAATTTAAATTACATCATGGGCCTTACACCAAAGGTAAAAGTACATGGGGTAAAGCAGCCCCAAGTGTGCTCCGTATTCTTTACATAAAATGCCTCTATTTGGATATATATCTGTGGGTAGAACAACCTATAAGATCAGTCCACCCAGTCCTACTGACATGACAAACCATCTCTCAATTTTCTTACAAATAAATGCTTGGGAATGGCATGATATTGGGCAGAGATAGGGAAGTCAAACTTTAAAAACCACCTGTTGTGTTTATAGCCAGGAGAGTGTAACTTCACAAAAGATTAAAAAAAAGACAAGCATTGTATTTCTAGAAAGGCTTAGACTTGCTAATCATCCAATCAATTTATGGTTCAAAATAATCTCTTTAACATTTAAACTAGAAACAGCTACACATAGATGACTTCATTAGATCAGAAATACCCCAGGATGAAAACGGGTATATATAAGGCTCCTATCTCCATATTGAAATGGACTCATCCATGGAATCCACCTAAGAAGGAAACATGTCTAACCCAAGCACAAAAGTGCAGAAACTGCTTACAGCCTTCTGAAATGGCTACTTACAAAACATTAAGATCCAAACTCCATTCAGCAAACTGTTATATTTTTATCAGTTTATTTTACTTCAACTACTACATTGTTGAGGGAGTAGTTCATACGTAAAAAAAAAAATCATTGACAGCGAAAATTTGGTTTGGTTTCCAGAAGGACCAAAGACACTTTGTTGACAAAAAGAATGAAAAAAATAGTTTATTTTGTTTGCTCCCCTATTTCCAGTGCCTAAGAGAGCACAGGGAGAATGACAAGATTTAATAAATACATGATGAATAAATATGTAAAAGTAATAACAATAGAGGAAGGCTGATAATTAAAGAAAAGGACAATGAAGATATGTGCTGCTTAAATTATTTGTTCCTTATGATTTACACCCATATTCAGGATCCAACCAGAATGAAAATTTCATTTTAATCATGTTTTGGAGTAATTTAACTTTTCTACATATTGCTCATCTTTAAATGGCATTTTACCACTAAATGATATAAACCCTGTTTCAATATACTCAATATTTTGCCACACACTAAATAAAACTGGGGGGTAATATCACTCAGCCTGACTTGAAGTCAATCAAGTAACAATAGAAATGTCAGTGTCCTTTCCTTCTTAAAAATGTACTCAGGTAAACCAGAAGGGGGGCATGCATGGAGCCTCTGATCTAGTTATGGAATTTCTCCAGACTCACCTAGAATCTCATTGTCTTTCTTGGTTTCTCTACTTCATTTTGGTTTTGCATCTAAGTTACCCACCTGCCTTTGGCATGTTACATTTCCATGGCAACTTTATGTTGTCCCAGGTGTGACACTGACCCTATCCCTTTCTCACCACTTCTAACCATGTCTTCTAATATTTCATAATGACCTCATGTCTTCTACCATGGTAACAGCCCCATACCTGGATCTCACACCAGTTTAGGACTCAGTCCCTCCATTGTTCTCATAGAAAGTATTTCCATAGTAACCCTAACACATAGCCATCATGATCAACTCCCAGAAATGTGAACTTAGCCATGCTCCTGGTATAGATCTAACACTTGTACTGAAGGACTGGGGTCATTCTGAAATGGACTGTAGAGTTATTTACTTTCTCAGAGTTAAAGCAGCATTGTCTTAAAACTCTCAACAATCTGTTCTTTAACATATCTCTAAATAGAGCAGCTGTATTTAAGAATCTTGTTCTATTGAGCTGTGCTAATACCAGTTGCAGAATGGGGGTGGCAAATGCTGTGGGGAGGATCCAGGACTGTGAAACTTCCAAGCCTAATACTTGAATACACTTACTACTATTGCCCTTATTAAAAGAATAATTATACCTAATGCACCTTGAAATTAGCAGATGGCAATATTAAAGAGTGGCCATAAAATGTAACTTCCAAATTCATTGTTCATACAAGAAAGAAAATCAATGTTCAGAAAATTTGACCTTTAAGTACATCTTCCTCAAATTACAGGTGGTGTCTCAAGAAGGTGTCACAGTAACATCTAATCATAGTAAAATTAGGTTCATTCAGTATTAGAAAGGTCAAAATGCTATCATATTGAAGGTTGTTGTCCTGGTTCTATTAACTTGAATACCATAGTTGATAGATTTACCAGAAAGCTAAAGCCATAGTAGCCATAATTTATAAGCCTCTTATGTCTGAATTTTCTTTTACTTGCCACCAAATGTACAGTGGTAAACTAACCATTTTGCTTTCTATGTTATAATTATTGGTATTCCATAGTCAGTTAGTCAAAGGAATGAGAAATTTTAGATATCATATATGAGACTGACTCCCTGAACTTACACATAGAAAAACTTGTCGCTGAGAAGGACTGCCCAGTTTCATTGAGCTTTAAAAGCAAAACTATGACTTAAATCCAGAGTAATAAATTTTCTGCTTCGGAATGCTTAAAAATGGAAAAATGCAAGATCGATTTCCTAATCACTACATAATATAATTCTATAATTTATTTCCTAAATGAAGTGTGAGAGTATTGCCTCTTAAGATATTTTTTAAAAGTTAAATTCTATTCTAATGATTTCCGAAGAGCAGTTTTATTTATTGGTGACTCTGATGCCATTATTATATATTAATGGATTTCTATCTTCTTAATTCAGGTTCCATTTCTAATGACCAAAGTGACTATAGCTACCAATGCCAAAACTGATTTAAAAATGCAAAACCGAGCCAAATAATCCTAGGTTGACAATGTACTGGCTAAAACTTTGAAATAACTAGTTTATATATGTTTTGACTTAATGTGTTTGATCAACAAACAGATGCCCAATAAATGATAGGTAATTGCCTTATGCATAATTCGAAGGGAGAAGGTAGAAGTTTGAGTCAGCTTTAATGCAGTCAGTTAGTTCTGAAAGCATTGTTCTATCAGCTCGTTATAGTAAACTCCCTTTTTTGTGTTGTTTGTAACATATAGAACTACTTTCTTGATTATGGGTGCTTACTAGATGTGTATAGAAAAGAAAAATAAAATTGTCTATTATGACTGAACTCTTAGAAGGATGGTTATAGGAAAATGAGAAAAACAATTTAAGGGGTAAAAAATATAGTAGGAAAATAGCCATTAAATATATTCATGTTTTATAGTATAAAATAATATATGTGTCATATTGGAAGTTATTGAATGTATTAATATCCATATATTAGCAATTTGGTAAATGTTGAAGAGCTAGTAAGTGCTATGTACTCAGTTAAGCCTATTAAACACATCACCCAATTTATTTCTCACAGACACTTTGAGGCACATTATTATTTCTATTTTGTAGATGGGAACGCTAGCAGAAAAGAAAGTCTAGCAACTGGACCTGATGACAGAGTCAGGCGGTGTCAGAGCTGTGGTTTGGGCCCAGCATCCTTGACCGAAAAGGTGGGTATTTCAATCACTGAGAACATCTCATTTGCAGGTTATAGGACATTTAGGAAAGGCTCAGGAAAGAAAAGATGTTTGTAAAATAAATTTGGAAAAACTTCAAAATTATCCCCACAGATTATAATTTTGATATGTTTAGACAATCTAAATGAGAAGCCCATCCATTAAATTAACACAAGTTCTAGATGAAAAATTTAACATTTAAAAGATTCACAGTATTAGTCTATCTCTGATATTAACAAGCCTTGAAACATTAACTATGATATAAACTGTATATTTACATAATATTATGTAAAATTCATAAACTTAGAAACTGTCATTTTGTTGTTTTCAACAATTGAAAAGAATAAAATAATGCACAAATAAATAATAATACCCAATGTGCACTTAAATATGTACTGATAACAGTACATCTTTATACATATGACATTTAGTAATTTTATTTATTTGGATGTTGGCTATCTGTGTCACCTATAAGTAAGTTAGGATATATTTAATTTCCCTTAATTAAGAGTAGTTATAGTTTTGTAAGTATATGGCATTATCATTTGTATACATTAAAGAAATAAAATGACTCTCTCTTTACCAAAAAAGGCAGTCTTATCAACAACTTAAAATCAAAATGCTTAGAAGAATTTCTTAAAATATTCTGGAGAAAAAGGCCAATAAAAGTGCTTATTTATACTTTGTAGGTCTGAGCATATGAAATTTTCCTCTTGCAACATTTTGAGTAATTTTCTGAAGTGTTCATGAGCCAAATTACTGATCTTCAGGAAGATGAGTAGTTATCCAAACAGAATGCTTCCGTGTGAATACTACAAACACAATTAAAGAGACGCTAACATCTAGCATAATTTATGCTAGAGTGTACTACTATATCACGTTTTTTCATTTGGTAAAGACATCTTGAATATGACCAGAGAATGTATTGTTAGTACTGTTTTAGTTCTAACCTCTTTAAACAGCAGCTGCATTCAAGACAGATCTGACCTAATAACAAAGTGATGGAAGCTGGGATCTTACATACAATCATCTTAAGGCTTCATTCACTCTCAGAGGTGACCACTGTGCACAGAAAGCTGTCAGTGTTTGCGCAGGCTTGATTGACCTGTGTAATTTGGATCATAATTATGCCCCTGGGTGAGGAATGTGACTAACTTTGTGTTTCAACAGCACCTGGTACACAGTTGGATTCTAAGTGTTGAATAACAATCCACAAAGATCAATTTAATAACAGCAAAATAGGTCTTTATGCAGTGTGATTTTTTTTTATCTCTGGAAATTATTGAGAAAAATTGTAACTTAGCAAAGAGTGTGCTATCCTTGGGGTCATTCTGTCCTACAGGAAAATGCCATGTGTCTCCCAAGTGCATTTTCTGTCCGTAACAGACAAGAGCAAAGCTGTGGACTCTGAAATGAATGAGGGGCAAATGGAAGAGGGAAAATGCACGGGTCACATGCCACCCTGTTTTGGTACATCCTTCGAAAAAGCTGGCACGGATGCTTATGAAGCAGATGCAGTCCTCTAGGCAATCCATGTGCCATGAGCTGGCCTCTTAACCCAGGCAGCCAATGAGAGCACAAAAGGAGCATACCCTAGCATCCTAAGATTCTATCACGGCAAGGACTTTCAGCAGAACTGATCAAAGCCCTTCAGCTTGAAAATGAAGCCCAGAGGCATTAAGTGGCATGCTCAGAACCACACACATATGGTGCGGTCCCTTGTCCATGATGCTATCCTCTCCCAAACAAAAAAAACAAAAACAAAAACATGTATTTCTTTCACAGGCATAAACAGAAACCTTGCCACTTAAAACAATATTTTATATACCACTCTTAAGAATAAAATATTACCCCTGTCCATATTTATATTTAGTAAAATATAAGATAGGTCAGCCCAATACTGATAATGCACTGTAAATTTGGAAACTAATGTAATGGTATTATTGGTCAGCAGATATCATTTATCCTTTGTTAGAAAATCTGGTATTTTGCTGTGACTCACATGCACCTTTTCTCCTTTGTTATTTTGAACATTTTTTTAAAAAGCAATTTCTATCCTGCATTCTTCCCAGTGGAGATTTGATTGTCAGTCCAACCCTCCTAATTGGTTTGGTTCTCCAGACCCATTACTCTGATATGTGAAATATCAGAATGATAGTAACATTGGAAACATTAACAACTGCTATTGAAAAATTCTATCTTTGCATAATGAAGTCAGAGCATAGTACTTTGATCTATACTATAATATTATGATGGCCAGTGGGTCCTTTTCTTTTCCATAAAACCATGATGTAAATGAACTAATATAATTTTAAAATCTTGGTGATCATATGGACTGAAAGCTATTCCTTGTGCATTATTCATTAGGTATGATAACAGTCATCTCCAACTTGTGCTGATTGCTAGATTATAGGTAACACTTTGAAACAAACAATTGAACATGATTTTATAGCTTGGGGTTGTATATAAGTGTGACTTATTAGGATTGCATGGAAAGGAGGAGTTACTACTTAGAAATAAAAATGCATTATGGTTTACCATTCATTTGCCTCATACAATTTGTTGGACCTTTTCTATACCCATTTAAAAAATAAAAATAATTAGAATAATTAGTGATGCCTATATTCTTGACTCTATAATAACATCCACATGTTGGAGTTGTGTACATCCTCCTCTAAATAGACATGCCATCACTAGATTAATAACTGAGGATTCACTGAACATAACACACATTATTTTACTTTTCTTTGCACTTTTTATTTTCTGGACTTTGAGAAAATGCCATGGCAGAATTTATATACAAATTATAATATTGAAATGTGTTCATGTCTGGTAAAAATTAGTCATTTTTGGCTACATGGCATTATAAAATACAAAAATTTAAACTATAAATACAAGGCAATATCATCATGACAGAGCTACTAAAATAATACAGCTATATATGGTGTATTTTAAATTCAAAATATATATTCTTTCAGTGAGTTAAAAATAATTTCTATATTTGTGTCAACATCCAGATGGGTTAGGGGATAATAGGCCCTTTGCCTTCTGCCCGAATGATGGTTTCTTGCCAATAGGGAAAGCTATTTCTATATTCATATTTCTGTCCTGACAACTGGGCATGGGAGGAGTATTGTTAAGTCGATCTCTTCTGCTCTGGTCTTCGCTTTGCTCTACTGCTCCCTGGTGATTCAGCATGGTAACCTAGGGAGTAAAAGCAAGAGGACTTACCTAAGATTCACGAGAGGCAAATAAATCACCTTTCCTTTCCATTTCTTTCCTGAGAACCTAATGCCCTATGTAACATCTCTGGTCTAAAAACATGCAAATTTGAGTCTGGGTGTAAAAAGTTGTATACTGCAGTGTCAGGTAGACTACAGAGGAGTGAACAATGTGTGGAGATTAGAGGTCAGAGTTTGCTGGGTACGTCACAGAGTAGTTCTTTTACCATGAAAGGTTAAAGCTGTTAGATGAGGCTTTTAAAATCATCACCGGGGCTCTCCTTCCTTCCCGAATTCTCTTTGTTTCACATGACTCAGTATAATCTCCCTGTCAACTGGAGCACCCCAGACTTCACCCTGTTGCTGAATAGAGCTTCCCCTTGTTCAGCCTGTGCTGCCATTCCTAGAGACAGATGGTAGCCGGAGTCATGGGGAGAGTGGCGGTCAAAGCAGACAGTCTACTCCTCCCACTAGAGAATCTGAAGATGATTTTCTCACAAATGGACCTACCATGCAAATACACCTTACTGGGGAACACCTGTATTTTTTTAAATAAACAATACATTATATTCCCCAAAGGAAAAAGGACTTCCTTCCTGTTGTTTTTCAACAGGGTTGCTTAAAGGCAACAATGAACTTCAATAATGACATTGTTTTACAAAGGATCTTCTGATCTCTGTTTTCCCCAGCTAAAACTGACAAGGGTTGGCTCAAGTTCGGATTCCATTTTACGTTTTTGCTTCATTTTTTTGAACTTCAAATTTCCCTTAACTTTAATTAGAAGACTTATGAATTATTTCTATAACATTAAACAAATTTTTGTATATGTTTGATCCTTCTTCTGGGACAATCTCTTACATATTTGATATGACAGTCAAGCACTGGTGAGTTATCCAGCATCATGTGATATAAAAAATTAGTACAAGGTACATACTTATATATGAACCATATGTTTTTTTGGCAGCCGGTGACTGGAGTGTGCATGAAGGTTCCAGTTTGGTCAATTCAAACCAAAAGAGCAAGGTTCTGTCAGTTACATGAGGGTCTGACTTCAGAAGCACTTAAGGGGAACATGGTGGCAGGCAGGGGACGGCTAACTACAATGGCTCTCTTGGCTGTGGCATCAGGAACTCAACCTGTGCGTCTCTCTGGGGCAGCACTCGTGTGAGGGGACTAGGGCCAGTTTAAGGTCCCTGCAGGCCTATTGGTCAAGCAAAATGTGCCCCGTGGCAGTAATGCCATGGACTAGGTTACATAAACTGTAAATAGTTATCATCCAATCATTATTTCCCTGTTTTGTTTTTTTAAATAATTTTTATCTTCAATTTCCACTTTAGACTTGAATTATTGCATAAACTAATGATGGTCTGATTCTGACAAGAAAATTACATTCAATTCTGGAGAATTATAATTGTATTTGGAAAATTATATTTCTTCCCTACATATTTTATCTGACTTTAATTATATACATTTAATATAGTACTATATAAATGATAATGATATATGAAAAGATATCAGCAACTAGTTTTATATGACATAAATTTTACATTTATAATGTAAATATTCATCAACTATATAAAGTTAAATGATTTATATTAATATATATCATCACATAAATATATATTATTTATATTAAATAAGTACAAAACAGTAAGTCCTAGCACTGTGTAAATGGTACATTTAGATAATAAACATTTTTTGAATGTTTAATGTATCAGAGGAAATTTTTTTATAGAAACAATAAAAGGAAAGAAACTTCATATTCTACTAATAGGCACTAGAAAAATATTTAAAAAAATAAATTCTGAGCAAAATATATTCCCATGCATCCTTAAGGCCTGGGATTTCAAATCTTTTTGAAATGTTCAGAACTAATTCCACAGCACAAATATAACAAATTCAAGTTGATTTGAATGTACTTATTCACACTACAAATTTTAATGAAAAAAAAACAAGGTAAAATATAAGGACATAGAGCATCTTCATAATTAGAAACTCTCACCTCTTCTCTTTATTTGCTTCCTTAAATAACAGAAGAGCCCCTACAGAGTCTATAAAACTTGTAAAATTTGTGTAGTTTTATAGCATTTTCTGAAATTCTCTCTACTCAAACAAAGGCCTTTTTGGCATAAACATCCATGATTAAACATAGTATGTTTTTTGCTCAGGGTTCTCATTTAATATAGTTGGTAATGAGTTTGCTTACTAAACACAAATTTAAGCACTGACTCCTTTAGCAATGAACAACCTATTTTTGCAGTTTAAAGACGTGAATGGAAAATTTCTGAGAACCACTTCTAAATTCCATTTGTCTGACTTTATCATTAGCAGGGAGCAACAGTCCCCGGATATTAAATACTTATCACAAGAATGCCCATTTTCCGGTTTCGAATTAATTGAAAAGTCATAATCAATTCTTATGAAAGGCAATATAAAAATGTGAGTTATTGTTGCTATTTTATGATAGTTTTATTGCAGAAGTTGATGTTTTAAAACTTAGATTATTTTTTTCTATCCCTTTTCGTCACTTCAGAAGGGATTATGCAGACACCAGAGGGAGCCCAAGCTATCTAACCCTTTCCTCAGGAGCTGTAGCAACATCATCTGTCATCCTGTTTATAAGCAGTGTGATTTAACATGCAGGGTTAGCCCAATGCACCAATGGAAGAAAGCAACCAATAGCTTAACTTATTAAGATTTATACAAAAAATAAACTGCCAAATAGATTTTCACAATTTAACACCATAATTTTCAAAACTGCTTTGGAAGTTTCTAATAGAATGGAAAGACATGAGCAAATTCTAAAAATACTTGGAGTGTAAATTGAGAGAATTGAATATGAGGGACTAATATAAATTTCAGTGTGTTTGGGAAACATGCTCTATTTCCTTGCCCCATTGTAAGAGCAAGTGGGTTTGTAGTGTTCATAGTCTGTCGTTTTACATTACTGCTTTAGAGGTGATGAGCCCCTCTCAATGCCCCTGTTCCATTTCTGCCTCCTCATTTCCAAAATAAATTATTTTTCCCTAAAACAAATGGATTTGAAAAACAATACCTAGCACTAAGGCAATTCACGTTTTAGCGGGAGATAACAAAACAGAGATTGCAACATTTCACCATGCTCATAACTTAGTGATACAGTCTCTTTGAAACATGCACACTAGGAAAATACAGGGAGAGCCTGTGTTTGGGTTGATGCTTGCTGGCTGCAGTTCAGCTATTTGGAGCTTCAGCCTTTCAACAACAAAAAGAATTTCTAAATTCCCTTTTACAGTTTTTCAAGACAGTTACGGTTTTGATTTTTAAAAAATAATTCTAATGCCACATCATGTAACAATAATATTCTATTTATCATGAGTGTTTCCTGTTCGGTCATGCTGTGTGTATATGTGTTGTTTTTCGGTAAACTCTAACAGAACAAATGAATAGTGTGTTTCATAGTGGTGAAAGGGGGGAAAAAAAACCAAATTGGCTTATTTACAACTAATCCAGATACGAGAATCTCAGAACCCATTTTGGAAACCATTCTTCCAAATTTCTAAGTTGTAATTATGGTTGTTAAATCCTTATTGATAAATAATTTTGCAAGTGAAGTGTTTTTACACTTACAGTATTTGATGACAAATTTCAAAAATCAGTTTATAATACTTATAATGTATATATCTTTTGTAGCAATTGTGTGTAGTAACACACAATTCTGATTCTTTTCATTAACCCATTTTCCATTCTGGCCTTTCTGCCCACTGCTAAAATACTTCTTAGTTACTGAGAGCTTCCTCTTAGTACCATCGTCTCTCCTTGTAACGGGGTGCGCTTCTGCCAACTGCCCGTTCTTCAGCCTTGCCAGGGCTCTCCTCCTGCTCATGAAATAACCTTCTGTAAGGAGAGGAGCTGATATCAATAGAAGTTCAGTACAATAGATTGTGTTTACAATCTATGAGATATTTTCATTTCTTGAATGTCCACATTTTAAAGCTGAGTGAGGCATTGTCACGTAGGAAGAAGAGATATTTAAAAGTGAAGATGTTACTTCTGGTTACTTCAAGGTGGGATGAAATAGGTTTACAATTATTTGTATGCAAAATAATATAATAACGAATAAATAATAATGCAAGAATAAACTGCATTTCACTTACATCTGGAAGCCTTCTTTTGCCCCATGCTGTGTATATATATGACATTTTATTGTGGGAAAATATTTGCCCTTCTGGAAGGAACAATACTTTAAAACATTTGTATGCTCACTACCAGTATGGTTAGTGTATAAGAAATGTGCACAGCCCTCTCAGAATCAATCATTTAAGAAATATTTACAAGTATATTTTCAAGAAATTATCCTAATTTTTTATTAACAAACTATGGCACTATTATGTATTATTATTAGGCTAATAGCAAGTGGGATGATATTTGTAACCAAAAAGAGATAACTATGCATGCTGACCCCACTCACTGTTGGCCACATGATCTTGACCTCATTTCCTAGTTCCTATTATGCTCAATTTCCTTGTTCAGGCAATTCTAAAAATGTTATATATTTCATGAAGTGCTGTCAGAATGTAACAGATAACCTATATGAAACACTACCCTACTATATTTCTCAGTAGCTCCTGAATAAATAAATATGAGATGCCTTTAAATTTTTCTCCAATGAATGGTGTTGAGGTGGTGTACAGGGCAGATGGGAAAAGGGGGAGAAAAAATGGGACAACTGTAATAGCATAATCAATTGAATATATTAAAAAATAAATTTCTACCTACATATGTTTTTCTCCAGTATATTGTATTGAAGTTTTACCAAAATAGATGATAGATGATAGACAATAATTAGATAGATAGATGGTATATTGCACTGAAATCATTGATATACTAAAGAAGATATCATAGGACAGTCAGAACTATGTTTTACATGTCCCTCTACTCCCAAAATATCTCTCCTGTAATTTATGTTTTTCCTTGGTGATAAGTTCAAAGGGAATAGACGTCTCTGTAAGTTATTAGAGGTATTAAATAACTTATCCACTTACACTCTGCAGCGTACTGTCTGTGTTAACTTAAATCCTGACTTTCTATTTAGTATCAGTAACTACAGTTGACCCTCACTTGTCTTGGCCCTGCTCATTATGTCTCACATGCAAATGTCTTGCCTGCTTTCTGGAGTTTCTCTTCTTATTATGCAAACATTTTTATGAAACAAAAAGCAAACCACAAAACCCAGAAGCTCATCAAAGGTGTTTCCTTGTGTGCTCTATCTGTGTACTATACTCTTTGTACTCTGCCTCCTTTGCGTAGGAAAGCAAACCTCCGCTGGGATGTGAGATTCAGTGAGCCTCGTTTTTGGTACCACACAGCTAGTCTCACATCTGAGCATTCCTTTCTCATCTCAAACTTGCCCAGTATATTCAGTTAAAATTCATAAGCATTTCTGATAATTTGTTTGGGATTTAAAACTGCATCTATAAAAATATTAAGTGAATGTTCAAAAACATGTCACAGAATTGATAATTGACAAAGAGGATTATTAATTTCCATTGATAGCATATATATTAGCTTTTAAATACTTGATGGATAAATATGTCCCTTAGTTACCACCATGGCTGAACTTACAGGAAAAATGAAAAACATTGTCATCTTAAATATTACCTGGAAAAAGATTCTAGGCACATAAGGGTATGCAATAAATACAGAAAATCACTGACAGTAGTTATCATATACTAAAAATTACATTGATTCATTGTAATTCAGATATAAGGAAGCAAGAATAAAAAGTATGTCTTTTATTTTTAAAATATATTCACTTCTTCTCATATTGACTTAGAAAGGCAAAAATTTCCAAAATAGTAGGAATTTCCTACATCAAGCAATAAGGAAGTCTCTTCATGTTTTTAACATTTTCATAATGGTCTATTTTTAAAGTCTTGTTGAAAAATTATGTTTTCACATTCCATTTGTCAAAACGCATAACAAACTTTTAAGTGAAGATGTTATTCTCTGTCTTGGTGACATTCAGGCAGTGCATTGGTTACATACTGATTTAGAGCCAGGACATTCAATTGGAGTGATGGGAGCTGTACATCCAATTTCCTGTGCTTGGGCTGGGTGGGGAGTTGCCCGTTCTGCTCCCATGGCCCTAATCATTCAGACAGGGCAGGTGGATGCCCTGGGCTGCAAAACTTGGTGGGGGGAAGCATGGCTGTTCAGTGACTGTTAATGTATGAGCTACTGCAGTCCATTGGGACACGAGTTTCTGTGCTCATTTTCACAGTTAAAGTCCTAGAACTATTTAGTGCCTGAACAATTAGAGTAGGCCTGCTTTCCAAAAGATCCCCCTTTTCTTTCTTTTTTTTTTTCTTTTTTGCCAGCTTGGAAAATTTAGCCAGGTTTTCCGTGTCTGCGGAAACAACAAAAACACCATATTTGAAAGCTACACCATAAAGTCATCATATGGAAACTCAAAGGAGTTCTTCCTTCTCTCTCTTTTCTTTTGTTTTTTTATCATAACTTTCAATATACCTACATGAAATGCTTTATCAAGAAATAGGTAATTCATCTCTTTGTGTAGTAAGTTACATTTCTTTTCAATTGCTTTGACTCAGAAGCAAGTACTGCAATATTCAATATTTAATAAAATTTAATTTCTCAGAAAGAATGGAATGAAGTCAAACATATATAGTACAAAATGATGAATAATATAAGACTTTTAAAATTAATTTTACCTTTCCATTTGCGTTTAAAGAAATTAATGTATTTTGGTTTTCCATTTTATTTACTTTTATCTTTTAAAAAAGCTATTTAAATAACCTTTAACTGTTTTAAATTTTCTACATATTATGACATTTTATACCTAATTTTATATTTTAGGCACCAATAAATGCACACATACACATTACTTGTATCTTCCCAAAATAATTTCCAAAACATGAGGACCTTTTTCAATCATTTTTTGCCCCCTCTACCTCAAAAAGAAAGCCCATATACCAATTTTTTTAAAGTATGTCCTATGTCTCACTATGTAACAAACCTGTTTCAGAAGAAAATAATACATACATATAGAAACAAAACAAAAAATGGACAATGAAGCTATGCCAAATAAGTCAGGAGCAATTATTAGAAAAAGTCAATGCTTTGGTTATAGAGCTGTTTAGTGTTTTTGATGGGAATTTGAAAACACATTGAATATTTGGGCCCCAATGCTCAAATATTCATACACATGTTTAGTCATGTGTATGACTTAGTCATACACATGTTTAATATTGTTAGATAATATTAAGATAAATCCCAAATCTTACAACACTAATTATCGAACCTGATATACTTTTCATTGAAATGTTTTTTTCACCTTGAAATGATGGGCCCAAACATAAACATGTGTCATCTCTGGGGGTTTCATTGGAAGTCTTTGATCCTGCAATCTAGTGATTGAAACTATTAGTTGGAATTTGATATATCTAAACAATGCAAAGTTATACAAACAACATATGAATTTATATATATAGTGAAAAATTATAGGAAGAAACAGGGTAACTCTGATGAATCAACTTAAGGGTAAAACCCCCCTATATACACATATGTATGCATATATACACACATACGCGTATTTGCACATTATTAGAGAACACCAAAAGGGTGATAAAATAGTTTAACAAAATTGAGTTTGCTAAAGTTATTCTTTACTGTATATATAAAATGCTGCAAATGAGGCATTCTAAGCCTTAGATGTGAAAATTTGAATTTATATATTAATATAATTTCTCTATCTTTTCAAAATTACAACTTGCACACCAAGAAGTCTAGCTTCTTTGGTTTACAAACAAACATGAACATAATTATACATTTTTCTTTGATGTTTGCTTTTCATGGAAATAGAAACTCTTTGTTTTTAAGCTGCACAGACTCCACAGAGAAAAATGTGCAGCAGATTTTTATATATGTGATCGTAATCCTTTATGATATGTTTGGATTAAGGGATAAATTAACAGCAAAAGTAAAAAACTTTAAAGAAATTAACTTTATAAAAAGTAGAAAATCATAGGATAAAAATGACTGGAATTTTCTGGAAAGAGAAAAGAGCATGTGGTTAAAAATGAAAACATTTTGTTAGGAAGTATGTGCCATGAATTATGACTGCCTTCTAGGAAACAGACCACAAGAGCAGCAACATTTAAGTAAACAAAAAGGCCAATGCTGGGTACTCAGTTGGTTACAGCATCGACCTGATATGCCAAGGCTACGCATTCCATCCCCAGTCAGGGAACACACAGGACTTTACCAATGAATGCATCAATAAGTGTAAAAACAAATTGATATCTCTCTCTCTTTCTCTCAAATGAATAAATTTTTAAAAAGCAAAGTAAACTCAACGACAGGATTATAAAATAATGACTTAGTTCCATTTTTAATTTAGAGGTATTTCCATACTGCTTTCCACAGTGGCTGTACTAGTCTGCATTCCCACCAACAGTACAAAAACGTTCCACTTTCTCCACATCCTGGCCAGCACTTCTTGTTTGTTGATTTATTGATGATAGCCATCCTGACAGGTGTGAGGTGATACCTCATTGTAGATTTAATTTACATTTATCTGATACTTGTTGATCTTGAGCATCTTTTCATATGTCTATGGGTCATCTGTATGTCTTTTTTGGAGAAGTGTCTATTCAGGTCCTTTTCCCACTTTATTTTTTTATTTAATCTTTATTGTATTTTTTTGTCTTTATCATTTAGTCCCTTATATTCTCCTCCCCTCAGAAATCACCACATTGTTGTCCATGTCCATGAGTCCTTTTTTTCCATTTGTTCAATCCCTTTACCTCCTAACCAACCCCACAGCAGTCAGCCTGCTGTCCATCTATGTCTGTCCCCATTTTCCTTGTTAGTTCAGTTTGTTCATTAGATTCCACATATGAGTGAAATCATATGGTATTCATCTTTGTCCAACTAGCTTATTTCATTTAGCATAATGTTTATAAGGTTCTCAGTTGGTTACAGCACCACCCTGATATGCCAAGGCTACGCATTCCATCCCCAGTCAGGGAACACACAGGACTTTACCAATGAATGCATTAATAAGTGTAAAAACAAACTGATATCTCTCTCTTTCTCTCAAATGAATACATTTTTAAAAAAGCAAAGTAAACTCAATGACAGGATTATAAAATAATGAGGCATTCTAAGCCCTATATATACAGTATAGCCCATCTATACTGTTGCAAAGGGTAAAGTTTTCTTCTTTTTCATGGCCAAGTAGTATTCCATTGTGTAAATGCCCCATAGTTGTTTTTATTCGCTCATATACTGATGGACACTTGGGCTGCTTCCATATCTTGGCGATTGAAAATAATGCTGCAGTGAACATAGGGATTCTTAGGTTCTTTAGAATTAGTGTTTTGGGCTCTGGATATATTCTCAGCAGTGGGATAGCTGAATCAAAATACAGATCCATTTTTTTAAATTTTTTGAGGTATCTCCATACTGCTTTCCACAGTGGCTGCATCAATCTGCATTCCCACCAACAGCGCAAAAAGGTACCCCTTTCTGTACATTCTTGCCAGCACTTGTTGTTTGTTGATTTATTGATGATAGCTTATTCTGACTGGTATGAAATGCCATGTCATTGTGATTTTAATTTGCATTTCTTTGATTAGTGACTTTGAGTTTCTTTTTACAAGTCTATTGACCATTTGTGTGTCTTGTTTGTAGAAGTGTACTTTGACCCAGTTTTCCCACTGCTGGAAATATAACCAAAGAAACCCAAAACACTAATGTGAAAGAACATAAGCACCCCATATGTTCCCTGAAATGTTATTTACCATCAACAAGATATAGTAGATGGGTGCATAAAACAACTGTGGACATTTACACAATAGAATAGTACTTGGCCATAAAAAAAAAGAAAAATCTACCTTTCGAAACAGTATGGATGGAACTGGAGAATATTATGCTAAGTGAAATAAGCCAGTCAGAGGAAGGCGAATGCCATATGATTTCACTCATATGTGGAATCTAATGAACAAATGGACCTAACGAGCAAAACAGAGACAGACACAGAGAGCAGACTGACCACTATGAGGGGGGTTAAGGAGGTGGGAATTAGTGGAAAACTTTTAATTTCAGGTAATAGCTAAAAAGCTTAGCAATCAATGTATGTAAAAACACTATTGTTTCAGGAACTGAAGGTATGACCCACCTTGACTCTAGAAAACCATAAGTAGTTCCTCCTTTTTGCCTCAAGAGGATTGCAAACAATCAAGATGGTATCTGAGTCATTGTTCTCCAAGATCAGATGCCCACTGCCCAGGGCACAGATAAGACCAGTGCCTAGGGCAGGGATAAAAAATTCTTGCAGCCTTTATCTGATTAACTTTCTCCCTGAATTCCAAACCCTTTACTTCCTCCTTCTTTTCTTCTCCTTATAAAAAAGGTTAGTTTAAGATGGAATTTAAGATGGTAAGTTAGGATACAAACCTGCCTTCTCAGATCGCCATCTAAATAAAGCCCTAACCCTAACCCTAACTCAATCCTTGTCTCTTCTTATTGGGTCTGGTAGATGACAGGCATCATGAATGCCAGCTTTTCTGGTTTCAGGTGGAGGGATTGAGCAAAAAGGAAAAAAAGACTCATGTACATGAATAACAGTGTGGTGATTGTGAGGGGGAGGGAGTTATAAGGGGCATAAATAGTAATGGGGAAAAAATTTAAAAAATAGAAAAAAGTGAAATAATAAAAATAAATAAATAAAATAATGACTTAGATAATTTTAAGAACAATTGATATTCTTTAAAATATAAAATTTGAAAGCACAAATCAAAATGCACAGAATGCAAAATATGTAATGCAAGAAATGAAAACATTTGCAATAAAAGTCGACCAAGATTAAAGGATTATGCAAAAGTGTACTTATCTTTTATGTGACAAAGTCTTTGTGAGGGTTTTGAATAGAAAACAGGATTGCCAATTTAAAAACTTTTAAGTCTTTTAGTGTTAAAGTCTACTTTCTAAAATCGGGCACCCAGATCTTATGGGAAGCATGACATATAGTGGATGATATCTATCAAAGATGCAGTATTACACTAAATACCAAGTCTTATTCACTGTAATGGAGTCTCTGTAGACCGCTGAGTCGTCCTGTGGTCATTCACTTTGTATAGTTCTCAGAGGTCCCATGCCTGCGGGGTCTCTAAGACATATTATTACACTTTCATTCAGATCAACAGAGCTCAGAAATGCCATTTAAAAATTAATCAGTGGTAACACCCAAGTACTTATTTCATTTGGGAAATTATTTTACACAAGATATCACAGTGTAACGTCCCTTTCTTTCCTTTTTTTTCTTTCTCCCTCTCTCTCTCTTTTATTTTTTGCAACTTCACTTTCTATTCTATCATTTGCCTGAGAGCTTTGGGATCTCTCAACACATCAAAGGCAGATGCTAAGGTAAGTGCCCTTCTGAAAATATTCTGTGACTGACAGTCAAGCAGGTCCCTATTCACCGTCTTGTAAAAAGAATGAAGGATGAGGATTGGCCTGGATTCCTCTTAGGTGATTTAGAGGTTTCACCATTTCATCATTGTTTTGGCATGAGAAATTTATGCTTTCAAGGACCAGTTTTTTAAAAGACTAGAAATGAAGTGATTTCAGACATTTGTCAATTTTCTGTTCATAAAAGCTCGGTGGCAATGGAATTGAACGCTCACTCCATCATTTTTGTTGTTGTTGTTGTTTATAAAAAAATGTGTTGGCTCTTTATTCCAGAGTGTCTGTTTTAACTCACAGTGAGCATACGGCATATCTATGGTCATCAAATTACTACCCAAAGGTTTTTGCATCTTAATGTTGTCAAACTTTATAACAACTATTCATCTGAGTGTAACAGGGTGCTTATCAAGAGAAAGATTAAAGACAGTGCCCTTTCAGAAGAGTCTTTAAAATACCAGTTTTTCCTTAAGGTGCCTGAGCAGACTAGATTTAGGAAACAAATATATGGAATGATAATTCATAGAGCAAAGTTTTTGGAGCATAACTTTGTGACAGTTATTGTGCTTTGCGTGGATTATTCACTCAGCTGTAACATCTTTAAGGCAAGTACTGTTTTAATTCTCATTTTACATATGAAGAATCTAAGTTTTATAAATGCTAAATGCCTTGCCCAGAGTCTTACAGATATTAAACTGTCAAAGCAAGATTTGATGGACTGTATTTTTACTATAATTCCATTGTACATAATACTAAAATTAATAGATGGTTTTCATGACAGGTGAATGACCATATTAGAGTCTTATTGGTCTGCATAAAAGATCTGATAGCTTCATGAGAAGTGGACATCAATTAATAAAGAGATGTAGTAATTCCCATTGATAAGAAACTTTCCTCAAACAATGTTAAAGAATAGAAGTTATATTCATTTACACATCCATAGCTTTTCTGTTTCTTTTGTACACCAAGAACAAGTAAAAACTTTTCATGATGATGGGAGTTGTTTTTAAATGAAATCAAAGTTCATACACCAAGAATTTACAATTAATGAAAAGCAACTGCATACAGTATTTAAAAGTCATCATGCAGTTGAAACGTATATCACTTAGAAGAGCTTCAAATAAAAAGAAGTATGACATACATGAAGGCACAGATCTGAGGTTGGCATTGGCTTTATCCCTGCCATCTTCCCACCTTGAGCCCCAAGTCTTACTCTCTTCACCTTCAGTTGCATGCTGTGCTACTTGGGTACCTGAACCCCAGAATCTCCCCAAAGCTAGGCAAGCTGCTTGTTTAGAAAGGATGGAGTGAAGTGTTATAACTGGCTGCTAAAGAAACTGCTTAAGGATTGAGCATGTTCTTAGCCACAATAGCTCATAACACCAAGTTTGAGGTTTTCCTGCTGTACACATTGCCTGCAAGGTCTGGAGGAGTGTGACCTCAGTTCTTGCTCCTTTGGGACCACTCTTTGAGGCCCAATTGTGGTTGCTTATGACTAGCAGTGACCAGCCCATGGACCCAGGCTATACCAGAATGCCGTGTAGGCTAAGGAGATCAATTCCTCATATCCTACCTGTTACTCTTTGGGACACATCAAGATGTCATAGCATATTATTTAGGAAGCACTTCCCTTGAGCATTTTCTGAGTCTTGTTGTTATTCTGAATTATATTAATTAAAAACTCATTAAAATTATAGTTTAATGAATATTGACTTTATATGTAAAATGTAGAATGAAATTTAGTTTATGATTTTTTAGCAGTTGTTTGGATGAACACCTCTGTGTGTTCAATTGGAAATTACTATTGTTATCATGCACTGCTGCTTATGAAAACTATAGAGCCTTCTGCAGAAGAAGTATATCATACTTCTGGTATAGGTAAACATGGCCTGCTTCCTTGTACAAACACATCAAAATTACAGCTAAAACATAGAACGACCATCACTCAAACCATCAGAAATTGAGTTGAGCGGAAGCCTGAAAACTATGGAATTAAAGAAATCACATCCATCCAGACTGGTAGGAAGGGTGGAGATGTGGAATAGGCTTGTCCCACATCCATGTGTGGTGGATAAAAATTCAGGAGGGATATCTCAGAATCAGAGTCCCAGCCACACCCCAGACTACCCAGCTCAGGGTTCCAGTGCCAGAAAGATAATTCCCTACAACTTTGGGCTGCAAAAAAACCTAGGGATTGTTTCGGTGGAAGAAACTTCTGGAGTCTCCAGCAATTACCCTTAAAGAAACCACACATGGACTTACTCAGACTCACTCCATTGAGTTCCAGCACTGGATAGCACCTTGAAAAGTACCAGTGGCATACAGGGAAGAAATGAAGTGTCTGGCATCAAGGTGGGAGCTGGGGGATAACTTTCTCCCAGACACAAAGGCAAGCAGATACCATTGTACCTTTTCTGTGCCCTCTCCCCACAGAGCAACAGAGCTGGCAGGCAGGTGACATATCTGAGTCTCCATTAACCTGGCTAACACTGGTTGGTCTGCCCTGGAGATCTCCTAAAACTCTGTCACACTCAATTTACAAGCATACCCATATGTTAAATATGACTTTTCCATATGAATGGATAGTTTGGCTCATGCTTCACAACTTCCTAAGTTTTCTCAAACAAGCAATAGTCAACCTCAGTAAGCCCCTAGCCCCTGTGCCTCTTGTTAAGTAGTCCTAGGACTGGTACTAGCAGTAACCAGCCTAGATTCATAGCTTGCCTTCATCTGGGATCTCTAAGCCCAGCACAAGTAGCAGCCATCTCAGATTGCTTTATAAGTTCATTCAGGGGTGGCCCCGAAAAGAACCCAGGTGGGAGCTTGTCCTGTACCACCTGGGAAACCCTGGAGCCTGCACACCCAGTGGACAGCTATAAAACACATCAGAGTACCACCACCTTGCCCCTGCACAGCTGATCCTCCATGGAAGGTGGAGGTTGGTGGTCAGTGGTCACAGCTCATCCTTGCATCTCACCAGCCTGGATAAATCCCTCCCGTTGGTCTGCGAATAACAATCAAGGCTCAACAACAAGAGATGGGTGTGCTCAACACACATAAAAGGCTCACCTGAGTACCCATTTTGGGGAGGTTGTGCTACTGCACCCTACAGGACACCTACTATATTAGGCCACACTACCAAGACAGGGAGTTATAGCAGCTCTACCTAATACATAGAAACAAAAACAAGGAGACTGACAAAATGAGACCAAAAAACATTGCCCAAATGAGAGAACAGATAAAAACTCCAGAGGGAGAACTAAACAAAATGGAGATAAGCAATCTATCAGCTTCAGAGTTCAAAATACTGGTTAAAAGGATGCTCAAGGAGCTTAGTGAATGAGGATCTCAACAGCATGAAAAATATCTAGCCAGAAATGAAGGATACAATGAAATGAACAATGTACAGGGAAACAACAGTAGAGTGGGTGAAGCTGAGATTCGAGTCAATGACTTGGAACATAGGAAGCAAACAACATCCATCAGAACAACAAGAAGAAAAAAGAATGCAAAGACAAAAAATCAAAACTGAACATAGTGTAAGCAGCCTCTGGGACAACTTCAAGTGGTCCAACATTCCCATGATAAGGGTGCCAGAAGGAGAAAAGAAAGAGCAAGAAATTGGAAATCTATTTGAAAAAATAATGAAAGAAAACTTCCCTAATTTGGTGAAGGAAATAGACATGCAAGTCCAGGAAGCACAGAGAATCCCAAACAAGATGGATGCAAAAAGGCCCACTCTAAGACACAGCATAATTAAAATGTGAAATGTTAAAGAGAAAATCTTAAAAGAAGCAAGAGAAAATCAGCAAGAGAATAGCAGCTACTTTCCTACAAGGTTTTTCCCATAAAACTATCAACTGACTGCTCAGAAGAAACTTTGCAGGCTAGAAGAGACTGGCAAGAAATATTCAAAGTTATGAAAAGCAAGGACCTACAGCAAACATTGCTCTTTCCAGCAAAGCTATCATTTAGAATTGACAGGCAGGTAAAGAGCTTCCTAAAACAAGAACAAACTAAAAGAGTTCATCATCAAAATACCATTATTATATGGAATGTTAAAGGGACTTATTTAAGAAAAAGGTCAAATCTCTCAGCAATAAAATTACAATAAATACATATTTATCAACACTTGAATCTTAAAAGCAACCTAAGCAAACAAGAAGAACAGAGACAAAGCTATGGATATGGTGAGCATTTTGATGGTTGCCAGATGGGAGGGGAGTGTGGAGGAATGGGTGAAGAGGTGAGGGGATTTGAAGTACAAATAGGTATTTACAGGATAGCCATAGGGATGTAAAGCACATCCCCAGGAAAATGGAGTAGCCAGAGAACTTATACACATGATCCATAGACATGAACAATAATGTGGAGATTGCCAGAGGGAGTGGAGGATATTGGGTAGAGGGGGGCAAAGGCAGAATAACCATGAGAGCTATAATAGCATAATCAAGAAAATATAATTAAAAGAAAAAAGAGAAAACTATAGAGAACTAATCTATATTCCTATGAAAAAAAACATGTTCTGGAATGAATGACCATATCTAATGGAAAATTGTGTCTTCAGTACACCTTTCTGAGTTATCTAGCCTGTATTATCTTTGACCTATTACGCAGCTACAGTTTTTAGGTATCATATTTTTTGGACTATAAGACGCATGTTTTCCCCCCAAATTTGGGAGGAATAACGGTTGTTAATGCTGCTGTTGAGTTCTATTTACATTTACATTGGTGAAATATTATGTTACTTATGTTATTAAATATTTACCACATTTTTTGCATCAAAATTTTTTTTCCTATTTTCCTCCTCTAAAACCTAGGTGCGTCTTATGGTCCAAAAATAGGGTAATTGATTCAAATTCAAATTTAGCCCTGTCAACTAGAGGTTCCACTGATTCTTCTCTTTCATCATTTGAAGAAGCCAACTTTGCCTCCATGTACATATTCATTTCAATATTCCTGTTATAAATGTGCATATTTTTAATTTTCTTTTGAGCCACATATATAACATCTGCCTGCGTACTTCATTAAATAAGTTAAATAAAATTACTATTGTTCACATTTATTTATTTTTCTGGCAAGTATCTTGTAATAAAACTGACTGATGATCTCCTTTACTGCTATCTTATAATCTGCGTAAAAAGTATAAATGTAAATAGGATAATGTATGTGAAAATGCTCTGCCAACTCTAATACCCTTTACAAATAAAACAGTTATGACAATAACAAATTAAAGTGATATAAGAAATATATTATTGGAGATAAATCTAGCATTTTCACTCAAGGGGAAATTGAAAATTTTATTTTTCTGTCACAAAAAGTTCAGATACTCTGAAAAATAACAGGAAAGGCTGATCAGAGTTGAGAAAACAGAGCATTCAGACAGTGATGAATTGTTTAAAGAAAATCAGCCTGGATCACAGAAAGACAGCCATAACTGCCAAACCTGATAGTATTTTGCTTGATAAAATAATATAGTTGTCAGAGAAAATTGGGGACATAATTTTAGTACAGTGCAAATTGTTCCCTAAGTGCCCAGATAGAAAACTAAATATACAAGGTCAACTGTTTCAGAGGAAGGTGGAAGACAGCTACTTGGATAAAATAAGTGTCTTGAAGAATGAAGACAAATGATAACAGGGCACAAAAAACCTTCTTATGGAGAGAAGTGAAAAGTGTGATGTATCAAAGACCCACACTAATTCCAATTGTAGAAAGTTAGATACCAATGATGTGATAGGTAAAATACTCAACAACATAAACCATGTGCATTTGAAAAAACCTTGAGTCTAATGTCAGCAATTTATTCAAAGATTATGGTAACTAACTTTTCAAAGATTTGGCTAAGCTACATTGGACAATAATGTGAATAGACTACTAACTTACATGTTATTCACTGTAATAATACTAGAACAATTATGTCACTGACAAGGAAGATAAAGGCAAATTCTCCAAGTTTTTAACATATTAAAATAAAAAATTATCCTGGGTACGTATAGTGTCTAAATGTGTGTGAGGCTGGGTGTGTGCCAGTGCATGCACAAGCACGTGCATGTGATCAATCAAGCATAAGTGCAATGAGATAATCTTTATGCCTTTCTAGGGTCCTTTGCCTTTTCTCCTCAACCAGAAGAGCTGAAAGCATGTCATCTTCTCAAATCTCAAAAAAAATAAGGTTGAAATCTGTATGGATTTGGCAATGAGCAGTGAAAGTGGAATTTCTCTGCAACCTCAGGGTCTGGTGCTGTAAAGAGAGAATTTTTTAGTGTGAAATTGTCTATCTGATTATCATGCTACTTCAAGCAGTTTGATAATTAAAGACATACTCATTTTATTCCCTGAGTTAAGGATATATATTACTTTTATTAATTATTTATTGCTTATGCTATTACAATTATGCAAAAATTTTTGGCCCTTCCACCCAGCCCACCCCTCATTTCCATAGTCAACCCCCACACTGTTGTACTTGTCCATTGGTCCTTCATATATGTACTTCGACTAATCTTTCACCTTCTTTCTTTCTTTGTTTTAAAAAAATTTCTTGTATTTTCCCATTACCCATTAGTCCTCTTATATCCCCTCACTCCCCACATCACCACACTGTCGCCCGTGTCCATGACAGATGAAAGGTAGTCACATAGAGATGAGATAACCACTCTGCCTGGATAATTGTATGACACCCAGGATGTGATAAAGTCCTCAATAAACATCCTCTCAAAAACAATCTTACTCCCTGCCTATGAATTCTTAAGCATGTATGTATACATGTTAAAAACTGTATTTTTATTTATTTTTATTTTTTGTATTTTATTTAATCTTTACCGTATTTTTATAACTTTTTAGTAAAGAATCTATGTATGTTTATTAAGTCCTTTGATGAGACCTCTATGAGTGGGAAGAAACTTGTGACCTGAGCTCAGAAGAATGCAGAGAATATTAGAAAGGAAAAGCTAAGTCACTAAAATGGCTAATACCACACAATTTCCAGGGCTTGTCTGTATTCTTTCCATAGCTCAATGCAACTCAAATTCATTGAGTATATTCTAATTATGCCATTATGCCATTATGCTTGGCTCTAGGGAGATACAAATATTAAAGGGAGATAATTCTTTTCTAGCATGTGTGCCCTGGGAAATGTACTTTATTCACTTTTCTTGTTTCATTTCTAACTATTTTTGGTGGTGTTTTAATATCCCTTCAAATTTTGATGATAAAATATGATATATATGTTGCTCTAAATAGAATTTTCCTCAAGGCATTCACAGAGCATAGACAGGTCAGGTACATATAGAACTACAATGAAAATGGCAACTTAATCTTATAGAATATTTTCAGATTTAAAAAAGTACTCATTTGGCCTGTTTTGAAATTCATAGCTTAGTGAGGCAGGTACAGTATTAACCAGTAAAAAGAACTAAGACTCCAAGTTATTATTAATTGATGATTAACTAAGAAAGAACTTGAACCCCCATGTCCTGATTTTAAATCTAGGATTCATTCCACTGCACCAAAACTACAGGGTGGGGAAACAATATGTTTACTGTTGTTTGTATGGAAAATAATACAATAATTAATCAATAATACACAATAATAAGCTCTTTGTTTCAGATACTCAGGGCAGTAAACCTACTTAGGCCACACCCTGGATAGTAAAGCCAGAAGTAGTATCACCATCACTACACTAAAGGGAAGGTATTTGAATGATAATGAACGACTACACTGTGATCTCAGAGACACCTAAAAATACTCATATCAGTGGTGCCATGCAAAAACAAATTATAAATATTAATATTTCAAGTGGAAAATACATTTTTAAAGTAATTTAATATTAGCTGTGTAGGTCAGCCTGGAATTTCTACACATTTATAAGTCCTCATAGACTTGCTTTAAAATGTTGCCTCTAAGTATAATATACAAATCACCACATGTGTGCCTTAAAGTTGGCTTGTTAAATGATTTTAACATGGTGTATTTTATTCATAATAAATAATTTGAATATTAGTAATAAAGGTATTTCAGTAAATAAAACTGAAAGTCTAGGGCCTTGATGCTCCAGTTCATGGATTCAATGAAAATGTCAAATGCTTTGAGAAAATCATTATCAAGACCAGAAATCAGAGAAATGGTAACTTTGTCTCAATCTGAGCCTGTTTGATTCTCACAAATGATAGGGAATTGACAGAAAGATGCTCTTCTCAAAGCATGTTCTGTAATACAATAATTTCATTGTTAAATATTTGTATAAAATAAACAAATGTTATTTATAATAACCTAGGAGTTGCAGCTATTTGAATGTTTGTTATTTACTTCAAGATGTTTCTAATTCATTAACATATTAATGCAAATTGTGGAGAAGACTCTCAAAGAAAAACAGAAGGGAGATGTTAAAGCACTGAAAGCAGAAGCTATTAAAAAAAAAACTATTGTGATAGGAGGAAAGATACCTCAGCATTGAACTGGCTGCATTCCACATACAGCATAAGCTACTGGGAATGTGCAGCCAAGCAGCAGGGTTAGTGTTGGTGGAGGGGAAATTACTAAGAGGAAGCATCAGGACTAAGGAGGGATTCTGGCTACATTGGCTAAGAGAATTTTAGCTAAAGGCAGGTAAGAGTGATCGGATAGCAAAAGTGGGGGATGAGAAATTTGATCAGATGTTAAGGTTGGGGATTCTTACTAAACTTACTTACCAAGATTCTTTCTATGACTGGTCTTAACAAGGAAGAACTTAACAGCCCAAGGCTGGGCACCATCAACAGAGAGCTCAGAAGAGCCTGTCCACAATTTAGTCAAGGAGAGACTCTTGTCAGGGGTAACTTGTGTTCCCTGAGGATTTTAGGTGCCAAATATGTCATTGCTGTTTTCCATTAAACTTCTCATAGAATTTTCTGTCACCTAGAACACACTTTGAGAAAATGATTGGTAAAGCATCATTGCAGCCTATACTTCTTAGACTTCAGTTCTATAGCACTAAGGGCAATTCCTGGATGGCTTAGGGTCTTTTTGCGTTAGTGTCATGATGTGATAGGAAAGAATAAGGGTGACATGCTAAGAGAGTTGAGTTATAGATCAAGCTCTGATATTATCTGCTTTTATTACCCTGTACAAACAATTCAAATTATTTGTATTAAGTTTATTGGGGTGACATTGGTTAATAAGATTATAGTTTCAAGTGTCTATTTCTGTGACACATGATCTGTTTGTTACATTTTGTGCCCACCACCCCAAAGTCAGATAATCTTCCATCACCACGTATTTGCCCCCTTTATCCTTTACTATTTTCCCATCCCCTTCCCTCTGGTCACCACCATACAGTTGTCTGTGCCTATGAGTTTCAGTTTTATGTCCCACATATGAGTGAAATCATGTGGGATTTAGCTTTATTCCTGAGTGACTTATTTGGCCTAGCAAGATGTTTTCTAGTCCATCCATTTTGTTGCAAATGCCAGTATTTTATCTCTTCTTATGGCTGAATAGTCATCCATTGTCTATACATACCCTATCTTTATCCAATCATCCATTTAGGAACATTTTGGTTGTTTCCTTGTGTTGGCTACTGTGAATAATGCTGCAATGAACATAGGGGTACATATGTCTTTGTGGATAAAAGTTTTCAAATTTTTGGGAAAAAGGTTGTTGGGTCATACGGTAACCCTATTCTTCATTTTTTGAGGAATGACACACTGTTTTCCATAATTTGCACTCAAACCAGGAGTGAATAAGGGTTCCTTTTTGTCCACAACATCTTCAGTATCTTGTTTTGATTGTCCTGTTGATAAATAGCCATTCTAACAGGTGCAGGTTGCTGTTTCATCGTAGTTTTGATTTGCATTTCTCTAATAGCTAGAGAAGTTCAGCATCTTTTTATATATCTGTTGGCCATTTGGATGCCTTCTTGGGAAAAGTGTCTGTTTCAGTCTTTTGCCCATTTTTTATTTTCTTAAAGATTTTATTAAATTTTTTTAGAAAAAGGGGAATGGAGATAGAAAGAGAGGGAGAGAAACATTGATGTGAGAGAGAAACATCGATCAGTTACCCCTCATATGGACCCTGAACGGGTTGGAACACACCACCAGGCATGTGCCCTGACTGGGAATCGAACCGGCGATATTTTCGTGGTGGAAAAAGCTCAACCCGATGAGCTACACAAATCAGTGCTTCTGCTCATTTTTTTAATTGGATTGTTTGTTTGTTTACTATTAAGTGATATGAATTATTTATATTTTTGGTTATTAACCCCTTGTCAGATCTGTTGTTTGCAAATATCTTCTATTCGGTTGGTAGCCTTTTTATCTTTGATCATCAGTTTCATCATCTGTTGACAGCAAATTTATTTCATTCATTGCCCTTTGCTCACTTTTCAAATTTTCATCTCAGACATTTCCCTGATACCATTTTGAAAATTATTTCTATTAACTTCCCTTAGTTTTTTTTTTAATCTGCTTAGTTTGTGGCACAACTCTTTACATTCTACAAGGATAGAATAAAGGCAACTGAATCCTTTGAAGTCTTAAATCACTATTTTCTTCTTTTCCAACATTGGGAAAATCATATTCCAGTGACAATCTGATCTTAATTTCAAAGTGTTGTTGTAAAGGGTTAATGAATATCTTGCAGCTCAGAGGCTTCAACTACTGGATCCTGAAATTAACTGAAAAATGTTTCAGTCATTTCAGAACTATTCTAGGAGCTTAGTCACTGAATATGAAAACTTTACCAAAACACAATTGCCCAAAACTTTTTAAATACTTCATTTTGCCATATTATATACCACTTCATTATAATTTTCACACCTTATTGCTGTTTAAAATATAAGACAAGGAGGTAAAGGATGAATATATCACATGTTAAGTGTTTCTTGTTTATAGTCAACATTCTAGGGACCATATACTGAACACTGACATGCATCTTGCTTCGCATATGAGAAAACAAAGGTTCAGGTCTTGCTCAAGAACACTTGTCTCATAATTTGGAGAACGAGGATTGAAACAGAGTCTTTCTAGAGTCCACATATTTTAAATACAGAATTTTCTACCACAATGGAAAACAAGAATACGAAGAGATTAATTTGAAAACCGAGGGGAAATACGCAGGGGTGAGGGAGACAAATCTGGATGAATCTTGCTAATCGTAAAAGTGAACTCAGGGAAGTAACTGAATAACGCACATATGTGGGTGGGTCCCACCAAGAGTGACATCAGAAGGTATTGCTATTTAAGTGATCATTGCAGAATAGGGCGCCCCAGAGGAGATGTGAATGATAACAGTGGGGCGAAGAACTGAAGGTCCAGTCCCCAGATTATAACTTGACCTTCTGCATCACTTGAAAATAAAGGTAGCAGCTTGATTTTTGGTTCTCAAATCATGGTTAACCAAATTATATTTTTCTAAATCAAGGTTATAAGACATCCTAAATTTTAAAATTTGTTATGCAATAAACAGACCAATACTCAAACAAACAAGCAAACAGAACTATAACATTATGATTAGGCAAATGCTATAATTCTGGACTCTTAATCCTGAAAAAATATTAAATGGAATACCCTAAATAATACAATGCTATTTCTTTCTTCTTTCCCTATCTTATCAGGATAAAGGTAAATAGGAAAATTTTTAAAAATTCATGTGTTTCTTTGGACATCTTTGCAATTTAAAACATTAAGGACACCTAATTGTGAACATTTGCAAATTTACAGGGGAACAGACTACCTCATCATCTATTATGAAACACAGCTTCCTTACTGCAAATTCAAATATCTCTAAAGGCTTAAGTTTAGGGAAACCATTTGTGCCTAAAGATTCTAATTCATACTTTTTTTATTTTTGTAAAAGTTTAGGCAATCAGATTTTTTAAAAATTTTCATTTACTTTTTCAGGTTTTTAAAAATTCTCTAAAAGGATTTTTTATAAAAAATCCCATAGATTATGAAGAAAGGCAAGCATCCAGAATTGGATGTAAATCCTACTTCAAGATGCAGAGATTCATTGAAACTGAGGAAGTTAGACCTGTACTATGAGAAACAATTATTATTTTTCAATGTTTTATTTTTCTAGAGAAGGTCAAGATTTCCTGCCCCGAGTTAAATGAAATTTAGAACAAATAAAAAGAATTGATCTAGGTTAAAATAATTAGGAGAATTAGTGAATTAAGGCCTGCAGGTAAAAGTTAGAGTAAATCTACATAATTTTTAAAGGTTTAACAGTGTTTATGTCACTGATTCATGAAATGGAAATAATTTTTCTTGCCATTATATGGGCTGACAAAGTTTTTTTTCATAAGAATAAATAACAAATGAATCCTCTCTTTGTAGTTTTATCTGAAGCAATAAAGTAGAAACCTCTTTTTTCTTGTCTTTCATTATGACATCTGTTACATACAACTGCCATTATTTATACTATGCGCATATAGAAGAATAGTGTAGTAAGAAACAAAGGAAAATATTGGAAAAGTAGTAATAAATCTTTACCGGTATTAGCCTGGTTACCTTTATTTTAAAAATCAGTGTTTTTGGTCTCACAAAATATATTTGGTCTATCAGTGATATGCTATGGATTTTAATTGCCATTTTTGCTAATATCTAATGCTTTTATCTTAGAGTAAAAACTTGAAGCAATTACTGCAGAGAGGAAATACATTTTTGAAGTATGATAATTTATTAAGGTTGAGAGAGACAGAAACTTCACATACAAATGTGTTGTCAAATTTTCATCTTCATAGTCTTTGTGGTCTTTCCATTTATTTAATATAATAAATGAACAGATGTCATGTAAAGGAAAATTAAATTATCTTCCACAGACAATGAACTTTACAATTATTTTGTTGTAAAATATTGTTTATCATTTTGCCATGGGAAGCCATTTTTATTTATAATATGATTTTAAAAATAGCCTTAATTAACTCATTTTTAATGACAATTACAGATATTTTATTATACTCTCACCTTAGCTCACTAAAGATTCAAAGTGCACACAAATTATATTTCAAAAGAGAAGTTTCAAAAGGAACATTATATAATACAAATGTTTTAGGCAATTTTTATAGATTCACAATAAGAGCAAGAGAAATAATTGGCACAGGCAGGGACCAGAGTTGAGAGATAAAATTAGTACTTGACACAAATCCAGATATACTCAAGATTTAAGCTAATATAGCATTTAGAATATTGAGTCATTTTTTCTTGATAGAAAAGTTTGAAATCTTAATGTGGCTTATTTTGTGAGATCCTAAAACTATTAGTAAATAGTTCTTAGTTTCCATCCAGATTTTTATTTTAAAAGGAACAGTTTAAATTTAAAAAAAAAATAAAGTAAAACTTTAAAATACAAGAAGCCAGTTTTTTTATTTTAAATTATGGAAAAACAAACATCTACCACCACAAAAAAATTTTTCAAGTGGGTCTCCACTTTGCTACTCTTCTGTATTAGAAAATTTTAGAATTTTGATTATAGAAGAGTTTAGGGCAATTACTCAAGTAATTTAAAGGCAATAATTGTATTGCTGATCAATAAGACAAATGCCCTTAGGAATTTACAATATTTGGTTGAAGTAGGTGCTCCACATGAATTAATCATTTCTAGAGGAATCAGAAAATGATTACAGTTGAAGACACTGTTTCCTGAGTCAGGACAAAGATTTCATTGAACAAGCAGTATTCAATTGTTGATGGGTGTGGAAAGGACGACTTGAATAAGGAAAAATAAGAAACTATTTGCAGGAGCTCAGAATTTGCTAAGAATAAGAATAAACACGGATTTTTTAGTATTTATTATTTACTTTACTGGATTTTCTTTGCTTAGATGATTTAAAACTTCCAGGAGCTAATTGGGTCTTAGTGACTTCAAGTAACCGAATCACAGGAACAAATTCCACCCAGTTTGCAAGCCTGGCTCACATCCCAAGGGAGGGAACCCTACAAGCCCTGCACACTGGAAGTGGCCATCATGACAGCCACTTTACATTCTGTCTAACACATGTGTGTTTACTGTGAACACTCATAAAGCTGTATGTTTTATGATGTATTTCATAAATACTTCACATTTCAGCCTGTAAGTTTTACCTAAAATGAATACATAAATATATAAATAAAATAACAGAAAAAATATATACTATTCGAGCAAGACAAAAGAGAGATAAAAAATACAGAAGATACCATAGGATAGCTGTTGAATGCACAAGTATGCCCCAATTTCCAAAAGTTTGTTGTAGGTCACTTTGCTTTTAGAATAAATCTGCATTAGTATGGTAAAGGCTTTTGTTATAAAAGTGAAACCCCTCTCCCAATTTCTTTCAGTTTGCAAAAGCAGGTACCAAAAGCACAAAAGCTAGTGGTGTAATGTGAACTTTGAGGAAAGGGGTTATCCTTTGCTTTCCACCATTTAGGTCTCAGAAAGGTTTCACAGGACCCTCTGCTTTCAGATAGCTGGACACACCAGTAGATTCATAAGGAATGCTAATAGATACTCTGAGGGCGGACACAAAAAACAAGGAATTTATTTATAAAAATATTGTGTATTTATTCTTACATGTTTAAACTTCAGTCACCTTCAAAGTACTCTCCATTTGATGCAATACACCTATCGAGACATTTTTTTCACAGTTCAAAACAGTTTTTAAACTCAGTTTTGATGCCTTCTGGTGCTTCTGCTATTTTTTGTTTCACCTCTTCACATTGGCTAAACATTTCTCTTTGAGGACTTTTTTCATCTGGGGATACAAAAAGTCATTTGGGGAGAGATCAGGTGACTAGAGAGGGTGGGGCATGGGGTTCATGCAGTTTTTGGTCAAAAACTTTTGAACAATCAACACAAGGTGGTCCGGTGGCTCATAAATCACCCATTAAGAAGGGGCACACACAAGTCTTCAAAAATACACTGAAGCAGAATGCAGCCTCTCGCAGCAACACCAGGGGAATGCTGATAATATGGGTTCCCAGAGCATTCACCTAGTGGGGGAAGCCCTCCAGGAGATAATTCCAGGTTTTTCTGATCCTCCCTTGTAGAATGTGGAGAACATAAGGAAACAGATTATTAGGAAAGAAGCAGTTCTAGAGTGACAAAATAGTGAGGATATATGTTACTACAGTAAGAATCATATTGTTTGCTTTCTTTTAAAATTGAGAGCAGTGCCAGAGTTTAAGGAGTGAGAAGTTTGTAGTTTCATTATACATGTGCTTAAATGACCTATGCATACTCAGAGGAAATACTGACCATTAAGTGTTCTCACAGAAACCAAAAGAGTAAGGGGATTCAGAGAGGCAAATTGAGACAAATCAGTTCTTCAGAGAAGCCAGTTAAATTGTGGTTTTAAGAAAGGTGTTTAAGTTTGTCTGAAATACTTCGGTTTGGTAAAGTGGTGAAAATATTAACTAATTTAAGGTAATTCTATAGATAATATTTAAAAATGCAGAAATTAAGATTCAGACAGTTAGTAGTTCATAATTCTACCATTTTAAAATGCCAAAGTTAAAAATATAGAAAAAATATGCTCCAACAACAGACAGGTATTACTTTAAACTATGATACATGTGTGGAATAAAATATTACACAATATATAAATTTTAGAGAGTTTATTTTGCAATCATGTAATAATTGCCATGGAAACAGGTAGTGAACAAAGTCCCCAGATTTAAGAATTTTAATCACAAAGAAAGATAAATTGCAAAGAACATAAGGAAAATACACTTTGTATTTTTATTCCTTTTAAAAGTATTTCTAAAATAATAAGGTAGAAATAAATAACTGTGAAAAACACAAAGCTGCAGACATCAGAGGATAGATTATGGAGCCCCAAGGAATCAGAGAGGAGTTAAAGGCTAAAGGAACACTGGCAATAGCTGGTGAGGACATTTCTCTGGGCTTCAGAAAAGAATAAGGGAAGTGACGAGCTGCCAACTCCATCGTTTAGTGGCTTAATAAGAATGTCTATGTAACATTTAGAAATAGGCTGGTATAGAGCAGGGAATATGTCTCAGATCAGCATGGATTTTTAAACTTGAAAGCACTCTCTTCACAAATATCTGCTCTCCTCCTCTCAACCGGCCCGACAGACAAACGAGAAGCATTAAGCTGTCTTTTGGGCACCTCCCATTTTCAGATGACATTCTTCAAATCAATGTAAAAGAAAACCTAAAATGAGGCCTTATGCCTTTTTCTTCACTATATGTTGCCGCTTTTTTAACAGTTTGGACCATATTCCTATTTCTTGAAAGCGATCTTGTTTTTCATATTTTAAAGGAAGACTGGATCTAATTTTCTGTTTTGATCTTCCTTGCTCATGTTAGGGGGACTTTCCCACACTTCCTGCACTAAGGAGGAACCCACTGGCTCTGAAGGGACTTCTCACAATGTTTCCGCAGAGGGCTTAAGAATTTCTTTGCAGTTATGGATTATCTTTAACTTTCCTTGAGCTTCATTTTATCCCCTTTCTTCTGGATACAAAGTATTAAAGATGAACAGAATTTGCATATGAAAACAATGTCAGATGCTCAATTTTGTTTAAATTAGTAGTGGTATTATGGATTGAGTTGTGAATGTGGAACTGAGTATATGGATAAAAGTGATTAATTATCTAGCTAATCAAAGAATATATTGAAGACTGCATTGGCTTATATCTTCCTAGGAATTGCTGTAGCTTTGAATACTTTTGCATGCATGAGCAATAATATAGGGAACTTCTATCAATGCTTATCATTTAATAGGCATCAGAAAATAGAATTCCTATTAACAGAGATCCATCAGAAGATAGAACTGAAACTAAAACAGCCTACGGTAGCACAATTATCAATATTTTCTTAATTTCCTAAAAAAATAATGATATTAATTGAGTTAATGTTTTATGTAGGAAGAAACATTTAAAAAAAGAAAGGAAGTTTTCTTTGTCTTTCATTTTGCAGTGAAAATCAACTCTGGAATTAAATAGGAACTGACCAAAAAATTATTCTTCTTACCTCAAACAGAGTGCTTGATTAAGGACTTGAATGGTTATAAAACTTTTTATCTCTAGTTCACTAGGCCAAACACCATCAAGATTAATTGTCACTAAAAGTTGATGCAATTAGATGGATATTAAGTAACACATGAGAATTTGCAAGTGGTCTGAATTCAAATGGAAGGCCAAGTGCTATATATCAAGCCCGTGTTCATGACAGTTATTAATTGAATGAATCAGCCCTTAATCAATAGTCCTTTGGAGTGAATTGTCTGCTTCCAATAAGGTAAATCCCACAAGAAATTATATTAGGGATTTATGCACCTGCCCATCTTATTGCATGAATAAACATATCATTCTGTGGTTTGCCTTGATTTAAAATGTATTTAAAGGGTGTTTTTTATTAAAAATGAACTAATCCAATAAAATGGAGCCAATGCATTATAAAAGGTAAAAGATGAATGATTCCATTAATTTTTCTTGCACATGGTAG
Source organism: Trachops cirrhosus (assembly GCA_028533065.1). Classification (NCBI taxonomy): domain Eukaryota; kingdom Metazoa; phylum Chordata; class Mammalia; order Chiroptera; family Phyllostomidae; genus Trachops; species Trachops cirrhosus. Next base: position 178,288,104 of record CM052539.1, on the reverse strand, counting down.
GATTAGAAGTTATGGTAGTGGGAAGTTTGTCCCCATTTATTTTTCAGCCAAAAGTAGCAGGGCAAGCTAAGCATCTTGACATATCCATTTAACCTCCACTTTGTATCAAAAAGCTGAACATTTATCAACCTCCCCAGCCTTGGCTGTTTGAATTGCTTAGAGAGAGCATCTGTATTCAAACATATGCTGTGGATAACTACTAAGATATTTTAGCCAGTTTGGTTTAGCAGCTGTTCTGTAAAACTGAGATGAGTAATTTAATAAGCAACTCTCCTTGCCTCTGATACTCTTTTCCCAGTGTATGCCAAGCTCAGCCAGAAAGGCAGCCTAAAAAGGGTTCACTGCTTGTGAGACATAAAGACAGGATGATGATTTATGCAGAGGACCATCTTCCAGGCACTGACAAGCGCTCACTGTCCCACACAAGTCATCACTGCTGCTCTAAAGAGAACAGATGGCTTTGCACACATCACTGACAAAGAAGGAATTCTGCACAGATAGCATGAAACTTCGCTACTTTTCTGAACACATCTTGTTATAACCAAGTAATCAAAAGAACTTGCCAAAAAGCAACTTGCCAAACACAACAAATATGAATCTCGGTCTTGCTCCTAGAAAAACATAGCATAGGTTAAAACTATTTTAAGATATGGATGAGGGTAAACTACTACACTTTTGATTTCTTATATTAAATCAAATATATATTTTCACAGTATGAAACCAAAGCAAATGCTTTTTATGTCTTTGTAAGAATGTGACTGTGAGCTATCAACACAAGACAAAATTCTGGGTTAAGTTACATGATACCCAATTTTTGTTCATTCATGGAGTGCTTAAATCACTCAGAATTTAGTCAAAACAGAATTCTACTTATAGATATTGGAAAATATTTTTTTTCTCTTTCTGAAAGAGGAATTTTATTTTTTTAAATACTTTACGCATTTATTTTTAGAGAGAAGAGAAGGGAAGGAGAAAGAGAGGGAGAGAAACATCAATGTGTAGTTGCTTCTTGCACGCACCTACTGGGGACCTGGCCCACAACCCAGGCATGTGCCCTAGACAGGGAATCAAACCAGTGACCCTTCGGTTCTCAAGCTCACAGTGAATCCACTGAGCTGCACCTGCCAAGAGTTGGAAAATATTGTAAGAGAAAACAGTAGACAAGATCTAGATTAGTAATACTTTTGACATTCCATGTAAAGATTTCATGTAGTGATTATTCAGGGAATGTATTCCCCGACAGTACCCGACAGACTGTGTTTCTGTTATGAAGTGCCACTCAATTCTCATTATATTATTACCTTTCAGCATATTCAGTATATTGGGCTTAAAAATATATCCCAAAATTTCTAAATATACATGAAAATTTATTTAGATAGCAGTTTGGTTCACAATTGGATCCTAGCAAAATGAGTACAGATAACTATAATTGTGAACCAACTTGGAAAATCATCATAGATCTCCAGTGGAGGGAAAAAAACAAAAAAATTGCAATAGTGAATTTTGAAGTTTCTCTAGTATTAAAAAGAATATTGGGTATAT
>CM052539.1:178188844-178286062 GCA_028533065.1 Trachops cirrhosus | reverse complement strand
ACTTGTAAGTCATGACACATCAGCTCAGAGTAGCAGAGCCCTGTGGGAAGACATTCAGAAGCTGTGACCAGAGCAGCAAGGATGGATAGGACGGGTCAGAGGCCTTAGCAGTGGAACATCTCAGAAAAAAAACAGCAAGCACATGCACGTATTTTGCCATGTAGAATGCACACTTTTTTTTGCCCAAATTTTAAAGGGGAAAGTAAGGATGCACATTATAAATGGATATAATGAGTACATACCATGGGTATAATAATGGATATAATAATCCCATGTATAATGCACACCAAAGTGTGGGTGTGCATTACGCACTGGAAAATATGGTATTTTCTGTGAGGAAAGTGCCTCACCCAAAGTGGGAACTGCTGTGAACAGGGTCAAGAGCATTTATAGTAGGGACACTGAGAAAGAGAGGAGTTTCCCAAAATAGCCATGCAGCCTGGAGGTGGAACACCCCAAAATGTACCAGCAAATTTATCCATCCTTAAATCAGCATGGTCTGCATCATGCAGTCAGTAGCCAGTGAAGTCATGGGTAACTCAGGATGCCATCTTTACCCGAGTAAGGTGGAGAGAGTGAGAGCAAGCAGGGCTAGAGAGAGGGATCTAGAGTGTAGTGGCCATGCTGCAGGGCAGAAACAGAGACGGAGCCATTGATTTGCAAATCCTGAAGTCTACCTAGCCCCTTCTAATGTCCACTTTTCCAAACATACTGCAAATAGCAGGACAAGTAAAATCTAACTAATGGAAGCATACATTTTTGAAAAGGAATTGTCACATCACCCACATAAAGTTAAGTTTGAGGGTGAGGGTTGTTGTAACAATAACAACAAAACCCAAAAAGGAGGGAATGTAGGGTATTTGACATGGGTAGATGTGAGTTCGCAATATTGAAGTAGAACTTGGGCAGGTTATGCAATTGTCACTATGAATGAACTGAAGCAAATAGAATAGGGCTGCTGGGTGATAGAAAAGGCACCCTTGAGTTTCATGACTGTTAATTGTACTTGAGATCAGTCAACTTGGCTCATGATTAAAATATGTTTTTTTCAAGTCCAATGACTGACTCAAACTCCTGCAGATTATTTCCTGTAAACTCGTCTGTTAAAAGAATCAAGGCTGCACAATGAAATCAAACAGAGCCTAAATTTTTAGACCATTTGATAGTTGTTATTTATAGTTAATCAACAACAAAATAAAAACTAATATTTTCAAGATCGAATTTAATTCATTATTCAAAGTGTAAAAACCCTATTGCTTTGAAAAACTCATAAACTAGTAATTAGAACATTATATGTTTAATATAAACTATTCTATGATGCAATATAAAAATAAGTTAAAATTATAGTAGACTAACAGTAATGTTATTACAATGGTAAAACAAAGAGAATTATATTTGTAATAAAAATCATAATATTCCTTTCATAAAAATATTTCATTGCCATAAATATCATAAGATAATATCATCAAAAGAACAATGACACAGTATTTTTTCTTGTATTGAAAAACCTGAAGTTGTTCTTTATGGACCAGCATAAAAAATTGCTTGGGTGGGAAATAATTTCTTTCATGCTTTAAATTGTTGAGGCAGAGAAGATATGCAAAAATGTAAACTGATGTCTAGTATCATGTTTTTGTAACATTTTTACTGCTTTATCATTGTTCTCAGTCTATGCAGATATCTGCTATATCAAAAACTATATATTTGCTCTACGTTGGATATTTTGGAAATCTGTAACATTTTCCTGAGACATATTTGCTGACAATGCAATCTAACCCTCAAAGGTATGGGAGACAGAAAAGGTAGTTCTAAGTTCTAAAGGTAGTTAAGCTCTATAAAGTAGAGTCTTTAGGAAAAAGCAACAACAGATATATTTGTCAATGGGTAGGGTTAAAAGATTTACAAAAATACACTATATCCAAAGTTGCAACTAGCTTTCCAAGCATTCTAAGATAATTCAAGGCAGATGTGTTACAGAGGAAAACATAGGTCCCCTCTGTGTGGGAAACGAGGGAATGACATGAATCCTCTGTGTGTCTTGTGAGAACCTCACTCAGATCCTGTTGTATGAGAATGGTTTCTGCAAGCCAGTGCCAAGAATCTGGAGATAACTCCCTGTTATTCTCTTTAAGTCTCTAACTCATTCCAATTAAATTAAACACTTTTAACTCTTTGAAATGTAAAATAATCTCACTTACTAAATGTATGGGCATGAAAGATCAGTTGTATATTATGCCTTCATTTCAAGTACATTTTGGCACTCTGCCCCAGGAAAAGAGGCTTTCTCCAACCCTCTGGTTGTGCATAACTTACAGGTAATGTGATCAATTTTCACCTTTGGCCAGCACAGTATTTGTTTGAATCTGGTTTCCCAGTGTAATTATTAATAGCTTCCCTTTCAACTTTAAGATTTGTTTGGTTTGGACAGTAAGTTACAAAATGGAGCTTCACAATAGGCAGCGATTTTGGTCCCCAAGCGACATTTAGCAATGTCTGAAGATACTAATATTTTTTTGGTTGTCACAAATTGGGAGGTGGAGGGAAGGCTGTTGTTAACTGTGTAAACTCTCAGAAGGCCAGGGACGTTTCTAAAAACCCTACAAGGCTCAGGGCAGCTTCCTCGACAGGAAGTCTTCTGACATAAACTGTCAGTAGTACTGAGGTTAAGAAGCCTAAATGTTTTAATGGGATGAATGTCACGCAAACTACAGCAGCCAATCTCTGCCACCAGGATGCAGCCCTCTTCTTTTGGAGGCTTCTTTGCTAGCGTCTGTCCATGAGAGCAGAGCTCTCCCCTGGCTGCTTCTCCCAACGATGCCCCTCAGGGCTGGCTACATGAATGTGCACAGCCTGGTGAAAAGTGAAAATGCAGAGTCCCTCGTTTGACATCGTGAGTAATTGTGAGCGAGTGACAGCAGAGTACTAAACAAAGGTCAGAATCCACGTGACTACATAGGTCACGCACCTGTAAATTGGGTCCTGATTCCTATCAGAATTAGAGTTAACTTATAATGAATTCATTTTATGAGGATCCAACCAGAAGGTTGAATGCCTAAATATTTCCATGGTAGTGTTATTTAGCAAGGCAAACTTGTAAATTTAAAACATTCTGCTAATTGGATCAGCTTGACCAGTGATATTCTATTTTTTTTTATTTAGAAAAAATACCTGTGATATTTTGAAAGCTAAAAGCATTAATGTAAGCTTTCTTTCTACTATTCAGGAGAGGAAAATCCATAATAATATTAATCCTTAAAAATGCCAACTATACAAATGGACACTTGCTTCATTATCTTATCCAGTCCATCAAAGTCAGAGCACCCTAAATAGACCACGCGCATCCTTTGGCACCATTTACAGTAGTGCTCCCCTGAGCTGTGGTTAGAATACTGATAGAATTAACTGATATTTTCATTCCCTCCACATCCCAAAGCTTATCTATATTAGCCAGTAGATTCTAATAGTTTTGCTACTTAGAACATCAAGACTTAAGATGTTGAATCATGGTACCATCACCTTATTTTATCTTCACTCTATTTCTAGACAGAGTATTATAGATGAGCATACTTATCATCATTTTCATATATTTCAAAATATTAAGGATGTACCTCTCAAATGAATTGTTCTATCTACTTTTTTCCTTCTCCCAATTACATTATACCCATTCCTCCTGATCTAATCACAAATGATGGTTCTTTTTCAAGTAAACTTTCTTTGCTTCTGCTGAGAGCAATATTTCAGAATTTTCCAAACTTGCCACTACATCGTAACCTGGTCACATAGCAAAAAGTCATATAATCCTCTGTTTTCTTAGCACAGATCCATAGTGATTTGACAGAGAAACAGTTTTGATTTAGAAATTATACAGACATCTGAGTACACAGACAGCATGATTTTTAAGGGGAGAAAATATTTTACACAGTAACTTTTCTTTCTGAAAGGGTAGATAGCATTTGCATTTTTGACTCACTTAAACAGGGCTTCTCAACCTCTTGAGCTGAACAACTATGAGAAGCCTGTTCTGTGTGCGGTAGGATGTTCATCAGCATCCCCGTCTACTACACACTAAATGCCAGTAACACCTTCTGAGTCGTGAAAACAGCAAATATTTCCCGACACAGAGAAATGTCCCCTGGAGGGAAAAATCAGCACTGGGGAAAAACAACTGCTTTAAAACAAATCTAAAACAAATATATCAGATTTTCAGGTTGAAATTCATTTTATATTTCCCAAAGGAGCTCAGTGAATTTTCATGCAATAATCTATAAAGCTATCTTGACAAAGCATATTAGACAAATAAATAGAGATGTTATTTTATTGATATAATAACTAGTCTTCCCAATATGATGAATGTGTTTTTTACATTACATTTTAAGAGTAACTTTGAAAATTATGTTGCCTAGAGTAGTTGTGTCTTGGCATGTTAAGCCTGGATAGTACTTCTGTTGCCATTAGACTAATATGACACATTGTACTGAGGTCAAAATTTGCTCTTGTATGTCAAAACAGGTGAAGAAGGGCAGCAATGTCTTTGGAGCTGAACATTTGTTCGCTTCCTCCACATATTCACATAATCATATCTTAGGCTGTCTCTATTTAACAATACAACCATATGAACAAGGAGAAAAGTAAAAAAGTTGCATAAAAGATGAACTATTAGCCCTGGCTGGTGTGTCTCAGTGGATTGGGCACCAGCCTGTGAACCAAAGAGTTACCAGTTTGATTCTCAGTCAGGGCACATACCTGGTTGCCGGCCAGGTCCCCAGCAGGGGGCGCATGAGAGGCAACCCTACATTGATGTTTCTCTGACTCTTTCTCCTTTCCTCTTTGTCTAAAACAATAAATAAATAAAATCTTTTAAAAAAGATGAACATAACTATTCTCACTGGTGGTTTTTCATTGTCAGTTTGCACAGATTCCCTGGATCTTTTATGTTTATGATTGTCTTTACTGTTAAGGGGTGAAAAAAATTACACTGTTATAATTGAACAGTAGATAAAGGATGAATTAATTGGCCATTTGGATGGAATCAAATCAGTTAGCTGAACTAGAAAATGTGCTTAAATATATTTCAGTGAAGGCTGAATTATATACATGAACAGAGACATGTTCTCTTTTTTAAATTGTCTTATAATTAGGCTTTAATTAACATCACCCTATCTTCTTTGATTCCTGATAAATCCATCTGAAAACAGAATTCCAGAAAACTTAAAAGAAAATGCATTCACACTGAAAAATGCTGTCTAAAAGATGATGAACAAATATTTTACACTATTTCTACACATTGTCCATTACTATAAACCAAGAAAAAAGTTACTCCAACCAAAACTAGTAAGTTCAACTTCCTGACCTGGTAAAATTAGATTGCAGAAAACTTAAAGTTTATTTTTAAAAGTCATTTACTTTAAAAATCACTTTACTTCTATTTTTAGGATGATTGCTTTATTGTTTTTCCTTAAAAAATGAGATGTGATACATGCTTAAGCTATTGATAAAAATATCATTTGCCTCTTATTGCACAATTATGTACTTGCATCATACTGAAACTGCATATTGAGGAGAAGTAACAACAGCTCACTCAGCGTGATTAACAGTTCACCGAGCATGAGTTTTGCTTTTATATGATGTTCAGATTTCAAGGAAGGTATGAAGTAAGAGCTAGTGAAAGCATTGGCTTTCTAGTATAACTGACAAAAGATCATGAACATCTGTTGAAAAAGAGACTTCTTTACTATTATGTATTGTGTAGCATCAAGAAACGCCTCCCCTGGCCAGTTAGCCCAGTTGGTTTGAGTGTCATCCCAATACTCCAATGTTGCAAGTTTGACCCCTGGTCAGAGCTAAACCCGTGGTCAAGAATCAACCAATGAATGCATAAAGTAGTGGAACAATGGTGTCTCTCTCTCTCTCTCTCTTTCTCAGATCAATGAATTTAAAAATATATATAAAAAACAAATGCCTCCTTTTTGTAAACTAAAATGAAAAAAAATTGGAGTATGCACATATGAAAGACCCAGCAGATATATTTCAGAGTCACTCTTGATATTATGATCCTACCAGTAAAAAGTGAATTATTTCAAAAAATATTGCAATCAAGACATAACATATAGTAGACAATCAATATGAAGAATGCCAGCAAAATATCATATAGACCATGCATTTTTCCTTGTTAAAGTCTTGTGTGAGGCATGAATTATGCAAAACGACCAGGAAATCCTATTAAAAAGGTGATACAGCTTCAGAATCCTAAGTCATGAAAGACCATTTGAGCTTTTCTCTCAAGGTTATTACAGAGTTATCAGAAATCCTCAGAGTCTGAAAGTTTTCAATGAAAGAAGGAGAGTCAGGTTATATTACAAATTATATGCTGGTGGAAGAGAAACACTAGAGAAAAACAATTGGGTGAAGTATAGAATTATCTATTTAGTAGGCTACTCATTTGTTCTAAAACGCAATTTTTAAAGCAACAGCCTGACTGCTGCGGTATTGTCACGGGTTAGAGCATGTACTTTGAAGAAGTTTTCATTCATGGGCGCAACCTGTCACAATAAGAACTTATTTGAACTTATATCGCAGAATTCAGTGTATTTTTTAGATATCTCATTTAATGCTTTAAAGTATGATGGCCAAATCACTGGAATTATTGGTAATAAAACTGCCATTCAAGCATGACTTAGGAGACCCCTATTAATTATGGGAATTCACAGAATAGGTTCGGGTGGTCTGTTATGGGCAAGAGTCTGATTTTAGCACTTAAAATCGGCACACTTCCTGGAAGCCATTCAAACTCTCGGATGAGATGTGCAAAAGCTGGGTAGTCAACTAGTTTTGTTTATACAGTCCTCACCAGCTTATTGGTTTTTGCTTTACTATCTACTGATTGTAGCAAAACTAAGGCTGATGATTTCAGGAAGATGTATGAGCAGAAACATATTAGTAGATAATCTGGTTAGCCAAGAAGAGAAATTAAAAAAATGCCTATAGGCACAATTTAAACAATATGATTTTTACCCTGCAGTATGTCTAATTTCAGTAATTTGGTACAGGCTGCTGTTAAGTTTTCTAAAACACACACACACATAGTTTTACTTTAAATAAATGTACATTACCATAGCAATTAGAAAACAAAAGATTGTTAAAAAACAAAGCATAACATTAAATGTGACAGTGCTATTTCAAATGCTTGGAAACATGATTTAATTTAATCAGTTTGGGAAAGTATTCTGGAGGGTTTATATATCAACACACACACGCACATACAACCTTGATGCTTTATGTTACCATTATTGTTCTGCAATTACCACATTCCTTGTCATAGTCCGAGTTTTCACTGAAAATGGTCAAAAGAGTAGCAAAGGTAAGTTGTTCAACCATCAGCCTTCAACAGAACTGGAGCTTAATCAGCAACAGCTGGCCTGTATTGGTTATGGTAGGGGCTTTGGAGCAGAACTGGCTGTGATCTCAGGTGAGTAGCTTCTCCTGTCTGAGCTCCTGGTTGTGTCCTCTTTAACATAGGGGTAAGAAGGCAGCGTGGCACGTAGAGCTGCTGTGACTTGTGCTGTCCTGTGTTTTCAGCTGTTCTGCTTTGAATCACAGGGGGCTCGGCTCCTGCAGGCTGCATGCTCAGTCCCCAAGTCAACTGCAATACTTGCCAACGGGAGGCAAAATGGGGGACTCTAGCGCGATAGGAAAGGGGAAGCCAAAGTAGATCCCGAGCCTTTCTTTATTAGCTTGCTAGGACTTTCATAGCAAAATACCACAGTCTGGCTGCCTTAAGAATTGTGTTCTTTCACAGTGCAGGAGGTTAGAAGTCCAAGATCCAAAGTGTTAGTGTGTTTATTTTCTGTGAGGCTTGCTTGCATTTGGCTGCCTTCTCATTGTGTCCTCCTGTGATTATTCCTCCAGTTGCACTCCTATTTTCTCCCACAGCTTTCATCACGTCTTCTCAGTCTTTTGGGGGTCTCCTTCTTCCTAGATTGAACAGCTGGCTTTTTGGAGCATTCCATCCTCTGGTTTGCTTCCTCTGTATAGCTCTTTGCATAAGTCCTTACCTATAACCATGGCATTATTTGCTACTTATATCTAAAGACTCACAAATGCTTATATCTAAAACAAAATTTTCCTCAGGCATCACTTGTTTATATAATTAACTGTGTGAACTATTTACTAATAGAAAACCTTACAGGCAGGTGAACATATAAATGCAGGAATTAAACACTTGCATTTCTCCCAAACTTGTCCCCATAGCTATGAATAATTCCACCAGCCAAAATTTTTCTGAGCCTCAAATCATCTACTTCCAATACCTTCTCGATCTAAGTATAGATTGATATCTAATTATATCACAGAATACATACAATCTCTTCTCTCCATTAACATTACTGCAACCTTTCCTCACATCCACATAATTTTATTATTATTTTTATTTAGTAATTTGCAAATACCCATCTCATCTCCCTTCCCATCTTCTTGCCCACCTTCTGCCTTGGGCACCCACTCCCACCCCTAAACAATGTTTTATACACAAGTATGAGTAGTTGCATTGCACTTAAAATAATCCCGGAAGTTTTCTAATGCCTAAAGGGTGAAATTCATGCTCCTACTATGGCTATAAGGCACATTACACCTTGGTTTCTTCACACATTTCGAAGCTGAGTTCATTATTTTATGTTTTTTTCCTGTCTGCACAGCTATTGTTATTTATTATATTTTATATTATCCTTGTGATCTTTCTGTATATTAATAACAATGTATCCCAGGAACACTATTTAGAAAAATGTACACAGTTAATTCTCTATTTTTCATAATTTTAAGATAAAAATGCAGTGTCTGTACTATGCATTTCATGCTATCTACTTCACATTTGACAGTGGTACCTATACATGCCATCTTTGACATTAGGGAACACTCTTTCCGTCTCCCCTAGTGGGCCGCAGGTTTCCAGCGCAGAAGTCCTGAACCTCTGAAGGTAGCATACCAAGAATCTTTCTTGGAAGATATATACATATATTTTAAGAATGTTAAGAATCGAAATCTTTGCTTTGTTCTACTTATTTCTTTTTATTTGGGGGGGGGCATTTATGAAGTTTCACTTTTTGCTTCACAGAGCTTTCCCAAAGTGTGGTTTGTTTCCATTAGACAGCTTCATAATGAGCCCTGTTCTGGCTTTCATAACAGTGTGAAGTCAAGGTCATGTGCGCAACACGTGTGTTCCTGAAATCCAGTGCATTTGTTCGGATATATCTGTGGTGTCCCTGTGTTCTTATTCTTATATGAAAGGTATTAGAACTATGGCTTCAAAGAAGAATTTTTAAAAAACCATATATACAACTTGTGTTTGACTTGGGTCTGGGCCGATTTCTCAGGAACCGTTCCGCTATAATGGTCTTAGATACTTAAATACCCTGTGAAGTTGCTATTAATTAAGGGACTGCTGATTCTAAGAACTGGGCAACCTACAATGGAATGAGGAGAAGATTATAAATCTGGATGCCAAGTTCTGAGCAAATTATAATAATCTCCTTTTCACTTCTGCAATATCTATAAGTAAAGTAAAGAGAGAGGATAATAAGAATTATATGAATACCATTAAATAAAAAGTGCATACAGAACTGGGACAATAGTTTTTTTTGTTAAATTTGCCACTTATTCTAGTTCAATCAGATGCTTCTAAGGCAGACTAGATACATTACTGCTATTCAGAACTTCTTGAGAGTGAAAGAATGAATACCAATCAACTTCCCTGGGTTTAAATTTAATTGTCTTACACATATTATCTTATAACTTGAACATCTATGATATACTTTGCAAATTTAAAGCAAAAAAGCAAAAGCATATAGAAAGACAGAAACTGCATCAGTCCATCTAAACAGATGTTAGCTTGTAGTTTTTGGTATCCACAGCTTTTACCCCACACATTGCAGAGATGCCCTTGCTGTCGGCACAGCCCTGGCAATAATTAGAACCCAGTTGGTGCACAGAATTTTTACAGATTCTGCAAGTGGAAAACTTATATTTTCCATGTGCATTGAATCTTGCTTCTTTTGAGGTCAAAGCTTTATTTTCATTCAGCTTTCTTCCACCACTTCCTGTGGTATTCCTTGCACCACCTTTCCATATATCTGAAGTAAGAGCAGTCCTGAGTTTCTTTTCTCATTTTTCACACACCATCCTTCTAAGGACAGTTTCCTCAGTCACAGCAGCAGCAGCAACTTGAAACCGTCTCATTTTATGTTTTAATTATGCCCTCTCGCTATACAAACAGAACTAGTATGTAAATAAATAAGTACACCGTAAGAGTAAAAGTACATTTAGCAAATTTGCTTCTGCTTCCCTTCTGCCTGGGGTCCCTTTACACTTTTTCTTTCCCCTCACAAGTCAAGGCAGAATTTTTGCTGGTTTGCTCATGTATTCTTGAAGCTATCATGCTAAGCGAAATAAGTCAGACAGAAAAAGTTAAGAACCCACGTGATTTCACTCATATGTAGGATATAAAACTGAAATTCACAGACACGGAGAACAGTATAGGGGTTACCAGAGGGAAGGGGGTGCGGGTAGTAAAGGGTAAGAGGGGACCAATTATGTGGTGATGGAAGATGATTGGACTTTGGGTGCTGGGCATACACTGCACATTCATAGAAATGTACACTTGAACCTATATGACCTTATTAACCAATGCCATCCCAATACATTTCATAAAATCTCTTAAAGATTTAATTTGTATGCATCTACTGTTAGAAGACCTTTGTTGATTACTCAGTCTTGATATGTTTTAAAGATTAAAAATAGAGGATTGTTATTGTTATTTACTATAGTAGATTGGTGTATTCAACCTTCGTTTTGTTCTCTATGTTACAAAATCTAGGAAGCTAATTTTATTCCTCAGACCAACTCCCTTGTGACCGAGGTTATGAATATTATGGATGTTCTGTTAATCAAATGCAATCTCACAAAATCTGAATTTGTAGTCTACTTATGAAAATAGAAAATGGCATCACTGCACACCAATGAGCCATCTACTTATGATTAATGATCCAACACAGGTGTGGTACTAGAACCAAATAAGGACGCAGTAGGTCCCTGATCCATGGGCAGTAGTGGCAATGATATATTTCTGGAGACAACACCTCCAGCAATGGCTTACTGATCCCCTAACTTCCTGAATGTAACACAGAGGGCCCCAATTTTTCTGGAAGTCTTAGCTAGATCTTAGAACATACTGCTCTGGGCTTACCAGTAGTTGTGTAAACTATTCCCTACCTTAAACTCCATTGTGCTTAAAAGAGCTGCATATCTTCACTCTAATTCTACCAGATAAATAACATAGTTTCCGTTTTATAGATAAAGGTAGATACAGAAAATAAATCTTCTAAGATTACACAGAGAATAAGCAGTCCATCTAGAAAAGGTACTGTGGTACTTTCGCCCAAATTCTGCCTAAATGTCTACCATCTAGAATTTCTTTGATGTTGTCAGAGGTGCTATAGTCGTCAGTCTTGCAGGAACCGAACTTGATTTTTCACAAGAGTTTTGGACCCCTGCCTTTCTAGCTGCAGATTTACATTAAAAGGGTTCATATCAGAATGGCATCTGTCAGCAAAAACAAACAGACAGAGCTCTTGCAGAGGTGGCGATGCTTATGTTGGGCTCACCAGCACCGTTTCTTTTCTTAAATTTTGCTCTGTAGTAGTTCTGTAAGGGAAGCCTGACCATAATCAAAGATTACATGGTTATTCAGCATGGAATAATAGTGAAAAAATTAAAGGGCTAAAATGTTTAATGACTTCTGTATCCATAGAGGGTGTGGTCTTGAATAATGAGAGTAGATTCTTGAGAGTGATTTGACTTTAACATCTTGCACAACTCTTAATGAGATGTATGATTAAATTTAGCAGTAAAACTAGAATAATTGAAAACAATTTGGTTAAGAGTCACACTCCCATGGATAGCCCATTGAATAAACTGACTACATTTGCTTATATGATCTTGTGAACCAAGATCTTATAGGTTCTGACTGTTTTGTGATGGCATCTTTTGCATTGTAACTTTTTCCCATTAGCCAACCTTTCTTTTGAGGACACTTCCTTCTGTAATCTGATGCAGGCTGCAGGGCCATTGTCTCTTTTGAAAATTTGATACATTGTTGCTTATGGCTTCAGGCTGTGGGGCCATTGTTTCTAAATTTGTTAAAACTCAAAAGGTACTGTTTTTTACAGTACCGTAAATTATTTAGGATTACCTGAGGGTCAACCCTCTTATCCCAATACAAACGTTTACTGTTCTTAATACTAATCATCCAATGTCTCTCCAATTGGAATAAAACTTCAGGGTAGTAGAGACTGTATCTTATTCGTCTTTGTAGCCACAGTTCTTAGCAGAGCACAGCACAAAATCCAAGAATACCCAAGATATCATTCTGAATAAATTGAGAATATGTTTGAAGGGACTTTGCTAACTGCATAAGATATTAATATTATGAGGTTTGTTGTTTACATATACCTTCAGGGTTTAAAGATAATTTAAACTTTTTCAAAGAGCAAATTATTAGAAAAAGTTTTATGTTCTTTATTGTGTATGCATTTCCATAGAGCTAGGTCCCAAGAACTTTATATTTTAAGTTATCAATTTGAGCTCTTAGAAATTGGGGTAAATAGATAAATGCCTATTATTTCAACACTTTACATTTCAAAATTGCTCCTTAAATGCATTCTGAAAAACATGAGCACTCAATTGCTTTACTTGCCATATCTAAGGATGAACAAACTAAAGAAAATATACAATTAATTTAAAGTATCTCTATTAAAGTGACAATTTATTTCTACTATTGTAACATAAATATGCATGACAATTTTATTAACTGATTCAATCTAATTAGTGTCAAAGGCAAGGTACATGCTCTGGATAAAAGACTGTATTCAGCAATACGCACTGGGCCTCAGGTACATGTAATGAGACACATTTTTCAAAGAAATGTTTTCATTGAGAGGACCTCTGAAAAAATTTAGTGAGATGACAGCTCAGTTTAGTCCAACAAATATTTTCTAAGAATTCATCACATATATAAAGTACTAAATTCTAGGTAAGCACAAGTGAATTAGAAGCAAACTCATCAAAAAGTTTACAGTAGGAAAATTAGATAGTTAAAAAGAAAATTCTAATTACATGGGACAAGTGCAATGGTAGACGTTTCAAAGGAAATTATGGAAGAAAAGAGAAGGATATTTAACCCTGCCTTGAAGATTGAAGTTGGTATAGTGACAAAAAAGGGAAAATTACTGGTTATGGTGCATCTGAGCTAATGTGAAGAATGTAATGTAAGGTAATAAGAATGAGAAGTCTAAATGCAAGAGAATGGGAAGGGCCCAGCCCTTATTACAGACAAGGGACTTGAAAAGTGGCACAAACATGAAACTATTAGTGGGCCATGGAACCAAATACAGATGGTCGAAGCTGGAGTGTAAATGGTGAGACGGGGAGCAGGGAAAGATGGCGTCTCTGGTCAGTGACGGAAAGCACCCACTGCATGGAGCCCCTTGTGTGCAAGGGGTAATAAGACCGGGTGGTGGAAGCTGCCAGAGTATCACTGCAGATGCAGTGCGCTTTGCACAAAGAAGATTCCCCTTTTAAAATTTTTTGTTGTTCAGTTACAGTTGTCCCCATTTCTCTCCCATTACCCTCCCCTGCCCTACCCACCCCCACCTCCCATATTCAGTCGTCTAGCTGTTGGTTTTGTCCTTGGGACCAGTAGGCATGTTCCTTGACCCTTCCCCTCCTTTCCCCCCAGTTATCCCTCTCCCCCCATCCATCTGGTCATTGTCAGTTTGTTCCTTATTTCCAGAGACATGGAAATAAAGATGTTCTAGGAATGCTATTGCCTTATTACAAGTTGTGCAAACATTTAGTTACAGAGGCACACTGATAAATTTAGGACCCTTTTAATTTGCATGCAAATAGCTATCTAATGTGACCCCTTTTAATGTTTAAATATTATTGAATTGTATCATAGACAACACTTGAACCTGAAAAGTGTAGAACAGAGTGGCGGGAGGAAAGTTTTCACTGGTGGGCTACATTTGTATCCTGTTATTCTATGAAAAGTTTCTCCTGGACCTTGTCAAAACTATAACTGGTGTAGCATCCAGGCTACCGGGCAGTCTGAGACTAAAGGTGAAAAATTGAGGTTACAAGCTACATGGTGAAGTTGAAAAAGATCTTTCTCACTGTAGTTGAAACAAATCTCACACAGAATATTGCAATGGGCTTCTTAATTTGTCATCTACTTTTGCACACTTCTCTGCACGTGATCTTCTCAACTGCAGTCAAAATATGCTTTCAAAACATTAATTGTATCCTAACTATCCTTCATTTGTATGCTCAGTTTAGAACCCTTTAATGGATTAGCACTTCACTTAAGATTAAAAATTAAATCTTGAACATGGCCTATGAGGCCCTGACTGTTCTGTTGTCTGTAAGAATCTCTATCCTCAGGCCCTGCTCCCAGGAACCCCACGTTCTCTGAAAACCAGCCCATGGGCCTGGTTTGTCTGTCACATCACTGAACCGTTGTGTTAAAAGTTGTCTCTGTGTAAAATGTCTATACTGACTCTCCTCACACTCCACTCTTCTTTCATGAAGTTCACTTGTAATAATGTTCAGATATCACTTAAATGGTTTCTTACTTCGAGAAACCTCTTCCAACGTCTTCACTGGCCCAACTGTCTTTAAGATGCGTCTCATGGTTACATCTAACCCCCCCTTCCAAACACTTACTATAGGTGGTAGCTTTACACATTGTTATCATTTGGATAATTTCTCATGTCCTTTCTGGATATTACGCTCCATGAAAACAGGGACCATCATCCTTTTGTTCATCCTTCTATTTCACGG
Source organism: Trachops cirrhosus (assembly GCA_028533065.1). Classification (NCBI taxonomy): domain Eukaryota; kingdom Metazoa; phylum Chordata; class Mammalia; order Chiroptera; family Phyllostomidae; genus Trachops; species Trachops cirrhosus. The sequence goes on along the minus strand of CM052539.1, from coordinate 178,271,176 downwards.
CAATACCTAATATATAACAGTGATAACAAAAAGTTCAACTCAGACTTTACACTGAACAATCAAAGTATAGAACTTGTGTTCTCAAAGATTCGATGGTCCACACAGAGCTTAAAGCTGACGACTAGTAAGTGGTTCTCTGGCTCATGACTATGACAACGTGTGTGAGGGGGTGGATACTGAGGGACGATTTTTGAGCCTTGGTCAATTCTCCACCAAAAGCAGTGGTGATATGAGGATGGGGTTCTTTCTTTTCTCTCAAGTTTAGTCAGAGGGGGTTCCAAGTATGTCATTCCTAGTGCTTATCGTGTACTTTATGTAGTTGGAAGAGCACAGAGATTCCGGCTCACAGTTGAGAAAAGTAGTGACCAATGACGTGAGGGAGAAGGGCTGAAACTTGGAAGTAACCACCCAGTAATGGTGACCCGAAGGCATGTGATTCCTGGAGCTCCGTGTGAGACAGACTGCCAGCGTAACAGGACCCCAGCCATGGGGGGCTGTAATCGGCTCTGCAGGGAAGAGGTGCTACAGTGTGTGAATCCGCAGTGCTGGCTCAAAACAAGCAAGGCCCCTGCTGCCACCACTGAGGACTCATGCAAGTGTGAAAGAGCAGGTCTCAAACACTCACTACTCAAGGGAATGCAAAGCCGTCTTACATGGTAACCAATGAGTTAGCACTATTTGACTCCCTCACCTTGTGTCTCCCCAGTCTCTGTTCCTGATGAAGTTAAAATAGCAGGAAAAAGGGGAAATTGGGGAGTGATAACTGAAAGGAGAAGGATCGTGGCTCTACTTCAAGGCAGCTAGTAACTCACGAGAGCTGGCTTTAGCTGGGAAAAAAGAAATCTTATCATTGAACGATTATTACGGTGTTGATTAATTTATTGAATATTTTTAATTACAGTGGAAACTCAGTTCTCAAACTTAATTCTTTCTGGAAAACTGTTCAAGAAGCAATTTGATCAAAAACCACATCTTCTTTGTCACCTAAGAGACATGTGACTAATCATACAGGTATCAGCATGAAAAGGTTGTCGGGTAAAGAATTGAGACCTGAAGTTTTATTAGACAGCAGGGACATTTTTTTTCCATGAACATCTTGGTTGAGAACCAAATTGTTCAAGAATCAAGACATTCGAGAACAGAGCTGTGACCATATTGAATTAAAGCCGCATATTCATTATAAGGTGACTATTGGACTCCCTATTATTTAATAGTGATAAAATGTCACGGAGTCATTCTGGCTTTTAATGCCAGATTAAGGGGAGAACTACCCACTGGAGATAGTTTAAAAAGACAGAAGGAAAGAGTAAATTTTATGATTATACCCAATGAGTACCACCCATTCAATGACATGTTGTTTAATACCTAATGCATATTTGTTGAATAACTGAGCTTCATTTGCATCTTTCTGTCTGCTAATAAGTCACATGACCTGAAAAAATATCAGAAAAAATTAGCCTCATGTAGAAAACAAAGAAATTCCTTTGGATCTCGTAATCCATTTGCAGTCCCAAATGTCTACTATATTTTCATAATCTTCGTTTTTTGGAACTCACTTTCTAGAAAGTTTAGAGTACTTTAATGTCACCAAATAATAACTGTTTTGCATTTTTGATATAGAGATACCAAAATGATAGATGTTTGCTGTTTGTTCTTGTATGCATAACCTTAAAGCCAGAATTGTACTCAGGGCATTGAAAAGTTCAAAGTCAGCCTAAACTGAAAACAAAACAAATACCAAATTATTTGAGACTGAGAAGGTCCATTTTTAGCAACAAGTTTTATATAGTTTGTTTCTTTTATTGTTTGGTTTCATGAATTTGTTTTGTGCAGGCAATTGTGGCTTAATAACATGTTTTTTCCAAGCATTTAGAATGCTTGACCAATTTAATATCTAAGTATATGGATCAACCCACAAAGGAAGGGCATGGTGTGAAATGCTTAATTAGTCGTATAGGGCAGCATTTTATGGGTATGTAGAGAGCAATTTAAATTTAATATCTTGTATTTTCTTCGCAGGAAATGGAAACATTTGGCACTTCCTTGTTGCTTCCAGTCACATAATTTGAACAGTTTTATTTTGGGTGTCTTCTTATCCCATTTAATAAAATGTTAACTATGCAATAGAAGATAAACTCTTAAGTAGCTTTATATCATGAGTAAATTATATTCAAAAATATCTGCACAGAAAAACTCTAACAAGATTAAACTTTGAAATATGCAATATAATCACTATCTTGGGAAAGTGATATGAGAACAGACTTTCAGTGGGAGGGAGCAACCTGGAATACTATCATGCCAGAAGACACCTAATAGTCACTGACAGTAAATTAGACACTAGACATAATGTGGAAGTTAAAAAAAATAAAGCTTTAAACAGTCATGTTTTGAATTTTCTATTCACATTTATTTGGAAGCATATATGATTTTCAGTTCAGCAACATCAAGTTATGTAGAGCTAAGAGATATATAAATCATGAATCTACTGTAAAGAAACTGGCTGTTCACATAGGCCTTTGACCTAAATGAAGAAAATCATTCATGTAGAGAAAAACATAACACAGAAAGTTCAGATTATCTGTCTTATTTTAATACAGCTTAAAATACTTTTAACTATTAAGACCACAGAACTTATTTTTCTAACAGTAGTGAAATTAAAGACATTCAGTTAGCTTTAACACATTTACAATATTTCAGAACATTTACTTTTACATACTTTAAAACATGAGTGAGAATAGCTTTGTGAAGAACATCATCATCATAGGCATAAATTTGGGTACAAGTTTAAGTTTTAATTAACTACATAGAACAATACCCTCACTAAAAATCCAGAATGAAACAAGGTTTTAAGATGTTTGACAACAGAGCCTCAAAAGGAATCACATACGAGGACTTTGCCACAGATTCAGCTGGCACAGGGCAGGGTGGGAAAGACAGAGCCCCCGTATCCTAGCAGGGAATACAGTCTGACCAGCACAGAACATAAAACAGCTCTGAAATGGCAAATACCTATTTATGAGATAGAAGGTTGGCTTGAACGAATGTTTCTCTATCTAATATAGTTTCTTTACATTTCCTCTATATTGAGAAAAAAATGTCATAATGCACTATGCATTGCACAATGCACTCTAAGGTATCTCTTCCACATGCTTTTTAAGAGACTATGTAACGTTCTGGCCACTGATCAAAGTGTAAATCCAAGAAGATGCCATTAGTAAATGGTCATGAGTTTAGGGTCCATTAGAGCTTGCCATTCCTCTCATGAAAACCACTGCCAGGGATCAAATTTAGTAAATAATAACATGAACACTCATTATGTGTGAGAAATTCTAGGGTTTCTGTCAGTTATGTAACCTGCTCACATCCATAGTATGGGACAGGATTGTTCCAATATTTATATTGGTTAAATGAACTCTAGTGGGCATTCCTTGGATGAGAAGAGCTCTTCCTAAAGATGAACATAATTAATGCTGTAATTAATATACCCTGCTACTATATTAGAGTTGTCAAATCTTTCAAAATATGTCTAAGTCGACTACCACGATTGCCCTTTCAAGTAGGTGTAAAAGAAAAAGATACTTAGAGAAATTAAGAATTTTATCGAATATCACAAAACTATACACTTAATTTTATTTGGCCTGTCCAGCTACCTTATTTGCCAGTTCGTAACAATCCTTTCCAGATCTGAAAAGTTCCTTAAAGGTCTACACTTTCTTTGCAACAAGATAGGCCTTGCAAGATTTCATTATTGCTGTCATAGCCAGCATCCGGTACTACCATAAGAAATTGTTCTTTCACAGTGCTCAGGTCCCAGTGAGGCCCTTTCCAACATGGAATCAAGCTGACCATTGTGGAAATTACAGACTGTGACTTCAGAGCTGGATCTTAAAAGACATATAGGATGTGTATCCTACTGGATCACTCTCTTTGGGAGAATCCAGCTGCTATGTAGTAAGTCACCTCTCATACCCTCAAGGTAGGTCCTTGCGGTGAAAAACTGACGGCTCCTGCCCACAGCCTAATCAATTCTCCAATTCTGGGGTTGAGCCCATCGTGAAAACGGATCCTACAGCTAGAATTAAGCCTTTGGACGCTTGCAGCCACAGCCATAACATTAGCAGCTGCCTTGTGAGAGATTCAAAGCCCAAACCACTCAGCGAAGCGGCTGAAGAACTCCACCCACAGAAACTGCATGAGATGATCTCCATTGGTTTACATCATTATGTTTGTAGACAATTCATTGTTCATTGTGCAGCTAGATAACTAACAACACTATTAACCATACTGGCCATACAGTACTAAATTTTTACATGTTTTATATATTCGTATGTTTTGTCCTCCATGATCGCGGTTTGCACTTGCTTACCAGATATTTAAGAAAAAAAACATGTAATGTTTCACTCATACATGATAAAACAAAACATACAAACAAATAATAAAATCACTCACTCCATGCAATGAATAATTCCCTGAAGAGAAAAATAGTACAAGTCAAGAATGGTTTTTTCCAAATTCCTGATACTCATTTCCGCAGAAATATTTTTGAGAGCCTGTCATGTGTTGACAGAGAAAATAACATAAACAATGACTTCTCTCACTGTGATTACATTCCAGAGTGGGGAGATAGAGAATAAACAGTGAAGTCAATCAGACTGGGGGGAGTGCCATGGGAAATAATGAACTGGTTTTCGTTTCTGTTTCTGTTTTGTTTTGTTTTTAAGCAGAAACCATGGTTGACAAAGGCCTTGCCGACACCACTATCAGTGGTGGCTGGAAAATACCACCACGGTGTCCAGAAACTTAGCAGAGCATCTGATTTTTCATATTAACATTTCCAGTTGAAAATGTGTGACACGTGTAGCCAACTGTTGGGTTCACTCATAAGATGTCCAGTGTAAAAGTGTGAAGGGTCAGGAATTCGTCCTGCCCTCACACCAGCAGGGTAACCTCCCATAGAGTGTCAGAGACCATGCTTCCCTGCCGAGTGCTGGGACAGCGGCTGCTTTTTGGAATACATAAACCTTTGGTAGGCTAATAAAATGCATGGCTCCTTGGTCAGAGACAAAGACCATTTATTATTATGTTTGGTTTCTTATATGTCAATTGCCTGCAGGGCAACGCCGTAAGAGCCAGAAGTTATCTGCATATGCAGAGGGTGCATCACAGAAGAGAAAGCTCAAAATTAGGCAACTGTGGTCCTACCTAGGGCTACTCATAGCCTCAGGATTCTCACCTCCAGAGAGATAAAGAGCAACAGGAATATTATCTTTAGTCTGTAATGTAAGCAAATATCTCTCAGGGTAAAGGGGAAACCATCTCTGTGTTCATTACTGCAGAATATAAACAAATTTCTTCCACAAGAGGGGAAAAAAGGCAAATATCCTGGAATGTCTCTATACATAAAAACTGGCTATAAATGGTTTTGCTCAAGGGACTCCAGATGTGCAGGAAAGCAAGACATCCACAGGAAAATGTCTTCCAACACAAGGAAGATTAGGAAAAAGAATAAAAGGCATTTTCAGATTTGGTAGTGAATTTCAGGCTCTTCAAAATGTAGAATATTCTGCAAATGTTTAGGGCAAGCCCAATGCAAAAATGACTGCTAAAGTGTATCTCAAAAGTGGCTGGTTAATTGACTGGTTCATGGAGACAGAAACTGTTAAAAATATAGTAACAGAAGTTCCAGGAACTATGTAATAAAATAACATCAACAAGAACAGCAGCAACAGTAATAATAACACATTTTAAAAACAGAAGACACTATTTTCCTACAGCTCGATTGTGTGAATGAAGAAACTTTCATTAGATGCCTTCCAACAGAATTTGTTTCTGTTTCTAGTGCAGAAGATTGGATCCCATGTTTTTTTCTGAGACTGCCACCAGTGTAAATAAAGAGTATGGAATTACCAACATGGGTTTAATCTACTGTGGTGGATATGGAAATGACCACCAGAGGGCGCAATGGGAATGACAACTGACCCGAATTTGGAAGATGAAGAAACTGATCCAGAAATACCAAACTGGTAGGTTTAGTGGGAACTCAATTGTTGAAGGCAGTGAAAGGAAGTGTTCCAGGGGAAAGGGTGGGGCAGGTATAGAATTTTTCCCAGAACAGAGAGGAGTTCAGTGTAAGTAGAGCTTTTATTTTAAGAGTGCCGTTACCAGAAAAAGGACTAAAAAGGCAAATAAATTTTAATCACAACAAGTATAAAAATGTTCCAATTGTGTTTACATACTGTACTACATAATACTTTTAGCAAATTCTATGGCTTCATGCCACACACTACTTACACTAACATTAATTTCAGTATTTGGAACTATTAATACTTTCATAAAATGTATTCATATTTATTACTTGGAAAGTCAGCCTTAACATCTTCATAAATGACTAAGGTTTTCTTATCACATAATGTTAGAAAAAAACTAAAGTTCAATATAAGAACAATATTTGTAGGTAATGAGAGTAAGACGTATATTCAATATGACAAAATAGAAATTTTGGAAATGATAATAATGTAGTTTTTCTTTTTTTAAATACAATCTTCATTATATATTTTTCAATATATTGTGACCTGATGGTTTTGTTACCCCCATAGGATATTTCCATTCCCTTCTTCTTCCAAATACTTCTAAAGCTCTTTAAGGAGAAAATGCTTTTTATTCACCAAACAATTATTTTGAGTCTCTGATCTTCTTTTCCCCATTTGGAGTCACATTACGTGGGTACGACTGGCAAGAAAGCACGAAAGAATTTTAAGGGGAAAGAGTTGTGGCCCCGGTTATACGTTGACTATGGTTTTGGTGAACTACTCTAAAATTGATGTTCTCTGATGTTTATTCTCACAAGTAGTAAACACATGAAATGTTTAGTCCAGATTAAAAGATTGTTTGTTCTTCTTTTATCTTTTCTGCATCACAGTGCAGTTGGAGGTTATGCTCTGTGATCGGTCTGATATCATGGATGGTATGAAAATGAAAACATTTTTCAGAAGCATCCTGAATCAAAATTTAAAAAAAAAAGATGAAGATATCTTAAAACACACACAGTTAAATTAAAATTTATTTTCATTAGAATTTGATACACAATACAAAGTGGAAAAAATAATTTTGCAAAACCATATATACCTGCACATGCATTTTTCACATTCTAAAATAAAATATGTTTGTTACTGAACACAGCAGATTATGAGGCATTGTTTAATGATACGGTGCTTCTTGAAGGTAAGTTATTATCTTATGTGAGTGTAAGAGATTTTGGCTGGTGCCTGTTTCCCTTTAACTGCAGTCTTGTCAAAATGAGGGTCATGAAAGCATAAACATCCGATAAAGGAGGACTCTATGGAGAGACACAAGAAGCTCTCCTAGAATTACCCCCCAAAAAACAAAACAAAATGCTAACCTATGATATAATAGATACACATTGTAGAAATAGGAAATTATTGTTGGGAACCAAAAAATACTTACTATTTTTAGTAAGAAAGTAGACATCATTTAACACTTGTTTCCCATTGTGCATTTGGGGAAGATAACAAAAAACATTAATTTACCTTTTGTAATTTACCTAACTGAAAAATTACCTTTTATTTGTTTCCTAAAAGAAGTCAGTTCTATGTATTCGGGAAATTTTCTCATCTTGAAATGATCTGTTTATTGGACATTTCCTTGTCAAGTGATTTAGTTAGTCCACAAGGGGGAGAAACATAATTTTAATTTCTTAGATTTAAAGAAATTGCATGAATATATTATCTTGATTTTTAAGCCTAGATTGTCCTGTTGTACTCACCTGAGTATTATGAAAATTAAGTGTTCATGACAGATACTCAAAGAATGAAAAATATGTTTTAAAGTGGATCATTCAGAATCAAAGTGTAGAAAAATGAGAAAGTAAAGTTCACAGTAGACATAAGAACTAACAAGCATTATTAGCATCTCTTCCTGTTTCGTTTGGCATCACTAATGAGTGTTGGGGCTACCAGAGGGAGAGAGAGCAAAGACAATTCCCAGAAAATCATTGTAAGACATTAGAATAAAGTCAAGTTCAACTAGAATGTACTGAAAACATTTTATTAACATATTTACCAAAACTGGCATTATTTTCTCCCACTCAAATGAGCATCAGATACAAATAATGATAATGAGATTATGATACATATTATTGGATGTGGAATAAGTTCTGTTTCCTTAATTTGTGGATTTTATTTCTTTGATTACTTCATAAATCTATCACTGCTTCCACAATTTTCTCTTAGTAGATGTTTACCTTTGAAACTAAGCTTTCAAAGTACTGTGCAGCAGATGGGCAGGAAGGCATAACTGGATTAGGTGTTAGATGTATCCAAGTCCATTAAAGGAATGATTGATTTTTCTTTGCTGTCCAATACATCTTTCATCCTCAGTTTTTCATAAAAAAGATGCTGTAAATAGAGTTTACACTTAAGTATTTATAGCATATCAACTCCCAGTTCCTATAAGAAAATATGTAAAGTTAACTCAGCGAGGTCCATTTTGTTTCAAAATATGCAAAGTGGAATAATTCATAGATGCACAGAAGAACCACCAAAGAAGATATCATGAGATTTTTGAAAGCCTTGTGTACTCGTTATCTCCAATATCCATCCTTTGAAAAGTTCCACTCAATTACCCATCTCTTTATTCTGAGCACATATGTTCCTCAATTTGCACTGTGTCAATTTGCATTTATTTGTAGATTGTTATTCATAAAACATTTCTTAATGTTGTGTGAATATATATTTATTTGTTTAGCTGCACAACTGGATTGAAATTTCATGCAGGACAAGCACTTAATCTACTCTCTCTGTCCCTAAACTAGGATCAGTGCTCAATCAAAGTCTATTAAAAATGAAAACTATTGCTTCAAAACCACTCTTTACCACCAAACACAGAAACCAAAAAGGAAAAGATTGACTGATTGGTCCATAAGAATATTGTAAATTCTGTGCATTTTTCACAGATAAATGAGCAAATTTCAAAAGTAAATAAATGTTGAACAATCATAGACAGCATTTATAACATGTAAAATTTTAAAAATTAATAAATTAAATCAGTAGTAAAATAGTACTCCAAATATATAAATGGGAAAGGGCTATAGTAATGCAATTTGCAATGAGGAGGGTACTAGATAGATAATTAGATAAATAGACATGTGACACATTCATATATAGATAGATTAATACATGGATATAGTCATATGGAAATGTAATGACACCAGCAGTATTAAAAATGCGATTAAATTCAATATAAAAGATGTCTTTCCCTCTTACACTGGCATAAACTTGGGGGGTAATAATGCTAAATATCAGCATGTAGTGGGGGAACCCCAAGCCTGTGGGGCCCTGGGGGAGGAGAGCCACACGCCCCGCACTGTGCAGAGACGGTTTCCACCAGGTGAGTCACATACACACAGACGCATGCCAGTTCTGACCCGTGATTCTGCTCCTAAGTGTTTGTGACCTGTTATTGTAAGAACGCATTGAGTGCATTCAATAATCTAAACTTGCAGACAAGTAAATTTTAACCTAAAGTGGGTGTAATTTCCAGCAAATTAGTGATGAACATTAAAGATGGATGTTTGTCCACAGATCGCCAGTTGGCACATTGTGTGAACATATTGTACGTGATAGTCTTGAATTTCATTTAAAAGGTGAAATATATATTCTATCAAAATGGCTAACATTCATACTTTGAATTTTTATTCAAATAATCATTTCAAATTATGTCTTCTATCAGTAACTTAGACTTTGCTAACTATAGACCTTGCTTGGTAACATCAAATTATTATTCAAAGGCAATTTAAATGAGATGGACCATAATTAATTCTCTAATAAAATTAAAATGCATAAAAATTGCCTATATTTGTGACTAATTCTACTATTTGTTTTTAGAAAACTGTGTTTGAGACTATATTGAACTCAACCAATTTCAGGAATTGGTAATATATAATGCTGTATGTATTTTTTCTTGAGAGAATAACATGTGATAATATTTACAGTAATTGAATTCCAAATTATACTATTATTTCATATTAACTGAAATATCCCCAAATTCAGTTGTGAATACAAAACTTGTACTCTGTGGGGCTTCAGCTAGACAAAAAAAGCAATTTTTCTAGGTGGTAAGTAATCAATTAGCAACTACCCTAAGAATATAGAAATATCTTAGTTCCCTTTTCAGATACAATATTTTGCCATGTATATTGTGCATGCTTTTGCTCAAATTTTTAAGAGAAAAATAAGTATGTGTAGTATACACAATTAGTACTAATTCTGTATCTATGTAAATGCTTTTCATTCTTTTATTTATGCTTATGTGATAAAAGTGTAACTCTAGAAAGGAATGATGGTATCCATATGCAATATAATATCCTGGAATATGACAATTGGCTTTGTTTCTAAATATAAATAAATAAATAAATAAATAAATAAATAAATAAATAAATGTTTAATTAAAAATTGAAACGGAAGATATTTTTCCTGAAAGTTTGGGTCAAAAACATGGGTGTGCTTTATACCCAGGAGCACATCACACGAGGCAGAACGTGGTCATTGCCGCCAGCGGGTTAGAGAAAACGGTGCGGCCTGCGAACTGTGTTTGTTGTTGATTTTCTTCATCTGGCACATTTTCAGGTGTTTTTATGACATAAGCATTTGTTTGTGTTGTTTGTGGTTATAATACCGACAGAAAGAAAAGCTAGACAAAGGTATGCAATTTGTTTGTAACATTTTTTCAAATGCAAAGATAAGGTAATAATAACCTAGTGCCCATGATTTAGAGTAGCACAACATATAACCCTTTACACAATTAAAGTGTCTCGCATGGAGCAGAATGACGGGCTAAGTCAAGGGGGTGGTGCTGAGGCCCAGGGAGGCTGCCCAGAAATGCCCCACAACAACAGACTGATCCCCGCAACGACAGACAGACTTCCAATTAGCATTTTTCAACCTTTTTCATGTCATGGCCCACAGAAAGTAGTTACTAAAATTCTGTGACACCCCAAAACATATATATTGTATATTTTGCCAATCTGACAAAAATAGGTATAATTTTGATTCATTCACACTAGACAGATATTGTCGTGTTGGCTGTTGTCATTTTTTTATTTGATAATCTAAGGAAAAAGAGGGCAGTGACCCTGACTAAACAGGTAATGTACCTTTTAAAAATTCTGGTGGCACACCAGTGTGCTTCTTGTGACACACCGGTTGAAAATCACTTCTTTAAATTAAAGTGACTTGACAAGCAGCTGGTGGACAAAGGGCAAGTCTACCCTCCTTAGTCTCCTTGGATGTGGGAAATAAATCTCCCCGGTGAAAGGTACCCTCCTTGCTGCAAGGGGGCTCGGAGAGACACCTTTATCACTAGAGTTAAGGAATCCAGAGCCAAGAAGCCTGTAAATAAACAAACCTTGTTAATTTTTACTATTTATTACTCTAGACCTCTTTCTGTTTATACTTTTTTTACTAATGATCACCCAAACCTAAGTTTCTTCTGTCAATTATTCACAAATTTATTGTTTCTGTGTCTAAAAACGAAAAAGCAGGATGGTCCTTCAGTTCTCTGAGCATCATTTATGATCTCCCATATGTGCATATTAAATTGGTTTGTCTCTTAATCAGGCCTTGTGTTGATTTCACTATTAGTCTAACCATAAGAGCTCAAGAAGGGCAAGGGGGAGATTTATTTCTCACTGACAATGGCTACAGGGTATATTGGAGAACACCTCCAGAAATGATTAACAAAGCATGCCTTTTAGAAAAAAATAAAATATTATGATTAATCATAATATTTAACTTACATACTTATGAAAATGATTAATTTAAAAGCAAACTTAAAAGCTTAATTTGCTTACATGCAATGGCTCCTATGCCTACTCCCTCATTCAATTGTGATTTTTTCACCTATAATTTTGAGTAGATTTATGGCTATTAATTTTTTAAAATTTTTGTTCTTGGGGCAAGCTGTTCAGATTTTCAGCTGAGGCTGAAATATCTCTTGAAGGTAATTACGAATAGTTGAAAAGTTATGAACAATATTTGCTGGAGGTAAAAGAAAAGCTCTCCTACCAATTCTAGTTTTCTACAATGGTTCATACCAGGACTTCAAAAACTCAGTCTGAAGAGCTAACTCGACAGCCCAGGATAAATTGCAGTATCTTCAAGTTTTTGAACTCACTGTGACAGCAACCTCAGGTTCTCATGCTCTTGCCAAGCTATGGGCACTAAACCCAACATGGATGTGGCAAGAAGTGACCCAAAGAATCAACTCAGGTCTGACCACACTCCTCCCATTCCTACTGTGTGGCAACTATCCACCCTTTCATGACAACTGTAGTCAATTATTCCTGGAAGGATGGTAATTCATTTTGGTGATTGCTGGTTTACTGTCAGGGGGAGGCCAAATGGTCAAATAGAACCCTTAACGTTAGATTTAGTAGAACCCTAAAGAGGGTTCACTTCACCTAGGATGAGCTTGCCTGGGTGGTTCTTCTTAGCCAGACTCTGAAGTTGCAGGTTAGGCTCACGTCTTCTCTTAAGGCATTCATTCTGGAACCTAGGCCAAAGGGACAGTGTGTAATATATCATAAGAGAATAAGAGGCAAGCCAAAACACAAGCACACTGAAGATTTCTGCTCCCATCAACTATGCTTATAGATTTGTAAGCAAGTAGGCCAAAGAAAGTCTCAAGTCTAAGCCCAGCCTCAGGAGGTCAGGGTAATAAACTCAACCACAAAGAGTAGAAGAGGAAATGAATATTTGCTGAGCAAAATTAATTCAGACTATTCAAGAGCCCTGCAGGGTTGTTGGATGATTAAGTTAATTACTGTTTTAATCACTTAGGGCAGCTTCTGCCCAAAACACAAATGACATAAGAATTTGCTAAATAAAAACCCATAAATAAACAAGTGATCACTTGCAAAATCAAATAATTTCTTCTGTAATATATTTCCAGTGTTAAAACACAGGTCCTACTGCTACAACTCCTTCTTCAACCCATTAGAAATCACTAACCAGGTGATAACATAACAGAAACAGAAAAGGAAAACCTTACCTGCGAGCACTGTGAATATTATACCACAACAGGAATGAAATCTTTCTTAGAATATGGAATGATTAAATTTATTTTTTTCTAAAATAAATATTCTGAAGGCTAAAATAATTCTTCAAGTTTAATTCAGCTTCCCTAAAATAAATATAAATTCATTGTGGAAAAATTCTATTGAGGCAAATTTCAAATGTAGGAAGGTAAATATCCCAATTAAAAAAGCTATTGCCTGTCTACTCGACAGCGTGCTGGTGAGGATTCCAAATCGGAGGGCTGCACAGCTTTACTCACACAGAGAGACACTATGTCAAAGGCATCATTTATGTTTTAAGATAATATTTTTAGAGTTTATCTTCGGAAACCAAGGTTAATATGTTGAAAATAATAAGAAAGAGAATCAAGGCATGTCTCCAAATCTTGTACTCTTCCTGTGATAACAACTTTTAAATTGTAAAATATATCCTTTAAATAAATGATAAGAGTGCTTTTAAAATCATTTTTATGAAGACTATTATTCCACCTGTGTGTATGTATGTATACTTACTATACATATATATGTTTCACACCTGTAAATAAAGCTCCTCTCTCTGAGACAATGTCATAAATTACTTTTTAACCATGTGCAAGCTGGTTGCTGTGTGTGACGAGGATTGAGACTGTAGAAAAATTTAATTGAATATCTGTAGTTTTCCTCTAGGTGTGAAAATAAACTAGAACTATTAAATCTGTATCTAAGACATTTCGATCTTTATTCTTTCTTCCTATGTTATCCAACCCTCCAATTGAAAGTCCCACTCCAGAATCACATTTAGACCATAGAAAACAGCAGAAATCCAGCCAACACAAAGTGAGCGGTGGGCTCCACGGCCAGTAGGGACAGGTGCTGAGCAATGGGAGTGGGGCCATCTTCCAGAAGTAGAATAACAGGTTGACACTGATGGATTGTGAGGTGGGACGATATGTCCAGAACTAAACTGAGATTTTCCCAAGCAGGACTTCTACCATATCCTGTTACCTGTTCTCCATCACAGCGAATCCCCTGGTAGCCACGGTGTTATCTAAATTGCTTCCCACAGATTTATTAGACAAATGTAGTATTTGTTTAAAAGAAACTGAAGTTTATGCTCTATTTTGCTGTGATATTCCTCTTTATCATTGGTAAGAATTGAAATCTCTTCACTGAAAACACTGTTGTTCTGTGTGTTTAACTGTGACGAATATGTAAGCTGACGACTTCTGCTTTTTCTAATATTAGGCTCCAAACAAGAAAAATAAGAAAATTACTTACTTTAAATGGAAAGTGCCTGGATTCAGTTACATTCATGTATTAACTCTTTTCTTTCAACCTCGGATTCAGTGACAAGAGATTTTTGTTATCTCAGATGTTACTGGATTTATAAAAATATTCTTAGACATCATGTAATTTCAGTGCTGCAACACTGTGATGACAATGCATTCCTCTTTTTGCTCCATTTTACTAACTGATACAAGCTGGAGAAGAAGCATGAGGAAAAGCTTGTGATATTTTACATAAAATGGAGTCCTGTGAACAAACTTTAGAAATAATTTGATCAGGTAAAAACACTGTGTGCTGAATACCTATTATACCTTAAATTACTAATGCCTGGCTTTGGTCATAGCAGAAAATTTTTGTCAGACTAGGAAGTTTGTAACTTTGTATTATCACACATGCATTGTACATGTACAAAACACGTCTCATATATATGTACAAATATACTTAGACACATATGCATTAGGACTGATATATGTCTCATTCAGTATAACATTATATGAGTATTGTAATAAATATCTACAACCTATGGATTGAATTGTGCCCCCTTCCCCAAAATATGTTGAAGACTTCACTCCTAGCACCTTATAATGTGACCTTATTTGGAAACATGGTGTTTACTGAGGGAAGTTGAACTGAGGTCATTAGCATGGGCCCTAATCCAGTATGTCAGGTACACTTATAAAATGAAGAATTTTAGACATGGGGAGAGCAAAACCAGTAAAATGGCATTGGTCTGGTCAAAAATAACATAAAGTATATAAAACAAAAAGGAGTCACTCATGTGAAGCCAGATGGTTGACAGTCAGCCATGACACTTTGTTTCAGGAGGCAAACTACCTAAGTCACACTAGATGCACCTGGCAAGGTGACACGCCTAAGATATCTGCACACATGACCAGAATAACTGTGTCTGTGGAGTGGGACCACCCACAGATAGACTCTCAAGCAAGTTCTTCACTTGGCATCAGGGGAGCCAAGACACTTATCAAGAGACTCAGAGGGGTGGGGTACACCACTTTCAATGTCTAACTGAGGCACGCTTCAGTCCACTGTCGAGACAGCCAAACTCCACATACCAGAGTGCTGTCCCATGCCACAACTGATCTCCCTTGGTGTTGGACACCTGTGGCTCCGCCTGCTGGACTGAGGACTTTGTCTGCCCTGCTGCCCACCTGGCTCCGGGAATCCTTCCTTGCAAGACACTGATGACTCCCTTGCCCGCTGTGCTGTCCTTCAGACCTGCAGACTGAGACTCTGGGACTCGGGTTCATTTCCGCCACTGATCTCTGTGTATGTGTTACATTCCTCTTAGATTGTTAGTGTGTGAGTAGGATATTAATGTATGTTGATGCTCTACTGTGAATGAACCTGCATTCAATAAAAACTGAGTGAATAGCATAGTTACTCTGTGTGATTCCTGTCTATTCCTCGGTGCCAGGATGCTCAGCAGGCAGCTAGCCGAGCAGTTGCCTGGTTGACTTATAAGAAAAACTATATCTGAATATTCGCTCACAACAGGACACAGGGACAGACACACACGGATGGAAGACCGTGAAGCCACAGATGGTGAAGAGGGAGATGTGACTTGAGAGCTGTCTCCACAACTCAGAAATCCACAAGGATTTCAGGCAAAAACCAGAAGTCAGAGAAACAAGGAAGGATTCACCCCTGGGGTCTTCAGAGAAAGTATGCCCCACCACACCCCACCCCACCCCACGAAGAGCTTGGTTTCAAACTTCTGACCTCCAGGACTATGAGAGAATGAATTTCTCTTGTACTAAGCCACCCAATGATTTGGTGTTTGGGGATGAAAGCCCGAGAAAACAAGTCACCTTCCTAGGCATTAAAAAGTAATAACTACTGGCCAATGAAAGTGCTTGTGCAGATCAATTTAGCCCATGATATTTGTTTTTTTTTCTTTGCATTCTTTAGCATCCATGCATTTTAAACAAATCTGTGATAAACATAAATCTGAATTTGCTACTGAATATCAGAGATGCCAGCATTCTTATTTAGAATGATCTCCATACTCTGGAAACATGGGTTGAAACCAGCAGGTATCACTCAAATGGGATGAATGAAGAAGGAAAATGCACAAACTCCAATTGCTGTTAAAAATTGTGAGGTGTCTGCTAATCACAGGTACAAAGTAAACAAAGATATAAGTTTCTTAAAAATGGATACAATTTTAAAAGCTTACATTATAATATTTTAATCACAGGAATACTGCAATTACAGTCTGCATGGAATATATAACATAGAAATGGTATCTAATTAGAAATGCCACATTTTAACTGAGATTATGAGACTGCAGTTACCAGGGGAAAGGCTGTGCGGTATAATGACCAGTCTCAGAATGAGTTAACTGACTGACCTGCATTTTAGTACAACCCTGGCTGCAAACTCTCTGTGTGATTTAAAACAATTCATTCGTGGTCTTTCCTTTCAGTATCATACATCAAATGAAGGATTTCTATGAAATGCTTGTTCCCTAGGATCATTTAGAGCTAAAAGCTGCATTTATTTATTCATTCACATAACAAGTACTTGTTGAATACCTACCATGTACCATGAATTGTTTTATATTTTAGGATTTCGATAATGAAAAGAGCAGATAATTTTTATTTTGTAGGGAACTTCTTTTAATGTATGTAAATACATTAAGGAGACAATGGATAAGTGGTAAGTGAAACAATGAGTAACTGGGAAGTAAAACAAAGTACCTTAAGTGGTTGTAAGTATTATTCAGAGAGGAAAAAAGTTTGAAACAATAAAGAATAAACATGGTGTAAGGAATCACTAAATTGCTGAGCTGTATAAAAGCATTTCATGGAGTTCACCGAGTACTGGATATCAGCTTGAAGAGAAATGTTAATACGTGAAATAATAGTACATTTAAAATTTGATAAGCTTCATTTTTCAGAAAGAGACGTGTGTGTCCCATACAGTACAAAAGGGACCAATAAGTGGAAGATAATAGCCACAGTTTTGGATACAATAAAAGTTCTTTCTGATAATAAAAATTTAATTAATTAATTATCTGAACCATGAATTTTCTGATAAAATTTGACAGAATATTAATTGGAATTCCAACATTGAGTATGGTATCCTCTGTCTATAACACTTAGTGTTATTTCAACAACATCGGTGATATTAGGTCCACACATTTGAATGACATACTAAACACTCCAGGAAAACTCTGAGAAAGAGTATCAAACTAATAGAGATTTTCATCTCACTTTTACAACTGAGAGCGTAACTTAATTACTCCAAATGTTGTTTTACCTAAAGGTGTTGGAGCGGGGGAGGTGTGCTTCCCTTGAAGCTATGTTTAGATGTGCAATTAAATTTTTGTGGGAAGATAATTAAGAAAAGAGTGGGAGGGAACTGGAGAAGCGGAGTGACAACTCTTGTAGAATCGAGACATTATGAACAGGGGGTTTGGGAATGGCGTGTGCCCGAGGATGGGCAAGCAGCTTGCTGAGTCTAATAGTGTGTATCGAGACTGCCACGCTTTTTTCTGTCTCTTTGCTGCTCTGAGACTTTAATTCATCCTCCTTCCAGAAATGCCAGACTCAGAGATTTAAGGGTGTGATAGACTGTAGAGAAAAAAAAATAAAAACAGGTAATAATGGTAAGAATAGATCTCTACACACTAATTTTAGGCTTACCCGAAATATGGATTGGCCACCATTCCAAAGACCAGCTCTGAGTATTTGATTCAAAGTCTTTAAAACAATTATTTCTAACACTGAATTTTGAAATGGCTATAGTTTGATGTCATCATATCTTTTTTAAAAACCAAGACTGCTGAGTTTTATTCTTGGTTCAATGTCTGAACGCCTGGGAGGTCATTTCTTATTCTTTCATCAGCTCAGTAACCCATTTATAAATGAAGATAATACTTCAAATTGACTCAAAGGGCCATGTTAAAGTTAATAATTTTTACATGGTACAATAAGATTTTGCTTACTGCCTCATTTAAGAAAAAAATAACCTTAGCCTACGAATATCTTAATGATATAGTGGAATCATTCAAAATTGTCAGTGCCAGTGATTTTCAGAACTAAGTAGATATCTGAATTTGAACTAGACATTTTAAGCCAAGGATCTTCTATATTCTTGAATTAATAATTAACTTGGGGGAGACAACTGTTTACAAATAGTGTGGAATAGCTGACATGAACTGTGAGATGCCCTTCCTCGGTTTCTTGAAAATGATTCTCATGCACATTTTTATATTGACAGAGTGTGTTCACTGCACTGTATGCTCATCATAGTTTGGTGGGAAAGCAGTAAAATGTGGAAGCCTGCAGGATGGTGGCTGACACATGCCCGTGGCAAACCAGGTGAGTGTATATTTGACACAAACCTATCTCAAGAAGTAGTGGAGAGTTCTGAACAATAATCATACTATACAAACTGCAAGACTGACAATAGCAATGACATTCTAGTAGGGTTAGGATCTTCTGTCTTTTGCTGTTGTACATTTCTTTGGAAATGAGTAAAGGAGGCGCATGGTACATTTTTCCAATGCATTTCGTGAAAGGGGAAAGGAGAGATGCCACCAACACAGCAACATGGGAGTCTCCTGAACTTCTCTCCTGTGAACACACAGAGTGATTCTCACAGAAATCCAGGAACGAGATTTGGGAGACTCCTAAACATCAGGTAACTGAGAAGATCCTCACCTTGAAAAGGGTGGGAAAGGCTAAGACTCACTCTGGCCATAAACCCCAACCTTGGGTCAGTGTCTTACAATTGGGGGAGAACCCCCAACTTCCAGCTTCTCCCTTAAGAGCAGAGAGTTTGGGTCACACATAGAGCAAGCACCCTAACTCTTAAGGCTGCCACCCAGTGGCTGGCTCCCCAAAGCACCTATTTCTGATAGCCAGTGTGGTGTTCATTCAAGTGTCTCACAGGACTCTAGCAAACAAAGAAGTGGTTGTTAAACAGGAGAGGTCAGGAGCACTCCCCATAGTCGTTCCCTTCAGGATCAGGGCAAAGGGAGCAGACAGAAATGCCCATCACCCAGTTTTCCCCTGGGAACATTTGATGCATCCTTTACCCTTTGTGGCTCCAGGCTCCAGCTTCTAATTAGCTTGCATCTGAGTGCTGACTGGAATCCTCCCTGAAGCTCTAAAGAGCCTGTGGGCACTTTCCCACATCCGCCCCCTGGCTTGCTCCAACAATAAAACCAAACCTCCAGTTTCACCCCAGAAGGAGCTCCCCACCCATCTAGTGCCCCAACGTTTACAGTAACTGGCCTCCCAAACCACCTGTCTCTGATGAGCGACAGAGCTTACATTCATGAGTCACACAAAGCAAGGGCAAACAAAAAAGCATTTTTTAAATGTGTGCACAAATGCTCCCTGTGGCCACACACCTGGGCTCAAGGCACAAGACCCAGGCAAAAAGGTCTACCTCCTAGTTTCTGTCTGGGAAGGAACTGGCTGCATACTTTCCCAGTTGCCGCCAGAGGTTTCAGTTCTAATCAGCCTGGGGATGGGACCTAATGACGATCCTCCTGGAAGCCTGAAGTTGCTGCTGGGCACACCCCATCTGTTTCCCTCCTTATTTCTCCAACAGGAAAACAAAGTATCTGGTTTCTCCATAGATGAGTAGGTCCCCATATATCGCATTCCAACTTTTACCACTGCCACAAGAGGGGGCTGGCTCCCAAATCTGCTGGTTCTGGGAGCTGAGGGGGCTCAGCAGTGACAAGTTCCCCAATATCACACAGGACTGGTCATGGAGCACCGCCATATTAGTGTGTGGGATAAGCGAGGTCCTTCCTCAGAGGCTGGACCATATCTCAGCAGCTCGGGACACTGGAGGTCACGTGCCGACACAGCTTGTTCTTTGCCAGCCCATTTGGAGTAGTAAACAGAACTGGTGTTTTTAACACTGGATATTTGCTGTTTGATATTTTTCTTCTCAGAGACTAATCTTAGAGCAGGTTCTACCTGTACAGAAGTTTGTATCTACAAATTGGAAGTGGGGTAGTGAGGAGTGTGGAAGGATACGTGTTTTGCAGAGTTGGTATCTCTCTGGCTCATTTACAAACTGAACAGAACATTCCTAACCAACTCTAATGAGTGTTTAAAGTAGAATAAAAGAAAAATGAAAAAAGTAAAGAAAAAAAGACAGTGGTGTCTAAGACAAAGAAAAGTAAGTTACCAATACATGATGGTTAAGATATAATCAAGCTGAGCCCTATAATGGTATGAAAACACAAATCAACAGAAATTATGAAATAATGAATAACAGTGGAAAAAATTGGTTGTCCTGTATCAACAATGGTAATGAAATACTATTTTTAAAATTCTTTGTTTTATTTGTTTGAAATGCTTCTGAAAGTTTCTCAGTGATGAGATTCTGTATCTTGGTATAGATTAATTTCTCTAAACATCTTCCAACACTTTAAAAAGTGTTTAAAATAAAAAATAAGGTAAATACATCATTGCCTATTTTTCCATTAATGCTATGAGAGTTTTAACTTGGAATTTAATGTGTAATTCTTTATTTTAATGCACCAATATTATTTTTTGAGGAGATCATTTTGGAGTTCTCATTGGAACATTAACTTTCATAGAGTTCTATATTACCACATTTGTTACCAGGAAATTCAGCCCAATGTAGCTTAGAAATAGTGATTATTTTCTGACTGGAAATAAGGCTGGCTGTATTTAGAAGATTCTTTCCCCATAGTGATTCTTTATGTTAGTATCCTCAGTTATGGCCTGAATACTGCTTTCTTGTTTTCTCTAAAAAAGTTATGTAGAATTAGTAAACTTTGATATTGAAATTGAGTTCTCATTTTTCTTTTAGATTAATATAGCTTCACCCATTGTCTCTCTTAAAAGTAATAAAAATAAGACTTTTTTAAAGTTTATATACAGATTTGTACTCATAAACACAGATACACATCAGGTAAACTGATTTTTGGGGACAAGTAAACGTGAAAAAGTAGCTGAGGGGGGACTCTACTAAAATTTTTAAAACATCATAAGGAGAGAAGTTTTACATTGGTAGGCATCATCTCTTTTATTATAATCTATCTCCCTAGTCAGATGATAGGTTTTGTGGGGTCAGAAAACTCTGACCTCATTTATCATTTGGTTACGTCTGCACCTGACACGGTCGGTTGCATACTGGTGGATTCTCAGCAGCAGTGTCATGACTGAAATTATTGAGCTACTTTAGCAAACAGGACTCTTCTGGGAAAATTAAAGATGGCATGTCCTAAATGCTCACACAGTGTTGTGACGTATAGCCTATTGTTAATAGCAATGGGGTGCTTTCTGTATCTTAAAAATCTTATTATTCCAAGACATGTAAAAAAGAAAGACTGTATTCCATAAATTATAAATACATGTGTCATAAACAGTATATTTAAAATAGATCATTTTACAAACTTTTTTTCATGTAATAGCAGACACATTGTGAGCTTTCTGTAGAAAATATACCAGTAATTCCAGAAGAATGGTGCATATCATCGAAGGATTCTTAACATATTTGGTTTGCATTACTGTGCATATTAAAGTGTAACTATGCAGAACAGTAATCAATAGTATAGTGGCATTTATATTTTTAATTCATACCAGGATGCCTGGAGATGTTTTTTTATTTAATATTGTACAGAAGTTAATAATGGATGATATGCACAAATATGCTCATCTGGGAATTATACTTAGCTAGTTATTGAATTCTAAAGTAATTAAACAGCTTAACTTTACAAAACACATGTTTTCTCTAAGAATCTTGCATAGGACAACCTACTCTTCTCAACCTTCCTCTCGTAGGGGCGGGGACATGACAAACACAGAATTCTCCAGGAAAAGTGTTCTTCCTTAGCTCCTCTTTTCCTTATTTGCCCATATCAACTTTCTAATCACAAGCTTTATATTATTTATGCCCCCAGAGATTCTTGTCCTTTTTATTAAATAAATAAAATAAAAAAGACAATAGTGAAAAGTAGGAACATGGAAATAAACTTAAGGTTAAGGAAAAAAATCTTTAATGAAATACACATCAGCATGACTCATGGGAGGGGTCAGCTCAAGGCTGGTCAAAATACCATCAGGTTGGTGGATGATTACCACATCTTCTGCATCTTTAAAATATTGAACAGAACTGACAATGTAACGTTTAAACTCGAAACACCCTTTAGAGTTGGGAAAGTGAGAGACAGCTAAAGATAAATAGAAAACTTGGTAAATGGTGACTATAAACTATGTAAGACAAATTTATGCAAATGAACTTAATGGTTAAGGGAAGTGATATCACCAAAAAAACCCTTCTGGTGAAAAACAAAAATGATCATGTGTAGCTCATAGACAAATGGATGGCTACGGATTAACTGGCCAAACTTCCTAAAGTTTTCACATCAAATAACTTTTAAACTCTTATATTAGAAATAATTACTTGTTCCTTTAAATATGTATACACACACAAACATAAAAATAATTATATATGGATGGATATATACACACGTCTACATGTATAGTGTACATATTTTTATCCAACATATTCATTTGGAGAATACAATTTCTTAGCATTCATTTATGCCCTGAACTTCAGTTTTGAGCCAAGTTATACAGGTGAGCATGAACAACTGCGTGGTTTATTAGGGAACCTGATAGAACTTTCATTAGCTTGGTGTTACTTCAGTGCTACCATAGTTAACTCTTTCATCGACTATTATAACAAAAACACCAGTGACTGTAACTCTCAGCTAACACGTTTTTATGAACTCCTTCTACAGTTTTGATATTTTGTTGTAGATTTTGACATCTTGTTTTGCCTGACCCCCTTCCTATGCTCAATTTTGATTTACATCAATGCATGTGAAAGTATCTATCTATTTAAGTTATATTCCCTCCTCATCCCTTCTTCTCCCATAAGGGTAATACATTTTCAGTTAGCGCATTGTGCTTTTACACTGTGAGTGATGTCTTTAGATAGGAGTCTCAAATCGATCCAATTGGATGTGTTTATATCACATGATTACAACTTGGAAGTTTGTGAAATGACCAACTATCTCAAGACATTTTCCCATAATATGACCATTTCTAACATCTTTAATAGTAAACCCTTAAACTAGTCAAAGTACTAACTGAATATATTAGTCCTCCTTATCTGTGGTTTCACTTTCAGTAGTTTCAGTTACCCATGTCAGGGGTAGTCTAAAAATATTAAAAGGAAAACTTTAGAAACACACAATTCATAAATTTTAAATTGTGCACCATTAGGAGTAGCATGAGGAAATCTTGCATTGGTCCCACTCAGTCCCACCTGGATGTGTCCATGCTGTACAGGATAAGCTGGAGATACAGATCAACTCAATAAGGCGAATATTGCTATAAGGTGAGTCACACGAAAGCTTTGGTTTCCCAGTGCATATACAATTATGTCACACTATACTGTAGTATATTAAATATGTGATAGATTTATGTCAAATAAATGTGCATACCTTAACTAAAAATACTTTATTGCTAAAAATGTTAACCATCATCTGAGCCTTTATCTGGTGAGAGATTTGTCTCAAGGTTGGTGACAACCTATTGACCAGACTGGCATTTCCTGAAGACTGGGGCAGGTGTGGTAATTTCTTAAAATAAGACAACAATTTAAGTGTGATATATTGATCACCCTATCAGTTGACTCCCTTTCACAAAGGATTTCTCAAAGATCACCAAAACAAATATAATAATAATGAAAAAGTTTGAAATGTTGTAAGAATTACCAAAATGTGGCACAAAGTGAGCAAATTCTGTTAGAAAAATGATGTCAAAGGACTTGCTTGATACATGGTTGCTACAAACCTTGACATTGCAAAAATTGCAATATTTCAGAAGAAAATAAAGTGCAGTGAATGAAATGCAGTAAAATGAGGGACACCTGCACCCTCTTCCCTCCCCTTAGTCGGTAGTAGCCCTCAAATTATCAGAACAAGTGTGGCATTCTTGCAGTGTTTGTGTTCAAATCACCCTTATTTTACTTACTAATGCCACATTCATGAAACTTTTTTATAACAATATACTAGAGTATATTGTTATAATTTTTCTATTTTTTATTTTAGCAATAGTTGTTTATTTTTTAGTTATTAGTATAATGTAGTACAAATATTCAAAATGTGCTCAACTTAATGTAGTACAAATATTCAAAATGTGCTCAACTTTATACATTAAATTGTTCTACTTTATTATCACCATTAATCTTGTATTATGCCTACTTATAGATTAACTTTTATTGTAGATATGCATATATAGGAAAACCATAGTATAAATAGAGTTTGGTATTATCTGTGGTTTCAGGCATCCACTAAGGGTCTTGGAACATGCCTTTCACAAATAAGGAGGGACTACTCTAGCAAACATTGACTAGAACAGTATTAAAAATGTCTCTCAAATTAGTTACAAACTTACAAATTTCAAAATATGCATACTCTGTTTGTACCACAATCAGTGCCACAGATTGTGCCTTAGCATAAGGGTAGGGTCATGCCGTAATTTAATATTCATGGGTATAGTACAAATTCTACTTGTTAAGAGTAGGAACAAGAGTTCCTGTTAAGTTATGCAATAATTTAGGGGCTAGAATTTCATGGTGACTGCAAGGGACTCTTTCCATTTAGTTATGGATGTTACATGTATGAAGATGTTCATTAGGGCCTACCTTTCTTTCTGTCTAGGTATGCATCATTGACTCATTAACACTCCCCTCCCCTCCAAACACACGATTCTGACTATACCATTTCATCATTCAGTCATGCACTTCCAGGACAGTGTCTGCATTTTTTGATGAATTAACTTAATGCTTTACAGTATGATCTGGCCCCTCCTCCCTTTCTAGTCCTATTTCCAACCAGCCAAACACATCCAAAGGTCATGTTTGAATCTCTTTCCTTCAAATTTACTTGGTGATGAAAAACATCCAAAATGCCAACATAGTGAAGTTCAGATGCCACTTCCTCCAAGACACCTTCCTCGCCCCATCACATTTTCTGCCTCGTTAGCCGTTTCACCGAGATGACCTGGTGAATCTGCTCTGCAGGAGTTTGAATTATACTGCCATCAGTCATCAGCCATGAAATCTTGGACGTGGTTCTTTATTGTCTGTGCCTCAGTTACTTCCCTTTAAATCTGGGCTGGGAAGATAACGCAGGTCTATAACCCCTTATCCGATTCTGAAATCCAAAACTCTGAAAAATAAAGCTTCTTTGTTAATTAACTCAGATGGCTGCAAACTCAACCTGACCCAAGTACTTTCAGAAGCAAAAGCTGATGTGAATTGATCTTACAATCTTTATCACACTTAGTGTGAATATTCATGTTTTATTATAGAAATTCCAGTATATTTTACTGCAGTTTGCTCTCCCAGATCCTCCTGAAAATGTTAAAAAGTAATGTTTTGCATCTTCAGTAGTGGTGTGTACATGCAATGTTTAGAAACCAATACATTGCAGCCGTTAACAGTTAAGTGGCAGAAGTCCCAGCTCAGCCTAATCGCACGTACACAGCTTAAACCTTCCCTGCTCCCCTGCCCTGCATTGTTCAGAACTTATACTTTAAATTAGAAATGAACATCCAGATTAGGGATTCACTATCTTGGTAAATCTACCTTCACAAACTTGATGGAAAGCAAATTTAATATAGCCCTAAGGAAATTTAACCTGAGGTTCTCTGTTTATTTGAGGACAAATACAGCATTAGGAAAGTGATGTTCTTCATCAAAAAGGTTTTTCAGCTAAGAGGAAAAAGCAAGTAAATGGGCGTAGTAGGTACTTAGAACAAACGTGAAGAAGATCCAAGCTGAGGTTAGGTTTAAAAGCATCCTCCCCTCAATTTAGATCATAAATTTCGCCACAGTTCTGATTAAGCCTTCCTTTTCAAGGTTCTTCTTAAATATTCTTGCATGTCATATGAAATGCTTCTTTGTTTTTTCTTGTATGAGTCAGATGAAATTTTCTAAAGCCTCCGTGGCAGGTCAGTCAGCCCATAAGAGGGGCGTAGGGAAAGTCTAAAGGGATTCACGACTATCTAGGAATATACACAGCCTACGGCATTTTAAAAGCCTGGGGACTATGGGACAGTTGTACAACCAGCCTCTTCATCCAAGACTTGAGGGTTTCACTCTATAATTAGAGAACTAGAAAATCCTAAGTGCAGAGGCAGATGGAATGGAAAAAAAAAGAAAAACAGCCCATGTTTCCCTCTAAGCACTTGCAATTGAAAGTGCCTAGTGTTATAGGTAAACACAAATATACTTAGAGAAAAATATATAGCAGGTGTATTAATCTGCTCAGGCTTCTATAAGAAAGTACAACAGGTTTGGTGGACTAAACAATTAAACATTATTTTCTCAGTTCTGGAGGCTGAAAGTCCAAGTTCAAATGCCATTAGCATTGGTTTCCATGAGCAGACAGAAGGGGCTCTCGGTGTCTCTTTCTCTTCTTAAAAGGACACCAGTCTGATTGGACGAAGGCTTCATTCCCATGGCTTCACTTAACCTCGGTTACTTCCTACTGGCTTTTTTCCAAATGCAATCATATTGGGGCTTCTGGCTAAAACATAATGGTTTGAGGGGAGACACAATTCAGCTTACAACATCAGGAAGAGATACCATGCAGGACATTTTTTTTACTTCTTACAGAGCCCCTTTCTGCTTTTTCTGCCATAAAGAATTCCGATTTCCTTCTGGTATTCCCTCACTTCATTGGGAACACCTGCCCCAACAAAAGCCAATGCCATCTCAAGTTTCATTGTTTGCCCAAACTGACTTGAGGCAGAATGGCAATATAACTACTGATCCAAACAGGACCACTTTTGAAAAGTGAATGGTGACACTATTTAGTTCTGTCAGAACAACAAGCAATAACATTTTGGAAAAACACTGGAGTATAAAATAACAGTTTGTCATCTGGTTCAGAAATGCGCCGATGGCCCAATTAGTGACAGTGCATTTTAAAGGTATTTGACAAGGACTTTGGGAAAGTCCTTGTTCATTATCCTCCTTTGGACAGTGTCTTCACCCACCTAAAATGTTCAACAGCTGTTATCATTTTTGTTAACCACTGGGAGATGAAGTAGCCACATGAAGAAAATCTTACGGAATTAGAGCTGCATGTGCTGAAATAAATCAATCCTCAATCCCAAAATTATCCTAGCTATACATCTGCACTTCTAGGTATAGGAAAATTCCCTCGTGGTTTAAGTTAGTTGGAAAAAGATTTTCTGTTTGAGCAAGAAGCATTGCAAATGCTTTGAATTTGCGTTGGAGAGTTGTGAAAACATTTTTAATGTTATGTTTCATTTCAAGATCAATTGCAGAATCTTAGCTTCTTTGCACCTCACTGTTTGCATTTCTTTCTTCCATTTTTCTATATATTTTCTTGCCACTATTATCATCCCTTCCTGGCTTGGCTCAGCTAGTTTCACTGTGGTCCCAAATCTCCTCTAGGGATTTGGGGCCTTAGAGTTTGCTCTGTCGGCCACATTTGCAAGCCTTTCTGCAAACACCAACTATCTTGGACACTGCATGCTCCTATTTAAAATAATCAAAAAGTTTGAGCACAAAACACAGAGAAACACAAATTCCCTGGGGAATTTTTAATATAGAAGAGTGAATCACCATGATAGGAGCGCAGAGTATCTTTAACTGGGCGCTACATTTGAGTAAACTGCCTTTTATCAGAATATTTCCAAAACTTCTCTTTCAACTTACGTAGAGTGAGTTGTGATTTTTTTTCTGACTTCATTTCCAATTTCAGAGATATATTTATTTTTATGACTTTCTTTCTCTTCTCTCTCTCTCAAAACATTAATATAATTAAAATATATGCATATTTATCATATTTCTTATTATGTCTAATATATATGCCTAATATATATATACACACACACACACACATACATATTACACATTATGTGTGGACACACACATATTCATATGATATGATAAGGCAGGGAGTGAAAAATTTCCCCTACCCCTCTGTTCTTTTGGCTGGTCAAATAACTAAATTGACACAAAACAGAGGAAAAAGAAAACAAATTTAATTTTGTACATGCAGAGGTCTCACAGACATAGGACCTAAGAAATGACCAGAGCAGACTGTTTATATACCTTCTAGACAACAAAACATTTTGTGAAGAAACTTAGGTTTTGGTACCAATTAATGAAGTAACTAAGCAGAGTTTGCTTAGAAAGTCTATTGGGCCCTCAGTTCCCTATCTCTAAATAGAAATAAATGTCTCTCTACCAGGGAATCAGTCATCACAGGGCATTTTTATTTCCTGCTTATAGCAGCACAGAGTGGGGTGGTGAGCAGAACGTCCTTCTTCCACTGGCTGTTTCTCTAGCAACTTTCATTCAAAATAATTAATATGCCACCTTAGCGTATTTGCCCTGCACCCCATCAGTGTCCACCATAACAGTTGATCTGTCCTGCAAATCCTCAAGATGATATTAACTATCCATGCATAATAGAGAGCACAATGAGATAATTCTGGAAAATAGGCCTAACATTGCATTTAGTAACTCTTAGATAATTCAGTGTGGTTTGTCTCTCAGATTAAAGTCACAAGAGATAACATAGGCATAGTTAGAAACAGTGCTTTAAACTACTGACTGTAGCACAATCCAGTGATACTATTCTGAATTCAGCTCATTGCGTTAGAGCAGGTGGTTTGTTAGATATTAACGAAACAGGAGAGAGCTAGTGGAACTGGCCATCTGATTAATCCAGATCAGGTGGGAAAAAAACAGCTTTATAGACACCCCAGGGAAGTAACAGGATCAAGGGTCCTTCTACCAAATGGACAAAAAGCATCCAAGTCGTCAGGAAAGACAGCCTTTTGGTCACCCAGGAGAGTCTGCCTGACCGAGTAGGGTGTGGTGGTGGCAGTTGAGAAACTGTGAGGGGAATAGCTTTCACTGAGTGAATGCACAGTAGGGGCCAAAGTGGCGATCACAAAGGTGGGGGGGCACAAAGCCCCTCCAAAGGCCAGGAAAGACATTGGATAGTTTGGAAGAAAGTGTGCTCTTTCCTGAGCCCAAGGACATATATGGAAGCTCAGCAAGGACCTTGGGCAGTAGCCACCTTACAGCCCACCCCTCTCTGTTTCTGCGGGAGTGTACTGTCATTTTTTGCTCTAACAGATCTTGCCATTGTCTTAAAACTCCTCTTACTGAGTGACCCTGAAGTTCTTTTCCCACGACACCACTGAAGAACCTATTTCCTCCGGGAACAACAGTGATATTCTTTAATCTCTTCCAAGTCATTCTGAGTGAAAAGGTTAAAAATTGCAAAAACGAAAAATCAGAAAACTTTTAAACCTTTCCCAGACATCAGATTGATTGATACACCTACAAATCTCCCAGCACGCATTTGCCATTTCTTACTTTTAATCAATGAACCTCCCACCCAGTTTAAACTGAGCACTAGCCAGAGACTGCATATCACAACTTGCCTTGCAGTTATGAACAATCACGTAAATGAGTTCAGCCCAGCTGGGGGTGGACAGAAATAATGTGTTCCACCTCCAGACCTTGGCCTTAAAATATTGTGTGTTAATGTGAGTGTGATATTGCAATTTATAACAAGAAATATATATTTGGTCTTCACCTGTGTTCCTGGTACAGAGCTCCCAAAACCCTGGGCATTTCTTTAAGTGGAGAGATCAATAAAGGTGTCTTTTGTTATGATAATGAGGTGACTTTGGAGGCAACTAAGGATGGAGGCTGGTTGCCATGGGAACCAACCATATGATTAGAAGATTGAGATTTCATTCACAACCTTGTGACTTGCCTAGGAGGCAGAGGGGTCTAAAGGTTGAATTAATCACCAATGGCCAATGATTTAATAAATCATCCTTATGTAGTGAAGCCTCCATTAAAAAACCCAAAGTACTCGGGTTTGAGAGCTTCCGGGTTGGTGAACCCACAGAGGTGTGGGGGCTGGAGCACTTAGAGAGGGCAGGATACTGATGTCCCTTCCCAAATACATTGCTCTGTGTTTTCCTCCATCTGGCTATTCCTGAGTTATATTCTTTTATAAAAAACTGGTAATCAAGTAAGTAAAATGTTTCTCTATGTTTGTTAGTTGCTCTAATGTATCAGTCAGTCCCAAGGATGAGGGTGTAGAAACCTATAAACAGAAGCCAGTTTGTAAGAAGCACCGGAAATAGCTTGGATTTAAGACTCTTGTCTGAATTGGGGGTCCTGGGGGCAGTTTTACCTAACTGAACCCTTCATCTAAGGGATCTGATGCTATCTCCAAGTAAATAGTATAAGAACTGAGTTGAATTATAGAATACCAGCTGGTGTCTGAGAGAACTGGTTGGTGGTGTTGGAAAAATCCCCACACTGAAATTAGGTGCAGAATATTAATGAAGTACCCCATTCTCTTATCTTTGCTGCGGGCTGGACTTGGAATATGACTAGATGCATTCCTGGTGATGCAGAGCAAGATCCTGGCTTATGTGATGCTGAAGCCACAAGCTGAACCTGTGATTAGCCCTGTGGAGCAGTGCTGAAACACCAACAATTTCTTTACAAACACTGAGATTTTTAGTTTTTACACCAACTTAGCCTCGGTTCTACCTTATATACTCAGTAAAGCTCACTGCCATTTGAATCTCTGCTTGAGTGCAAATACCCAAATGTTTGCATATGGTAAACAAATCAATACTTTTATCTTTTCGGTTAATGTTTTTGAGTCCAATCTAACAGGAAATACAGTCTTTTCTAAAAATATCAATCCTAAAAATTAAGTCCATGGAAACACATACATCTATACACACACTCCCATACATATGAAAAAATCGAATAAATAAACCTTAACTATTTCATTCACATAAAAAAGTCTTCCTTTATTGAATATGGCCAATGAAAATTTTCTCCTTAGATTCTACCTATAAAACAACTTTAGTTTCCACAACCATGAGGCACAGGACACTAACAGAGATCTCCCTCCCCATGGAGTTAAAGAAGATTTGATTTATACATTGAATATCAAGATAGGTGCTTCAGAATCCAAATTGTAATAAGTTTTCGAAAGCATCTAACCTTCATGAGATCTGAAAATAAGCTCTTATTAAAATAAAAACCTGTATCAACTCATATTAATTATGTCCATGGACAAGAATGATATATGAATGCTCAAACTTGATCCAGCCACACTTAATAAAACACTGAATCTCAAGATCTATGTTGAGTTAAGAAAGACATTAGATTGCAAAGGAAAATTTTCTGTTACATTAATTTTATAGTGAATCACAATTTCCCACACTTCTCATCCTACTGAATAAATTTGTTCATTAGCACCAAAATTATAATTCATATAATGCTCATCTAGGTTAATACTCAATTTTTATGTGCAGTTGTGGTGCATTTTTAAAATTGATTTAATATTTTAAAAAATGAGTTTCAACCCTACCTATGACTTCTTCTGTCACGTGGAATTCATTAAAAGATCAAGGTTAAGCTAGGTATCCTGATATAGTGAGAACAAATAAATATTCAGCTTGGAAGAAATATATTCACATATGACTTTATATGAACATTAACACATATGTATGGATACATATGTGTGTAAATATGTATATGCATGGGCATATGTAGTTATTGACTATACAACTGATAACATACAAACAGGTCATCTATCTATACATTCATCTATTGGTATATCATCAAATGCACGGTCTATGCAACAGCATTTATGACAGAAAAAATTAAAATGTCACTGTTAATACTAAAATCCCAAGCATCTTTAAAATTCAAGCATTGTGATAGGTGTCTAGTGATTGATATGAAATAAATAAATTTCATCTTGAAGGAGTTTTTCATTTTAAAGGATTTTCGATTTTAATTAAGAAAATTCTAAAATTTTGGTTCAGTGATAAGTGAAAGTTATCACTTATCATACCTATAAACATTAGATGTTGGGAAATTTTCAGTAAGAGGCAGTTAACTGGTCTGATGTGGGAGAGAGTGACAGAGGTAAGATTTTTAGAGTGGGTAGTTTTAAGAATGTCTTGAATTACACACAGGAAATAGCGAAGTACACATGCCATCTATTTCAACAGAAGAAGACATGCCTGGGCAAAGACAGAGCAAGCAGGGAGTTCCGTGGAGACTGATGTGTGTGGAGGGCACTGTGTGCAAATAAGGTCACGGTCATTCTTGGAACCAGATACTCCAAATCTGCCCCTCACACCCCAAGCTTCCATTCTTCCAATAACTAACAGTTTTGATGATAGTCATCAAAATGAAGAGGTAATTTTGTATTAAAACAAAATGATGAACAAGAAACAATTTGAACAAATAATTAATTTGATGGGGGCAGGGGTGGAAAGAAAGGGATAAATTGTTTCAATAAGAATTATGTTTCCCTCAATAAATATTCTACTTTTTAATGTATCATAATTATTACCAGTATAGAGAGAGAATCGTGTCTTTTACTTTGAAGAGGATATGCCACTCTCAAAGAAAATTTGTTAGTAAAATTATGCATTTAAAATTTTCCCGTGATTAACACTGCAATTTCTTCTTCACATCTTGGTGTTTGAAACATAAAGACATGACTTCTGTACAAGTGTATGATGAAAGTATTTGAAATTCACTGAAGTCTACTCTTCAAATTGTAAATACTATTTCCTTAAATACCTTAAATTACCAAATATTTTTCCTAAGTAGTGGTTTTCCCCAAGTCTTTTTTCCAATACACTCTTCTAAATTTTGCTTTCAATTGCATTCCAGGGAATTGCCTTTTTACACAAAAAATTTGGTTGCACTTTAAATACAATTAAAGTTTTACATTTATAGATTCAATATTGCATAGCAGAGTACTATAACTCAAATGAGTGGTTTTCAATTTAGTTGTTCATATTTGTAAATATTATTTGTCTTGCAATTCAACCCACATATATTAAATTGCCTTTTAATGGTCTACCTTTCAAACAAGTATAGTGTGCAGAATTACTCAGATTTTTAATAGCTATGCCTGTAGAATCATTTTTGCTGCTGCATAATTATAAAACAAAGTTAGGTTTTCTTTCTTTCTTTTTTTTTTTTTTTGCAGGAACCCAGGTTTTCTCTAAGTCTGAAAGAATTAAATATGAGTCAGAGTAATTTATTACCACTTGTATGGAACTGACAATAACCAATGCTATGACTAAAAAATAAAATGAGTTGAGTCCAATGTCAAATATGATCATACATAAAGAGTAATCCTTAGGAAATTAAGTGACCAGATTACTTGGCAACAACTAGGTACATCCTACTACAATTTCTTTTACTTTTCTCGGATTCTACCTCTGTCAAGAACAATGCTTGGTTATTAATTCATTACTCTGGCCAGTAAGGAAGGGCAGTAATAGCCTTCTCCCAAAGCTTTAATAACCCCAGAAGTATAAACACTATAACCTTAAACAAAATTGAAATTGATGTTTAGTTTTCTTGAACATTCATTTAGTTTTATAAATTGTAATAACAAAATTCTAGCATTTATTTTGGTCCTTCATACTGAAGATAGTTACATTGACTACAATATACAATTAAAAAAACACATATTTCTAACTTCAAAACCGTCTGTTCTTTCACAACATATAGACCTAACTCAGATCTTTTTTTAAAAGATTTCATTTATTTATTTTTAGAGAGAGGAGAAGAGAAGGATAAAGAGAGGGAGAGAAACAGCAATGTGTGGTAGCCTCTCGTGCACCCCCTACAGGGGACCTGGCCAGTAACCCAGATGTGTGCCCCGACTGGGAACTGAACTGGTGACCCTTTGGTTTGCAGGCCTGCACTTAATCCACTGGGCTACTCCAGGCAGGACCCTGATTCAGATCTTAATTCTGGGAATATCTGTGGCAATTTGGAGAAGATATCAATGATCTCAGATGGAAAAAATTGAACCAATAATACTGTCTGTGAAAATTAATTAAAATATATATGCAATTATTACAATTGTACCTGAAAGTACTATTACTTAACTTGAAAGTTAAGAAGTAGATGCTTCTTAACTCTGGGCATTATAATTATTTTGGTGAATTATTCATTTGATTTTCATTTATGTATAATATACTACATGGTTAAGTATGACTAAGAACAAAGTAAGTAATATTAAGTGGAACCCACAATGAAAGGTATTATTCAGTTAATATAATCTTTCTAATTATAGAGCTCACTAATTTTTTAACTTTACTTCTATTATTGACACTATTCCCCAAGGACATCCTCACTTCCCCCACCTCCACTCAGTCACTGCTCTGCCTTTGCCTCTGGCCCAGCATACAGCTGTCTGTGTCCATTTGTTATGTGGATGTGTTCTTTGTCTAATCCCTTCACCCTCTTTCATCTGGTTGCTCCACCCTATGCTTAGCCCATTTTAGATGCACAAAATAATACAGAGGCAACCAGTTTAAATTCTGTATTCTTCCACACAACTGAATATAATATGTCAAGATAATTACCGTCTTGGTTTGGGGATCAGGCAAAACTGAATTGCATTCTTTGACCAAACACTTAATTAATTGTCCATGGCCAAATTTCTTAAGCCACAATAATCAAATCTAAATTCTCTTATGTAAAAATATAAGCAACCCCAACACAGACCAAATTCACTTATGCAATCCAGACATTTGTAATTTAGAAGAAAACAGACTCACCTTACCTAATCCATATTCAGTGTGAAGTCTAAGACCCTTCCCAGGTTTTCCATATATTTCTAAGGTGTGAACTAACTCGTGTCTTGTGTTCCAGGAAAATTTGCTCTCTTGCCACCAAAACATTATCATTTAGAAAGCGTGGGCTTTTCTGGTCGGTTTGCTGTGGTATTCCAATGTTTCAAACAATGTAATTCAATAACAGTATTTTTGTTGAGTGGTTTAACTAACAGGCTTACTGCCTTATATGTCTACATTATTTAAACTCTTTGCTGTTCAAAATAAAAATAATCATTAATGAGATTCTCACCAGTTAATGGTATAACTGGGAAAGTGTTAAAAAATTTACAATGTCTTCTACTGTCCTTTTACCACTGGACAGTCAACAACAGATAATTTATTTTATTACTTTTATGGATTGAACTTCTACTTCTTAGAAGGCAAGAGAATGTGTAATCATTTTTAGAATTTGTTATTAAAAAATGGGGGATGTTTATAAAATTCTAAGCACAGTGCCTGCCTGGTGCATGGAAACTTCTCAATAACAAGAGTTTCCATAAAACAGGTGGAGTTCCGTACATTCATCAGTCTCCTTGTCATTCAGACATACAAGAATCTGTGTGATATTGGAGTGTATGAAAGCAGCAGTCATCTTGTAGATGAGGGAATGGGGGATTTGAGAGGTTAATTAACTTGTTCACAGGTAGGGACAGGTAGATACAAGCCTGAAAATCAAAGTTAGCTATTCTGGCAATGACAAATGACTCTAAAAGTTGTCATTTATCAATTTGTTGTTTATCATATCAATAACCAGAAACATTCACACAGTGGCAGTAAACCAGAATTAACAAACCATGGGTTGCTCAACTGTTTCTTAGAGCCATTTTTGCTTTTGGGGGGACGGTATGATATAAGGTTACTTTTCATTAACATGTCTAAAATATTCACATGGAAGGCTTACTATCTCCCAGGACTAAACATGTAGAATGTTTCTCAGTTTTTATCCTACCTGTTTTCTCCCTTTTTTCTTTTTACTTCAAAGTCAAAGCTAAATTCAGTTATTGATATTGAAAAAAACACACTTGCAAAGAGAAAGAGACTGGATATAAGTTAAAGAATAAACTATTTTATGCCCTTCTTATATCTTTTTGGGATAGGCTATCTTGACATAAATAATTATTCGTTGGTGGGGTGTTCAGGACATTGTAGGATGTTTAGCAATATCTCTGGCTTTCAGCCACTGGATGCCACCAGTACTACCTCACTTATGACAGCCAAAAATTGTCTCCAAAAAATGTTGGTGAATGTCACCTGAGGGAAGAACGGTGAACAAATGCTTTAGATTATAAATCAAGACATAATCTTAGAGTGACTTTCAAAATTTGGCATGAGTCAGAACAATTAGGGAAACTTCTGGCCCCTATCTGGCCCCCACACTGAGAGATCATGTGGAGTAGGTTTCATACGGGTCCAGGCAGCCACTCTTCTGCTGGTCCCAGGTGACCTGGGCGCACACAAAGGACAAAAACACCACCTCAGAGAAGAGGGGACATGCTGTGCTGGGATTCAAGGAACAAAAAATAAACTCTCAGCTGGACAGGTATCACAAGAAGTTTGGCTTCATTACCCCACATTACCAAGCTAGGGAGACATTTGCGTCACCAAAGTCATTTTTGCATTTGGGTGGACAGTAGAATATAAGGTTACTTTTCAAAAACATGCCTAAAATATTAACATGGAAGGCTTACTACCCCCTAGCCCTATATATGGAGGACATATTGATGTATAATACACTAATAAGGGCAGAGGGAAAAAGCAGAAAGCTCAGCTACTCTCAGGGAACCCATTTCAGGTTGGGCCCAGTATTAAGACAGAAAATCTCCATTTGGAAATAAAGGTTGTAATGGGTCAGCCAAGGTTTTCCACGCAGGCAAAATGGCAGTGTCAAGAGCTATAGCAATCTGTGGTAGGCAGAAAAATGCCCCCAAAAGCTGTCATTGTCTGAATCCCAAGGATATGCTATTTTATATGGTAAAAGGAATTTTGCAGATGTGAATGAAGATTTTGAGACTGGGAGATTATGTTGGATTACTTGGGTGGCTCAATGCAATCATTAGCATCCCTGTAAGAGAGAGATTGACTGCAGAAGAGGAGAAGGGATATGACAATGGAAGCAGATATTAGGGTGACTTGGCCAAGGAAGGGTCTCTCGAAGCTGGAAAAGGCAAGGAAGGGATTCTTCCCTGGAACCTCCAGAAGAAACTAGCTTTGTGGACAGCTTAACTTCAGCCTCATAATACTCACTTCAGATTTCTGAACTCTAGAACCATAAGGGAATAACTTTGTATTGTTTTAGGCCATTAAATTTAGGGTAATTTGTTATAAAAGCAGCAGGAAACTTATACATTATCTCATTGGGTTGCTCTAAATTTGGAATTAAAATATGTAAAACATTTAGGCACCTGTCACACAGAAACTATCAATGTGTTACTTCTTATTATCTACAATGTATTGTATGTCTTCAAATCACTTTGTTCTAAGTAATCTATCATTATTAGCCTATTCCATACCGGTTTCTCAATAGATGTATCAATGACTTGCATGGAGGAAGAGATAAAGTCTACACGTCATTGTCCTACACGGTCCAAGGGTCTTGGAGCTTTTAAGATTGAAAAGACCTTAATCCATCCAATCTCGGTAAAGCCAACTGTTTACCTGAATGTCAATAAAACTTTCCTGTGAGGAAGCAGGGTGCCATCATACAAGCTAGAGTTCTAGGAACATATGGGACCAAAAGCCTAAATTTATTGATGAAACCTACAATGTATAATATTGAGTACCTAAATCTGAACTGTAAGATTCAGTTCTATAAGTAGATTCTTCTCTATTTTGCTTAAAAATATATGTGGCTAGAAGTTATTTTTGATAACCTTTTATTTTTTTAATTTATATTATGTTTTATCTTTCAAAAATAACAATGGCTATGTAAACAAATCACACACATTCTAAGCAGATAAAAAGATGAACAACTTTGATGATGAATGTATAGGCCTTTCTAGTTCCCTAAAATTGTTCAGCTAACATCTATATAATATGCTCAATTAAAAAAATAAAAGGCCTACCTACATACAGGATTTTCATACAGGATTTTCACCATACCTATGAGGTAGGTAAAGGATGAACTTACTATTAGTCCCATTTTACAGATAAGAAAATGGAGGCAAAGGGGATTTAATGATTTGCTTCCTGCCAACTCCTTACTCAGTAGCAGAGGAATGCTTGTACATCAGGCCTTCTGACTCCTAATTCAGCATTTTTAATACTTCTGATGCAATTGATTAGACTTTTCAGAGCAAGAGGATGAGTCACCTTGGGATTATTTGTATGGATTAGTGCAAGGAAACAGATCTGTAGTGTGGGAGAGGATGCTTGGCTTTAAGAGCCCAGTCACCACGGTCCTCAGCCTCCAACTACAGTACAGGAGGAGACTTCACAGATCACAGACTCCTCAGCTGTGCCAAGATCAAAGCCTATGCCATCTGACCTCACCTGTGTTCTTCATATGGGGCATTTCTACCTTTTCTGGTGCTTTTCATTCTGAGTTCTGTATTTTCTCAGCAGCAACCTGAGAGAGCACTGATACGATGTTGCTTAGTCCATAGCTGGTCATCTCTGGCGTGAGTCTCCCCAGGACAATCTTTTGTGGCTCTGGCAATGAATGACCTCTTTTATCAATGAATGGCCTAGTTCTATTGAGAACTTTAATGAGGGCCACCACCCAAGGGTAAAACCATCTGGGTGCACAGTGCCTGCGTAGAGAGGGCACTAAGGATGAAAGCAAACTCATTCACTCCGTGCAGGTCTTCACTGCACGGCACTGTGCCCTTAATTCATGGTCCATAAATACTTTCATTCTTAGGCCACAGAAAAGGTGAAAGATTTCACTCTGCTCTAGAACATGTATTATTTATCCTTAGAACATGATTAAGCTGTGTATATTTTAAAGTTTTTATACATGATATATATATACACTTTAAAATAAGATGAAAATACTCTTACTATTCTGTAAGCATCTCAGATTTAATGCATAACCTTCCTGACTTTTTAATAATTATGTCTTGTCTACTGCTGGTAATTATCAGATGAAGTGAATACTTTATTTAACCTTGTTAACATAATCATGGAAACCAAATGACCCCTATGCCAGCCAATCTATTTGTTAGTTCACATCTTTGCATTTTTTAAAGCAAACATAATATGGAAATTTGATTTGATGTTCCTTTTTTTGGTTCTTACTGGTTTAAACATAACATTGTACATCAGATGGATTTTAGGTTTTTCAAGGGAAATATTGAATATTCATAGAGTGAGTTTTCTTCATTTATGAAGGATTACTCAATACGCTGTCATGATATTTTTACAGAAAGAAAGACATAGCTTTGACTAATCAAACACAGTCACCCACACTGAGTTGGAGCAATTCAGATTTTGCTCCCCCTTAACTGATCAATCTTCTTCCTTTCTTTTTGCCTTCCATGTTACTCTTCTGAAAATATGTCTTAGCAGGTGCTGGATGCTAATGCCAGCTTTGGGAAATTCTGCTAAGAGTTATTTTTTTCCTCTTGGATATATTTAATTGATTTTATTGCTTTCCTATTCCATAGTAAAGAAAAAAGTCACTTT
Source organism: Trachops cirrhosus (assembly GCA_028533065.1). NCBI lineage: Eukaryota > Metazoa > Chordata > Mammalia > Chiroptera > Phyllostomidae > Trachops > Trachops cirrhosus. The sequence goes on along the minus strand of CM052539.1, from coordinate 178,231,471 downwards.
TTGGTTTTATCAGTTTTTCAAGAGACATACTTTCAATATCATTCTTAGAATTCAGAATGAAATCTTTAGCTATGGGGATAACCACAGACTAGCCCACATAAGCATATTGCCCTTTTCCTCATTCTTACATTTTATTTAACATTTAATTCATTTAAAATTTTACCTGGTAGAGAAAAGAGAAATATACTTGAATTTTTGGTCTGTTTCAGGTGATCCTTAGTATGTTTCTCATGTTTTCTGAGGTTTTGAGTTTTCCACCCTAAAATTAAGTATGTTTAACCTGATGCATACTTAGATTTTATAAAAGCATCCGTGATCAAAGGATACTTTGATACTGAGTTTTAGAGATGTATGATGACATCTTGAGCCTTCTATTCTTACATCCATTCATGGGAGGCACTGTGATACAGTGATTAATAATAAACTCTGAGCAAGATGCCTGCATTCATTTCCTCCATTGATGAGGTACTAGCTGCATGGTCATCAGTAAATTGATTGAGATTTCAGGGATCATACTTGTAGCACAGAGGTGATACCTACAATTTAAATGAGCAAATATTACACTTTAAACAGAAACACAAATATAATCCCAATTAAGTGAATATTGGTTTTAGTAAGGTTGACATTAGGGAAGTTTGCTTAAGTGAGAGCTGTAGGTCTATGGAGCTCGGGTGCAATGTAACAAGTTTTGAATTTCCTGTTAGACTTCTCAATGGTTTGGAGTCCAGACTCAGGGGAAATATTTTGAATTATAAAGGCTATATAGTATAAAGAAATAAGTTGTCCTTCATTTCAATACAGGTCTATGATATTAACATCTGGCACCCTTCTTATATTAGATATATCTTTATATTTAGGCATGTTTAAAGGAACCAAAAGTACTTACTTGTTTAAATTGTTCCAGTATCATTTCTTCAAATAAAAGTGGTTTATAAAAATTTAATAATTTTTAACACCTCAAACATCAATCAAACAAATCTTTTAGATCTATGGTATTTAATACAGTTGCAAAAAATATTAGTTTCTTGAAGTATTTTTAGTTTTTTCTTTTTTTACTGTTCTTGGAGGGCAACTTTCCCATGCATGCCTGAATAAACATACAAGCTGTCTGTAATAGAGAATCTGCTGTATTAGAGATAAATTTAAGTGGGGCATTTTCTAAAATTTTATTTTTAATATTAACATAATGCATTTCTATAAGAAAGAAAAGTTAAACAGCTTTCATCCTTCCTAAAGATGAATCAATATATATACAAGTTGTGCTAAAAAAAAAACCCTGTTAAAATCATAGATTTTTTGAATTGGAAGAAATTTTGCTAATAAATAGATCTAACTCCTATTTCTATAGTTGGAAATGCTAAAGCTTGGAGAACTAGAGATTTTCTAAGATTCAAACTGCTCTAGACTCAGTCTGAGACCTGAATGAATCATCATTTTCTCATTTTTAACAGTTTGACCCCAATATTTTTACATATTCTCCCAACTTAAATAATTCACTTCCTCTGGAGAATAATGCTTAGTTTCCGCTGTTCAAGTACAATACAAGTTATTCATTGTGAAATGGATTTAAGAAAACACCATTCTCATCAAAATTACTTAATGAATGCAGCCTTCCAAGTCCCTTTAACACTAGCAGTCTAAAACTGACATAAGCCAGATATACTGTTACTCAGAAAGAAGGAGGAAAAGCCTCTAAAATTTAAAGTGCTGCTCTCGTAGGTTTTAAAAATGTTGTCTCTGCTGCCAAGAACTTTTAGATTTCAGATGATTTACTTTGGAGAATGACTGAGGATCCATAAGAGGGCCAAAGGAGTAGAGAATGAGTAAAATAGAACCAAAAAAAAAAACCGTAAAAAAAAAACAAAGAAAAACAAAAAGATCTGTAATATGGAACAAAATTGACTGATAAAAGAAAGAGGTTTTAAATACCAAAGGTGAGAGACCTGTTCTTTTGGATTTAAAACAATAGACAATGACAAATTAAGGGACCAGCACATCTTTTCTTCACAGTGAAGCACAAATCATGACATTTTTAGGTAAATTAAGAAATGAACACGTCCTCACATGCTAATCTAAGCACATTAGCAGTGCTGATAGTGGAACAGGTTAACAAAAGAACAGCTGTATTCAGTGAAAGGTAGGCAGCTCTCTATGCTCTAGCATTGCATGTTTTTTTAGCTATGCTCCCAGCAACTTTCTTGGAAGGACCATTTCAAAATTAGCTATTTTTTTTAAAAGAAAACCCCAAAGGTAGGCTCATCTGCATCTTTCACAATGTATAGGGTGGAGCAAAAAGTAAGATTACAATTGTTTGTAAGGAAAACTACAAAATAATAAATAAATAATAATACAAGAATAAACTGGTGTTTTGCACATCACAACTGTAAACCAATTTTCCTCACCCTGTGCTGGTATGTATCACATCAGGTCTCATGACATTGACTAAAGCTTAGCCATATTTCCACTGAAGAGGCTGAAAAACAGTTTGTGTGCCCAGAATGAAAAAAAAGTTTGGTGGTTAACTAACAATCTTTGCCACACCAGAATTATGTAAACATTCTTAGATATTATGTGATATCAAATGAAGTCCCTGTAACTACTCAATTTTAAATGACATATGGTAGCTTTATAATATCTCTTATTTCACATATGAAATACTATTATCTAGAAATGAAGAAATCTTATCAATATTTCTTTTAAACCTATGAGGTCTGTCCAGAAGATATCCAGCCATGTGCTATGAAAAATGGACATTTATTGAAAAAGATTCAAGATATAAGAAACACTGTACATAAGACAATGTTGCCTCAGTGCCCCTCAGAGTAGGCACCTTGGGACATCACATGGTTCTCCTAGTGTCTCTTCCACTGTTCAAAACACTCTGCAAAATCCTTTGCTGGAATCACCATCAGCTATCCCCATTGTAGTTTCCTGAATCTCATTGAAGTTCTGAAATCTTTCCCTTTTAATGGCAATTTTAATTTTGGGAACAGCATGAAGTTGCAGGGCACCAAATCTGGGCTGTATGGGCCTGAGTCACCTGGGTGATTTGATGTTTTGCCAACCAACTCCACATGAAATACGATGAATGAGCAGGTGTGTTGTCCTGATGAAGCTGCCAGTCTCCAGTTTCCCATAGCTGTGGCCTTCTGAATCAACTGAACAGTTTCCTCAGAAGAACGTTCAAGCTTAATGCAGAATTTGATGCAGATTCCTTGCTCTACTCACTTAATCATTTCGAATGTGACAGCCACACAGTACACATGATCACTCAACAATGTCTATCACCCCATTGCCTAGTACAAAGAAGTTGTCATTGTTCACACATGTACATTTCACCCCACTCTCTTTGACTGGCAGGTTACTTCCATGTCATGCAAACTGTTCTCATTATTAACAATGGTTGGCCTTTTTCCAGACAGACTTCATACAGTTAACATTAAATCAAATTATTACGTTGTCGATAGAAATTTGAGTACACACACAACGCTATGATAAAGTCAATTTTATATTAAACACCATCTCTTGATGCTGTGACACATACTTTAAGGGAAATCGTTGGGTTGAATGAGAAAAAAACTGCAAATCTTATTCCATTTGCTCTCATAGGCACTTCATTACCAAACTCATTCATTTTTCAACAAAGAAAATAAATGCTCAGTATCCAGTTGTTACAGGTCTGATGAATTGACTTATTTTCTTGAGCATTCATCAGTGCTCATGTGATATCAAGTTTCAAGTGGCTGACATTAGTAACAAATGAAAGAGAGAGCAGTATTGTTGAAAGGAGCAGAGATACTAGTGCCCATGAACCCATTAAATAAAAATGAGGATTAATGAGATAGCAAATTGAGATCCCCTGGAAATCACATCTCCATGATTTTGTATTAAGGCAAGAACAGTTCGTGTCAATTACAGCTACTTTGGAAAAGAAGTGGAGATCTGTTTATTCAGCTACCTCCGACCAATGTGGTTGAATTTCTACTTTGAGAACGAGCACTGTGGTTTCCCTTAAAGTTCCAGTTAACTAAATATTTTATCTTTTAATATAAGAAAGTTACTGAAATTGTCCTAAAATCTCATTGTAGATAGGAGGCAAAATTAGATTGAAAACACATACTTCTAAAATTTTCATTATAAAGTTTTGCTGAATGAAGTCTTCATCTGTAAAAATAAGCCAGCACAAAGGTACTAAATCTAAGTTAGGGTATTATGTTTTTAACAAGTTTCTTATACTTACAATGAGATATTGAAATAATCAAAGCCTCTCACACATATATGATACATTACATGTATACTTAATATTTTTCTCTTTCATGTTTATACTTGTAATCCTTCCATTTTATTGGAATATATAAACATAATAATTATGCAGTGGTAATCTCAAGGTATAGTCTTTTCTGACATTTCCAGGACTTCGACTTTGTTCTTGGAAGAAATGCACTCTATGGTTTTCTATGGGAATTATAGTGCCACTTGAGCTTTAGCTGTTCTTTCAAGGGGATTTTTTGTCACACTTGATCTGGTGTTTCCATTTCCTATTTTACTCTCTTCTAATGCAAATTACATATATACCCCTCGTTAGTTTTTGGAAACATCTCTTATAATTATATTTCTTCTCAGTGATCCATGGATCTCCAGCGACTCTTGCTTGCCCAAAACAATATGTTTAAGGTCTTCATAATTCAATGTCATTAATCAATACATTTAATAGATGTCAGACTAATCTCTTCATTGATCCACAACCATAACATATCTAACCCTGTGGTCATGGTTCTAGCTATGGCATCCCTAGAACAGAATGCCCTAATTACTTTTCCCTAACATTTAAATGCCATTCCCCCCGGGCGTAGTTGAATTCACAGTGACTCCCAAGGCTTCTGCCGGCCACGACCTGCTGCTCATTCTCTTTGCTTCTGTTGTATTCAGTTGTTCTCTGATGAGCTTTATGCTGCAGTCCTGCTCTCAGGTACTTGATTATAATAGCACACTGTTAAATTGCCAGAGAGTTTTCATATTAAAAACTAGGGCATGGAAAATATTATGGTTATTTAAAAATCATGCAAGTTGTTGGAGATCATTTAAATTGATAAGACTTCCTGCGGTGCAAATTTAACAGTTTCTCTCCTCAGTTGAATAATATCCATGAACCAATGAATTTCTGAAAATCCATCCTATTTTTCCTGTATAGTACTAAATACCTGTAACTCAAAATACTTGAATGAATCTCATTAAATATAATTCATCTTATATGAAAATGTTTGACTTCTTCAATATGTGACAAGTTTGTAAAAGTTAATAAAAAGAAGACCAACAATGTGGTTTTTAAAATTGGCAAGTATATGGACAGACATTTCACAGAAAAGCAACTAAAATGGCTCAGACTTCTTTTTTAATAGCTTAATCTCAATCTTAATGGGATTATTGAAAAAGAAAATGGAAGTAAAAGAACATTTTTAGTTATTAGAATAACAAATATCATAATGTTTATTAAATTTCTGAAGGTGGGAAAACATACATTAAAAAACATACATTGTTTGTGTGAGTATATATGGTCATTTGCAATGCTAAAAATAAACATACCCTTATACTCTTGTACAAAAAGACACACCAGTAAGGATAATGCAGAGAATAGTTTCTGTGCCCTATTCATACCCTTCTACATCTTTATAAGAAGAAGGCAACTTCATGTGTGCCCCTGCATTTTTTTCTGAGGGATTTTTAAGCGATAAGAGTATCCTTGGATCATGCACAGATATACCAAAAGTGCTAAAGACCTAATGTCCCTATAAACAGCCCACAATCAATAATGGACTATATGGGGAGTACTTTGATAAATATTATGGTTTCCTTGCCTATGAGTTAGAAGAACTAAGGTATGTCATACCCTGTGGGCCAGAGTTCTCCAGCAAGGCTGAGGCCTAGTTGACCATGTTGACAAGTCTCTTATAATTACACTGTTTTGGGCTCTCTTTACCTCTGCCTCAATCCCTGTCCCGAGTTTCTGGAATCATTACCAAATAAATAATTTGCATTCAAGATTCTGGACTCAAGTTTTATTAGATTCTGTTTCTGGTAGAACCTAAACTGAGATAGATATTGTTAACAATATACAGGGTCCAGCACAAATAATGCCCCTTTTTTCATTATAAAATCTTTTACTACAAAATCATAAGCATGTAATTCTGTAACATAATAGCATGCTCAAGCATACCATGTAATATTTTAGGTAAAATGTCCAAATTAAAACTATAAATTCTTATGCCTATATTATTACCCTACCAACCACATTCAAACAGGTGTTACTTTTGCTGAACCCTGTATGTGTGTTATATTCATAAATTTATATTTATGAATATAAATAATATATATATTCTATATATATTCTTATAAAGAATAAAACAATTATTTGAGGAAAAGAAAGATTACAATTTGGGTTCAGATTCAAGTAACAACCTAAATTGTGCTTTGAAGGGAACAAAGAAAGGGAGAGTCCATGAAGAGCCAAACCATAACAGCAGTTCTCATTAGGTCCTCCCTGTAAATAAGGGATGTTGGCTAGGTCATTTTGGATTGGTTATCCCATTATGTAAAAGAAGGGTGCTGGTTTTTGAGATGGATTGGTTCCTTTCAAGTTGAAGAATGCACGTGGTCTGGTCACATTGCTGAGGAAGACGTAAAATCTTTATGTGTCCATGTAGCAATCATTGATCCAGCAGATTTGTTGCTCATCCTTGAGCTGAGTTTGGCAATAGGTCAGCAACTTAACAGTAGTTCTGAGAACAGAGGCATGAGATGTGCGCAAACTCTACTTCCTCAATGGCCCCCCAATGCCATTTTAAGTGACTTTCTTAGCAATACTTCTCCTATTTTTATTTACTCCATTATCAGTATCTATTGCAACCTCACCTGTAAAAAGAAAGGATTTGGGGAAAATGTTTGTATTCTTATCTATAAAGATTGGTTGAACACATTAAAGTGCATCCTATTGAAGAAGTAGTGTGTTTCCTTTAAAACTGAACGGGATAGCTCTCTGTATACTGATGACGCATCATTTCCAAGTTAGGATGCTAGTTTAAAAATATAAAAATGAGGAAGTACTTAGGTTAGTGTTTATATAATCATGTTATATCTCAGGTAAAATAAAGAGGAATAGGTAATAAAAGTTATCTCTGATAATAAAACCTGGAGGCTGCAGGAATAAGTGAAGAGAATCAGCATTATGCTATAGAGATCATTGTGCTTTTTGATTTTTATTCTATGCACATTTGTACTTGTTCAAACACGGAACAGATAACTTCCTATCTATGCAATTGTAGGTTGACTCTCACTTGTTGGTACTGACTTGAGAAAACTGACCTCGATAACAGATTCAATATATATTCCAAGCGTATTGTGTTAAATGTTATTATTCCTTAGTAAAGTTCAATCTGAAGTTTTAGCTGTAAAAGATATTTTATAAACAGCATTCTGCATGACTAACCATGAAAACAAAAACAAACAAGAAAAGACAACAGCTCCCCCAAATCCTGACTTTCTAACATGCTAATCTCACATTATGAACATATATTAAAACCTTGAAAGATTTTCAGATGTGTTCAAAGAACATCTGAAATCTGTCTATAAATTCAGATTGTAATTTTCATATATTTTTATTTTTATATAATTATTATGTCAATGTATTCCAGTCAGAAAATAAAATTGTGAGCAGAGTGTTATTGTATAAAATTATATCTTGCTTGAGAAAAGCAAGTATGTTATTTATTGTTTCCAATTTAAAACTCTACATTAAATCCTCCTCTGTAAACTGTTCTCCTTCCCCCCACACCTCCTTTTTTGAGATAAATTTCAGTTTTTTTTTACTTTGTTCAATAATTAAAGATTTTTCCAAAAGACAAATGAATCTTTATCTTGAGCCAGCCTGGCAGTCTTCAAGCATATCAAACAGGGAAAAAAAAAACATGTTCCCACTCACAAAGAGGTGTAAATGTATTTGAAACGAAGTTTAATTGCAGTCAGCATTTATTAGACCACTGCTGTTAACGTCTCTGTCACTTTACAAAGGTGACAAGAGTATACAGTGTGGAGAGTTGGCATATGGTAACACATTTTATGATAAGGATTTCTCTACATGCTTTTCTTAAGCATAAACAAAAAAGTGATACTACTGAGTGGGGGGATGTGGAGAAAAACTCTTATTTTAAAAGTAACAGTTACAAGTTAAACCAGAGACAAAAGTATTCAGATTCTTTTTAGATCTAATCATATACTGATGACAGTAACTTTTGACATGTGTTTTAAAAACAAGATGTTTAGTCCTAATTTTTATCAAATATGCTTTCTTGATATTTTTTCTAAATATGTGCAGTTAAAATGAGGTCTACTTTATTTAACCTGGTAAAGAAGATACAAAATACTCTTTTCATTCTGTTGAGTTAGAGTGAGGTACACAGATGGTAGCATAATCAATTAGGCATTCAGAGAATAACTTTTAAAGAGCTGGAGAGCTGAACCACTTAAATGAAAACCATCAGCTCCATGTCTGACCGTTTGGACTGAAGATACAGTGTTGTGCCATTTCAATCTGTGCTTGTTCAAAAGAAAGATCGGCTTCTGAGAGGTCTGTTCTAATTTCGTGCATTAAAGGCTGCACCTTTAGAATAGAAAAGCAGATGTTATAATTTCTCTTTAAGATAAAAAATCACTTATAGCTAGCAAGGAAGATACAGTTCAAAACACAATTGTCATGGATATCTTCTAAGGTAATAAAGAAAACTAACACAGATTATCATAAAAATACCAATGTGATCTTGACAGGAAGAATGATATATAACAAATTCTCATAGTAACCTCTTTGCCAAAATCATACAAGACAGCAACAAGTGAAACTAAAACAGAAACTAAAATGTGTAGGATTGAGTTAAAACTTGTCTGGTAAAGAAATAATCATGGCATACGGTATGTGTATATTTTCACAGTCAATTCCTCAACATGTAAGGGGAAATATTTTGTGGTGAGTGTCACAAACACACAACCCATATGGTCACTGAGGATTGACTGAATCATGCTCGGCCTTTACTTGTATTTACAATCCAGAACATTTATGGAGTGCCACTTTGTTAAGTGCTACACATTAAACATCATTAAAATGATTTTAAAAATAGATATAATAACTAATTTTTCAAGTATAACATCCATTACCCAGAATGCCTGACACATGGAAGACCACCATGGTGGACCAGTCCAGAGGCTGAATATTCAGGACTGATTCTTCTGAAAAATGTACTATTTACTATTAGAGCTCTCAATTTTTATCCTTTCTTTGGAACAATGTAGGTGTTACCTTAGTGGTGTTTTAAGATTTGCAAATCTTAAGACCCTTGAATACAACTTTGTCATTTAATTCTAGGAAAGGCTACTGACTCATTCACACTCAGTTGACAAAGGTGATATCAGCTGACATCTATTATGGACAAAGTAGTTCCCTTGGAAAATTTGCAATGAAACATTAAGAAATCACAAAGTTTATGATCTAGAATTCTGATGCACTCAGTTTTAGGACTAATTTACTTCAATCTGAAATATAAGACACTATTATTCTTAGACTGATTTCATCACTAAGGACACAGACAGGCAGGATGGTGCAGCTTTTATTTCAATGTGAGAACTACTGAATACATAGATGATGACACCTTTCAAATAAGGTGAGAGGCCTGTTGCAGGTTCACGACTTCTAGAAAATATTTACGTAACTTGGATAGCGGTAAAACTACCCACAATAAAATCAAGAAGGGTTATCAGTGCTGAAGTTACTTTGTTTTGCTTTTGCCTTTTTGCCAAAGTCTTGCAGGGTCTCTTAGCTGAGATCCCTTGAGTTATCACACCGAAGAGAGCTGCATCTGTGAATATTGACAGGAACATCCTTTAACACAGGCAGAGTCTTCATGTACAAATGTGCTCCACTTGTCAGTGTGAATGGAAAAATAATTAAGACATGCATTTTTGTATGCCTAAGTAATTAACATGTGATTCCAAGTAAAAGTAATGTTCTGAAGTTTGAAAAAATTTTCTTCCCCTGTGTTTCTGAACCAAGTTTCAATTTGATGAGTTCTGAAATTAATTGTTTAAATTTTTCCTTAACTACATAATATAATTGATTAAAAGATTACTCTTTTAGAGTTTATAACGTGAAACGGCTTATTAGAAAATGATCACCTTGCTAATGCATAGCGGGGGACTTGAAGCTTGAAGAGAAGCTTGTAGAAGAGAAGATTGATTGTAACAGCGTTGATCATAATACCAATTGGAAAGCAGTGGTGGTCTTTGTTGTTTTCATTCATTTTCAGGACACTTACATTCAGGGAATGTAGGAAATGTTTGCCTAGAAATTCTTGAGAGGTCATTGATTCTATATTTCCATGTCTGTTTGCTTTTATTAACAGCTAAAATAAAAATGTATGAACATGCTTTAATAGTTCTTTTCTTTCATGGCATCTACTAAGCAATCTTGTGTTAACTGGTGTCAACACTTATCTTTAGAATCTTTTTGTCTGTGGCTCTTGCTTTCAGAAGAATTGGCATTAATTATAATAACAGCAGAAGTAATTTCAGATGTCAGTTCAAAATTTTATAACTTGAAACAGCTCATCCTTCAATAATTAGGTCAATAAAACTAACTTAATTTAATTTAAACAGTGATGTTGTTTTTAAGGCCTTGTGGAGTCATTATAATTAGTAATTCATAATTAGCATTTTATTGATTCCTAACACCATCTTGCCAAGGATCATCAAGAACCTATGATGATTGGTGGTAATTTGATAAACTTTCAGAACCATTTCATTAATTACATGTCTTTCAATTATATCTGAAGTTAATGAATATATTTGAATATTGTGGATATAAATTTAAAAGACAGCTCAAGTTTAATTATAAGACAGTTTTTTTCTAAAATTCTAATTTTAACTATCCTATTTATTAGCTTTAGACAAAATGAGGCTTATTCAAAATATGAAATTTGAATATTGTTCTATTTTCTAAAGTGGTAGTAGTGGATTCAAAAGGGCAGTTGATGTAATTTCTGCATAAATGATGAATAAAAGAGCTATAAATTTTTTTTGGAATGAATGAAGAGCAGAAAAAATCCACTAGAGTAAATGATTTAACTAACTTTGCTTCTATTTTTAATATAAAACCATGATAGAAACTAGGTCAAATTTAACTTTATTTATTTACTTGATAAATTAAAAGAATTGCAATAAGAAAAAGACACACTTTCACAGATAAAAATCCTTCATCAGCCAAGATCATAAATATCATTTTCTTTTGGATGGGCCTGGAAGCGGGCAGGGCCACCCATAGTTGGCTCCATTAAACTTAATTAGCAGGGTGTATTTTGAAAACCATTTTAATAACCAAGGAGTTGGAAAGTAAATGTATAGATATTTTGAATTTGAATGAGAATGAAAATCTGTAGTAATATCTATAGAATTCAGATGGTGTATCTTCTCAGAGTAATTTCTATAGTTTCAAAGACATAAACATCAGGGAAGGCTGGGCTCCTTGGCCGCTGATACCCTTGCTCTGAGTGTCTCCAGCTGTTTCTTTATTGCACCCACATTTTTTCCTTTATTTTTCTTGTTAACACTATTACCTTATTGCAGATGACTGCATCCCCACCCCCACCCCTGCTCGGCCCGTCTCCCTCCAGCCCCTGCTTCCCCTTCCCTCTGGCCATCCCCACACTGTTGTCTCTGTATGGGCCATGCATGTATGTTCTTTGGCCAATCCCTTCACCTTCTTTCATTCAGCCCCTCACTGCCTCCTCCCCTCTGACAGCTGTCAGTCTGTTCCGTTTGCTCACAGTTTTGAGATTAAAGGGCCACTGACCAGCCCAACTAACATAATAGTCTTAAAAATATGAGGGACACTGGGGGGATTAGGACAACTGTACTAGAACAATAAAAATGAATAAAAAAATTTAAAAATATATGGGAGTGTCCCTACAGAATAGAGAAAAAAAGCTAAAATGAGATGATTTTTGTGGACACTATGAGTACTGGTGTTTTTATAATATTTAAATTTCTTTGTTTACTCATGTATTTGTTTACATTGAAGTAAGTTCCTTTTTTCCCCATTTCTTTGATTTTTTATTTCCTTTCAGAAACATTTGGTAGTTTTCAGTGTAAACATCTTCCACATACTTGGTGAATTTATCTCTAAGCATTTTATTCTTTTTTTATTGTTGTTCAGATACAGTTGTCTCCATTTTCCTGCCACCACTTTTCCCCCGTCGGACCCAGACCACCTCCCACCTTCAATCTTACCTCCTGTTGGCTTTGTCTATGAGTTCTTTATACACATTCTTTTATTTGACTCTTCCTCTTCTTTCCCCTGTTATCCCTCTTCCCACTCCTCTCTGGTTACTGTCAGTTTGTTCTTTATTTCAATGTCTCTGGTTATATTTTGCTTGCTCATTTTTTTTTGTGTCAATTAGGTTCCACTTCATAGCAGCACAATGTACAATAGCCAAGTGCTGGAAGCAACCTAAGTGCTCATCAGTAAATAAGTGAATCAAAAAATTATGGTACATTTACACAATGGAATGCTACACAGCAGAAAGAAAGAAGGAGTTCTACCCTTTGCAAAAGCATGAATGGAACTGGAGAGTATTATGGTAAGTAAAATAGGCCAGGAAGTGAAAGGTATATTGTTATGAGTTCTTAGATTTGTTATTTTTAAACTTAAACCTGTTTACATGTTATATCAGTTTCCTAGGGCTACTGTAAGAAATTATCACAAATCAGATAACTAAAACCAAGGAAATTCATTCTACAACAATTCAGAAGACCAGAAGTCTGAAAGCAATGTGTTGGCAAGGTTGGTTCATACTTGCCCTTAACTAGCATTTAACCCATAAGGTGGTTAAATGAATTAAATAGGAACAAAAACCTAAAGTGTTTAGAAGTGTGTCTAGCTATACAAGTGTTTGCTAAATTAGAAAGAAAATGAATGTATCTGTCTATTCAGTAAACAGATATATATTTAGTGTCTATTACCGGTCAAGTGTTGCTCTAGGTACTGTGTGAAAAGTAGTTGGTAAAAGACTATAGACTCCAAAAGTATGTTCTTACTTTTCATGGATAATATGGACAACATAACTGAACATACCATTAATATATTATCTCACCAGACCTTTTATTGCATCAAATTTTGCAATTTTTATCTTAGTTTTATTTCAACAAGATTTATATAAATGAGAAGAATCTTCAAGTTATTTTTTTCTTTCAGTATTTCTAACATTTTGTGATAAGTTTGTTTGTGCTAATGGTTATATATAGCCATAAATTTTAAGTCTCACAAAAGTTTGCATAGTCAAAAAGCATTCAAACCAGGTGTATTGAAAGCCTGAAGAGTGAAATAGTTATGGACAAAAGGAAAGATGCAGATATCAGATCTATACTTTAATTTAAAATTTCAGGCAAAACTTGTAAGTATTCATGGCTCCACTCTTAATTGTCAATTCATGTTCTTAGATAGCTCACACTAATCACAACCAGATACCAAGCACTTAACAATTTAAAACCTGATATCCACTCTGAGTGAACTAAATATGAAATATTAAGAATATTGAATAGGAAGGCTTTCTTATGATTTCATTTACTTGTAGAAATTTTCTTCAGTTGGTTATGGTGGTGATAATGATTATTTTGGTAATGATAATACTGATGAAAGAAGAAACTTTTTTCATTGTTATTATCACTATAATGTTATTATTATTATTACTAAGACAGTTGACTCTTTGACAGTGTGGGTCTTACAGATGTTCACTTCTGAGCAGTTAAAAATTTGCGTATAACTTTTGACTTCCCCAAAACTTAATAGAGCCTACTGATCATAGCCAACTATTGACAGGAAGACTTAATAACATGAACGGTTATCACAAATTTTCTATGTTATATGTATTATATACTATATTTTTATAATAAAATTGGCTAGTAAAAAGAAAATTATATTAAAACTCATAAAGGAGAGAAATGTATTTTTCAAATAAATTTATAGTATGTATTTGAAAAGTTTCACATTCAAGTGCACCCATGTAGTTCAAACCCGTGTTCACTTCAAGGGCCAACTATACAACACTGGCAGCCACAAATTCAATCTGTGCATCAACTCAACACCAATTACGTCACCTATAATTCAGCTTTAATATCCCAAGTTATATGAGTTATTATATTTTAACTTTTTAATTTTTTGCATTACCTCAAAATATTTATTTATTTCTCCTAGCTGGTAAATGGCTTCTTTCCTTCCATGTATACTTTGTAATTACTCTTTCTGTAATGCTCTCCATTTCAACAGGGTTTTGGAATGGTTCTGCGGTCTTTAAAGGGAAATTCTTAGTGTATGAAATGTTTATATGTCACTAGAATCATTGATGGTCTCTTATCTGTTGAAAATTATTATATTTGGTGCAAGGGAAAAGCCCTAGTGCCTTCCACAGCCAACTTGGATGGGGGACTTCTATAATGTTGGAAAATTTCAACCAAATGAATCTGTAAAGAAGACTTTTCTTAGCTAAACTTGTGTAAAGATGGCTGTGACTCTACCCCAGCATAACAAGGAGATTGGCTGTATCTTTTAATTCCAGGTTCTATACTCACTTTTGTATCAAAGATTTGATCAGTTTGCAGGGAGCAGGCTTACAAAGCAAGAAAGTCATGGAAACCCTGCTCTCAGTGACTTGGGCTTGTGCAAAGATTGCAGTTCTACAATTAGAAAGAAAAAGGATTACTTGCAAGTTTTATCATAACATCCATAAAAGGCAGCATTATTTGAGAAGTTTTGCTAATAATGGATTTGGAAGTAGCTTTTTAAAAGCAAAACCTAGGGTGGGAGAGATGGATAATAAAGGTGAAGGGGAATGAGGTAAAAAGCTCCAGTTTTTTAAAAAAATTTAAATTAATGGGATGTAATGTACAGCATAGGGATCTGAATATAGTCAATATTATTGCAATAACTTTGCATGGTGACAGTTACATGGTTATTGTGGTGATCACAATGTAAGGAATATATATGTCAAATTACAGCATTGTACACCTGAAGCTGATATAACACTGTGTATCAATTATATTTTTATAAAAATTAAAATAAAAACAATAGTCATGTTTATGTAATCCAAACATGTGAACACACTACAACATTTAGAAAGTTCTCTTATTACCCTAAGTGCTACTTATAAAGTAATTGGGTTTATAAGCAGTATTGCATCATTTTTAGTTCAATAAAACTAGCTTTCTATTGTATTAAGGTAAAAATTGCTTTTTGCTTTTATTTCAGTTGCAAATGCTTGAGACCCAGTTTTGATCTTTCTATGGCTATTGTTATATTCTCTGTAGGAAAATCTTTGTTAAGAGCACTAAGACAATAGTATCATTTTGTAGGATTCAGAATGTTTTTAAAATGTCCAGAACAGAAATTTCAGTGACATTTGTTTTTTTAATTTCGAAATCTAGGCTTAAGATTATCACTTGGACAAAAGCCTGGGAAAAATACAAACACCTTATGTGCGAGTGGGCCACAATCTCTCAAGTTGTTAAATTGTAGTCTGACAGAATGGGTGCAGGGAGCTCCCTGTGAGGAGCTGCTCCTGGGAGAAAGGTCTATTATTCAGCCCAATGATGAAAGTGTTTGTGTCATCCTTGGATGCCAGTGAAAATGCTTCCCACACAGAGTGGGATGCATTTCAGTCCTGAGGTTTTCATGTGTCAGCCTTGAAAACAAAATGTAGAAAAGCTGCCCAAGAATCTCCAAGAATAGCCTGAGTTAGTAGCAAATGAACAGGCATTCTGTTGGACATATTGATCCAGTTTGTAATTTTCTCATTGCTTGTTAAAAACCAGAATGTACTTCGGACCTTCGTCTCTGTACAGCATAATATGCCATTGATCTTTTTGTGTAAAAGCATTTTTTAGGGATATCTGTCCACTTGAACTTTTACATGGGGTGCAGTTGGTTCCAAATGCAAAGCTTAATCGAGATGCATGTGTTACTTTACTGAATAGACACATGAATGAAGGAAAGGCAATGAATAGAAAATCATTCCTACCAAATTTCCAGGGTCATGTCATGCAAATACAAGTTGGAAAGAGGTGGGTTGGAAACTGCTACTTGTAAATCCAGCCATGTTCAATGCGGATAATGTACGCCTTTCACTTGGCTTCTGAAACTTTCATACTCACGGTTAGTACTCTTGCTGTAAAGACTCCCTAGGTTATTTTTGTTGCTTAAAAATGGTATTTAATTTTAAAATTAAGTATAAGGATACAACAAAGGAAGTCTAAATAATCTGCAAAAAATAAATGATATAAAAGAACTGTTATTTTCATCCTTAAATGAAAACATTTACTGTGTGACCTTAACACACACTGTATATTTGGGTTTGGTGGGAATAAAGATAGGGTTGGAGTGTAAAGATGGAGAAAACATTTCCTGCCCTGCAATAATGTAAACAACACATTTAAATAAATATTGAACATTCAAATTGGAGATCTAAATGGGAAAAGAGTGAAATAAATGCAACAAGGATAGATGAAGTTATACAATTATAATCATAATTAGGAGAATTATAATCATAATTAGGAGAATTGTTTTTAATCTATGGCAAATAAGCATAAAGTATTCAGAAAAGGCCTATGAACAAGGACACAGACGGAAGTGACAGGGATGGAAGGAAGGCAAGGGTTTGGGAAGATTCAAGAATTCAGGCCAATGAAGCATTGTACACAAGATCATAGAGAAAAAATAAGTAGAACTATTTGGGAAACCTTTCATATGCTACTTCGGCTAGAAAAATGCATTTAAGAAGTCTGGGAAAATCAATAGTTGGGTGGTCATATTACTGTAGTAGGTGAGACAGAGAGAATAGAATTTAAAGCAATACTATACCCAGTCTCCCCAGGCATGCTGGACCTTTGCTCAAGACAATGTGCTGTGATTGGACTTTTGGACTATTAAGGTCTTTTGTTTGTTTACTCATTTGTTTTGTTTATTTTGCTTTTTATTAGTTTGTTTTTTAAGAACAGTTTTCATGAGTCATCTTTATTCTGGGCAAAAACTCATTGCAGAATTCAGTAAATAGTATTATTTCCAGGGAACTGAAAGCTATATCTCTATTTGTACATCTTTAGTTCTTCATTTTTATTACCAGAAAAAATGTAGAGTTTTCCCAGGGTCAACAGTACTCCATACCCTTCTACTTTTTAAACACACTGGGTACCATCGAGGCAAAACCTTTTGGATATCCAACATCCTGGGAGACACACAGAAGAGAGGATATAGTTTTTTGTCTTTTTCTGTAAACTCTTCTAGTTAACTTTCAAGTGAGGTATGATTTTTACATTTTAAATATTTTTCACAACTAAATGAATGGTCTTATGTTTACTTCATAAGTTAATTCTTGAGAAATTCATATATTTAAGTCGGTAGATTTAAGAATCCTATTAAAAGCCTAGAAATTATATAAGTTTGAATTGATACATAAATTTCTTGTAGCTACCCAGTGAATATTTTTTAAAGATTAGGCAATCCATACAATTTCATTTTTTTCCTATGATTCGTGTTAGAGAGCTATTAATTGTACATCTAAATGATTAAAACTCTTAGATATGTTAAGAAATGACCTCATTGTGAACATAATCTTGTTTTTAAATGTTATTTAAGAAAATCAAATATTTTCTTCTATGTCAAATATGTCACAAAAATCTGACAATATGAGATTGATTTTTCAGTAAACTGAGATTCTCGCAGGGTGATGTTAAAAATCTCTGCTCATGGGTTGGTCATCTGACTGTACATCGATGTCAGTAGCCAACATTTGTAGCTCCCTGCACTGGAACGAGAAAACAAACAAAACCCTTAAGGGCCATCTTAGGTTCTTTGTTTGTTTGTTTGTTTTTAGAGTGTAACCTGAATCCACATAAAATATGAAATGTGCCACAGATTTAATATGAACATGTCTATATAATTTGCTCCATAGAATTTATTATAACCAATCTCCATTTTTCTTTGGACAGAAAGAAATCTAAATAGGCTAGCATTGCTACTGATGAAGAAGTATTAGACTTCATACGTGGACCAAACTTGCTATGTCATTCTTTTCACAATTAGGCCTTGGAACTAACTCAACATTCATAAACTACCCATGAGGCTGATGAAGAATTCCATGTGCCAGAGATGTGGGTGCCCCTGCAATGGCCATGCTGTTAGGTATGAAGGAGTCTATGTAATAGAATCTGGGTAATCAGAGTATCAGGAGAGAACCATGCTTTAGGAGAGATCAGTCTTCCAGGACCAGTCTGTCTGTCCTGGATGGTCAATTCATGTTCTAAGCATGTCTAGGCTATAAGTATATCCAGAATAGATAGTGTTTCTTAGCTGTTAGTCTCTCTAGAGAGATCTTTTTACCAGCCTCTGAGAATAGAGGACTTAAAAGATACATATTGTTTAGCAAGTGAGAAATACCTTTAGATTTTCCCTGTACCTTCTTCTAAGCCTGGAAACAATTTCCTTTTTTAGGCTTGAATCTGACTGTGCTTTTAATGTGTGCAAAGAATATGGAATAAAGTTGTCAGGGCATTTCATCCCTAAACACTCTAGCATGGTTTTCCCAAGTGCAAGAAAAGTTTTATTTACAAACAGAATATTAGTATCACCCTTAAAAGTTTTCCATGGAACTCATGTGGATCATTCCCTCAATACTTAACTAACTCTCTCTCCCTGATTAAAAGCAACTCCACTTGATTTGCCTGATGTCTTGTTCCTTTGCTCTTGTTCTCAGTGTCTCTTATCGCCGGCATAGCAGAGCTGACAGTATTCCTTCACTTCTCTGCCCACATCCTTTTCCTTCCACCACTGTTTAGAGGACAGTCCAGGTTTTGCCTCTCTCCATTTTCTAAATTGCTTTATTCTATACATATTATTATTATTGTTTATTAATGTTGTTATTTTGGTATAACAAATCACTTAACACTATAACTTCAAATACTTTTATTTATTTAAGTAAGGTCCTATCAACTCCTATAGATATGTTCTTAACTCTAGCATACTATCCTGATTTCTCTCCAAACACTCAGCTTTCTAGTTACATTCTCTCTTTACTCCCTCATCTTTTCTTCAGAACTTCAGAGGCATATGAGGAGAAGAGAACATTATGTAAATAAGCAAAAAAACACTAACAACAGCAACAACAAAAGGCAGGCTTATCCATTACTACAATGACAGAGGAAGCACACTGAACTTGGTCCAACAAAGTCTTAACAAGGTGCCCACATGGCCATGAACAGCCCCTGGTAACCTGACTCAGAGCTTTCCAGTTAAGTCTAGTTTTAAGCTGCATAACTTGCCTCCCTCTCATAGATAAAACTCTCAAATGCTTTCTACAGCTAAGCTAGCAATCCCTGCTTACATAATTATCTTGATCCAGGAAAATGAGAGCTCCCATAAGCTCTAAGGATGTATGTTGCCTTGCTTTCATCTCTCTTTCTCATGTGTTATTATAGAGGGTGTGGTGAAATTAAGAGTAGAGACGCAGGTAGAGTGAGAAGTCACAACCATAACATACAATGCTTATTCTTAGCTCTTAGTTATTACAATGAAAGCATTCTTTTCTTCATGTTGGGAAAAGTTCTAATCAATAAGTGGTATTTCTAATAATTATTCTTAGGGATTTGGTAACAGACGAGTCCACATTTGTAGAAGGTGCACTGATTTGCATATTTCTTCACTGTCCATTTGATTTCTGCAGGCTGTGCAACACTGGGCAGCAGACACAGCTGGGCTGCAGCCATGTCTCCCACTGTCATGACCTTCGCCTTGGTCATATCCCTTGCTGTGTTCCACCTCTGCACTCTCACCCTAGAGATGCATATTTCCTATCCTTTACCCATCTAGTACTTGTTCTTTTAGAAACGAGCCCATAATGACATGTTTGTTATAGTTACACAGGCAAATCATCTTGGGGAAAAAAGAGGGCAAGAAATAACATGCTCTCTTCACTAACTCCAGGGATGTTAATTTCTGTCAATAATTAAATATCTAAAAATAATAATGTTCCTGTCAATAATAATTGGACTTATTTTGTCAGCACAGAACCATTAAACATTTGGTGTTTTGGCTGATTTGAATCACTTCTAAACTTGATTTAGATGTGAGTGGGCAAACCACACAACTTAATATTTCATTTGTTCTGTAAAGTGAGACCACTGGACTTGAAAAATTCCTTCTCGTTTAACTTTAATAGAAGCCAATACATACTCACTTAATTTTTCTATTTATTTGAAACAGATTATGTTGAAAAATTAGAAAATGTTACTATTTTAGAATTTAGACATCAAGTTGAAGACATAAGATTTTTACCTGCATAGCAAGTTAAAAAATTACAAATTTTAGCTATATCTATATCTATATCTATGTATATCTTACCATTTGTTATAGACTAAAAATGATCTAATCTAAAAGTGCAATGCAACCTTAATTTTAAATAATTGCAGCAATTTAATATGATGTTGGTCTTCAAGGAGAAGAATAGTTAACCAACAGCAGAGGCTTTCCTAATATCCTATCATATATTCTGAACTTATTGTTTCATTTTTTATTCAGGTTAGTATCATTAAGCCAGATCTCAAGGAATCTAAAACTGATCATTTATTTTTCCATTTAACTATGTTTGAAACATGTGTAGTTCAACTGAAGGGCAAAAAGCATAATGGCTAAACCATAGCTGTATAGAAATTTTTAAAGAGGCAAATAACAAGTTTGACAAGGTAAGAGATAGAAAAATGAGTTTCTTGACAGGCTAGGTCGTTAAATATGTGAACAAGCTCTGAAAGGAGTTTGTAGAACTGGAGGACATTAGAAAAATGAAGTATCTTCCTATCTATACTGCAGGTGATGGTTTAGGTAAGATTATGACTGAGGCAAAAAAAAAAAAAAGAACCGATTAATGCAAATGAAATTTGAAGCCCTGTGGCTTTTAAGTTTATTTTGGAAAATATGATAAAATCAGATTTAAAAGTCATACCGGATTATAAAATTTGACTAGAGAAGAAATTTGATTTTTAGATATTTTTAAACAAGGAAAATGAGAGGAAATTAGTGTCTAATTTATGTTAATGTAGACAGTATCTCTAGAAAACAAAAGAGCTTTATGTTCCTATAACCTTTGAAATATTATGAAGAACATTCAAAGATATGTCATTGGGAGACAAAAATAGGAAGTGACAATAGAATTCATTTTATAGAGAAAGACTGTCTTTGTTTACTAAAATATTTTGGTTGTAAAAAGTTAATATACAGAATGCTCCCTGATGGGCCAGGGATTAAAATCATTAGGACAAATTTGTGGGGTGAACTGCAAGTGATCACAAACAGGAAAAGGTGGAAGGACAAAGTGACCCTGAACTATTTACACTACCAGAACCAGGGTACATTGGTGCTCTGCCCGAGTCAAGGCTCAGCCTCTTGCCCCTTCCTTGAAATACTGTAAGGCCCCTGCAGTGCCAAGGATCTGCCAGAGGCTACAGCTGTCTCAGTATAGCACATTGAACCATGAGTTTTTAAGAAGCGTTTCCATGGGTCCAGGGTCCTTCTCTCCCATTAAAGGATTCCTGATACAGTCACAACCCCCTTGGCATGGTGGGGGGAGGTCAACCATATGCTCACAGAAGTTCCAGAGCTTAATCCTTTTGGGTCACATGGAGTCCCGTAGATGTCTGGGTTTCAGTAGGGTGGCACTGGGAGTCAATCAGTCCACAGGATCACTAGAGATGGGGCTACCCAGAATTGATGAGCCTGATCATGTAGGTGACTTAGAACACAGAGCTCTGGACCACTGACATTCAAATCAAGGTTTAGCTTGAGCTGTGAGTCAGGGAGTGAGGGCACGTGCTCATAGCAGCACTGTTTCTGAGCCACAGCTCGGGAGTGGTGGTAGTCACCCCTTACCCTCTGTGCCACCCTCCGGGAGCACTCAGGCAATCACCCCACTCCAGCAGCAAGCTCCTGACCACATACCCCCCAGTCCCCCAGGGTGGCTCCACTACATGACCTGAGACTACTGTTTCAGTTCAAAGGAAATCTAACGTGATAAATAAGATAGAAAAAAGTCAGACAATCTTCTCCTATCTAATGCTCCTCATTGGGATAAGTAGAAGATAGATATATGGTCAACACTGAAACAGACCAAATTCACTGATTTTGGCTTAAAGAGTTCAAAAGAAGATTTTGATAAAAAATATATTGTTTAAATTTCCTGCTATAAAATTGAGAATGATATATTTAAGATAAAAAATTTTAAATGTGCAACAGTTTGCATTTCCCTGCATAATCTTGGTATGACTTCTTGTGGTGATCATCAGCAAAGTCTGGCAGCAGTGTTTGAAGGAGTCACACAGGTGAGTATTCCTGGGTGTCTCTGCTGAAGATGCCACATCATTCATACTGATGAAGTCAACAGTAAATAAACAGTTCGAGGAAACAGCAGGGGCAGCCGGATCTATGTTGTTTCAGTACAAGTCAGCTCTAAGAAGTCATGGGAATGTGAGTGGTGGTAGTGATGTCACATTTTCTCACTGCCTTTCCCCACTGCAGCAGATATAAAGTTAAGTAGTGTGGCAGGCAGAATTCTAAGGCAGACTCCAGCGACTCTCTGTATCGTCCCCTTTCCTCTGGGTGGGGGTAGAATCTAGAAAATAAGGAGATGTCACTCCTGTGATTATGTTACAATTTATGGAGAAAGGAAAATTGTGCTGGGTGGGCCTGGCACCATCAGGTGAGCCCTTTAAAAGCTGAGTGTTTCATCTGACTGGTTGAAGAAGACACTGGAAGCTATTTGGCTGCTCAGGAAGAAAGCAAACATGCATTTTGCAAACCATCTATGGAAAACAGGGATCTCAGTTTTACAACCATGGAGAAATGATCCAAACTTCATCAACCAGTGGGCTTGGGCGGGGACCTTGAATGCAAATGAGATGCAGAGTACCCAGGCCTTCAGCAGAGAACCGTCACAATGTGTCTTGACTTCTGACCTTTGGCAACTGAGAGGTAATAATTGTGAGTTGCTTTACTATGCTGTTAGTAGCAATTTTACAGCATTAGAATATTAATACACTTGGGAACAGCATGTTCATCAATAAATCACTACACCTCACCTGAGTCATAATATTTTAACACATTTTTTATTCAAAAATTTTATATTGACAGAAAAAAATTATTGCAATCCCTGCAAAAAATATTTGTCTGGGATCATACTTGTCCTATGGGTGTCACTGCACCCTAACCATGTGTTTTTTGTTCTGATGATAAATTTTTTCATTAAGACACAATTTGACTTTTCTGTTACTTGCAGTCAAAGTACATTAAACAACATACCAATATTATTTGAATTAGGTTAATATAGATGATTTAACTCTCAATTTTGTTGATACGAATATCCAATCTATAATCAACTGTTTTTTTATTTCTTTTTTCTCTACAGCAAAGGATATAATAATGTTACCATGAATTGACTTATGCTATTAACCCCTGAACCTAGAGAATCATTGTCAAATGTAGTACTTGGTATTTGCAATGCCAGCTAGACAGTTGCAGGGATCATTGTTCTATTTGTAAGTCACCCAAGACATTTTTAAAAATAAACATCTTATTCAACCAAGACATTGCATTTTTCTTTCTTAAAATCACTTACTACTATCTTAAAATCAATACCGCATGCTTTGGACATTAAATGGTGGGCAGAGTGGGTTTAAAGTTGTGATTACACAAACCATGAAGTTTATATTCTTGTATTATTTTTATTATGCACTATATTATTTTTCATACTAACAACTGCAACCTTAGTTTTTCCACACCCTGTATATTTCTGTCAAATCTTAAGGATAATGCGACCCAGTAGAGTCAAGCCATCATTATCAGTTGAGTGAGGAAAAGAAAGGTAAAATTCTTAAAAATTCTTTCCTTTCAGTAATATTTCTAAATATGAGATTTTTTTCCTGAAGATATATAGATTAGAAATAATAAAATGTTTCTTTCGAGATCACACTTATCATGGTTTAGCTCCTTTTGCTGTTGCCCATAACATTAGCAAGTTTTAAAATGCAATTGGACAAAATATGTTAATGGGTCCCCTGAACATTGCATGGAAATTCTCAGGGTTCTGGGTTAAGCGAGAATTTTACGCCGAGCCAAAATTGGAATAAAATGATCCTCAAGAAATCATTTCCTTAAGATTTATTTACCTACTTATATAAAATAACGCACTTTGTAGGCATTAAATCATAGGCCAAGCATGTGTACAGCATACAGATGCTTGATGCAAAACATTGAGGTCCTTTGTGTTTGTACACATGTGCATAACAATGGATGGCTGTGCACTCATGGAAATATGAAAGGGAACAAAAAGAAACTAAACTATGAAAAAAGATCGTGTCAAATGGCGTGCTTGCTTCAAAGTATTTGACTCTATTAATATAAAAAAGTGTCCTTTTAAATAAATTATTACATTATATTATGAGTTATTTATTAGCTGATTAGTAAATGAATAATAATTCTGTTTTTCTGAGAACAATATACTTAGGTATGCTTTATTACCAGTAGAATTTTTTAAATTGGTTTAAGAATCTGTGATACAGAGTATATGAAATCAGTTTCTAAGGTTGTATTTTTGGGTACTTTGTGTCAATGATTATAATAATTTAAAAATAGATGCCATAACTATGTATAAAATTAAATGAACAATTTACTGCTGGATGCTCATGGTAAAAGCAAGACATTCATTTTTAAATTATAAAAAAATTAACAAAGGTTTTAGTTGTAATTTAGCTATAAAATCTCCATCTTTCCTGAAGTCCATCAGTTAGCTAATTTTATCCATTATTTTACTATTTTATATTCATATTTAAAATCTATATTTATATAGCTTTATATATACAGGAAAAACACATTGAATCTCTTAAAAACTAGAACTTTTAACAGGCTATAAAATATAGTTTTTAGTATTTAATTTATAAATTAGAATTTTAATGTGATGCATTTACCACACAAATCATTTTCAATACTGAAATACATATAATACAAAATTTCATGTTACAGTTTAAAATGATCTTTCGATAGCATGACTCTCTGAGATATTTTTTCTTCACTTATTGTTAAAATATTACTTACAGATTGAAGAAAGCTTTTAAAAAACTGCTGCTTATTATAGTTCTGAAAGCCCTTTTCGTCATAGTGAAAGTTAGCAAACACAAAAGAAATATTTTTTCCTAAGAAATGTTACCTTTACTTTTTTTTGGCACATATTATAATTGCCTCCTAGTAAACAGTCCCAAATTTCAAGCTCAAAAATGCATTCTTTTACAGCCAAGTGACTACCAGTATTTTTCTAATCTATATTCCAATTGATTAATATTTGCTCATCAGCATTTTATTAGCTTGTTTATTTATTAATTGACTTGGCCAAGCATTCATCATCTCATCTATGAAATGTCTGGAGGTTGATTGTATGGTTTTTAATTATTGAAGAACTTACAGTTAATCTAAAATATATTTGCGCTGTTAACTTCCAGTTTATATTCAATTTTCTGAAAATTAGATCTAAATTATATATCATGAAGGTTTCTTCAGTGACTCTACTAGAGTTTATCTCCATCTTAAATATGTATGATATTTTTAATTTATTTGGAAAATATTTAATCAGCCCTTTGTTATTGCTGTTCTAGGCTAAGCACTGTGCTAAGCAAAGGGGTATAGTATAAGCCCATATTCCTTCTGAAGTCAGAATCTGGTAACAAACACAGTACCTTCAGGCCCAGAAAAAATAACAATGACACGAATGAGAAGTATATGTCCTCTTTAGAACTTATTTCAATATGAGCTTCATTAGTATTTTAGAAAATTGGTGTTGTGAGTTTATAATGAATTAGTGCATTGAATTGATGAAAAATATTCTCTGAAAAGATAGATTGGAAATGGTGCAAAATAGAGAGATCATAGATAACAGGCTGACAGCAGTTGGGTGGGTTGGGTGGGGGATTTGGAGGGATTGAGCAAAAAAAAAAAAAAAAACAAAAAGAGAGAAAAAACTCAGGGACAAGAACAATAATTTGGTGATTGCCTGGGGGAGGGACAGGGCACAGGTGGAGGAGAGCATGGGGGGATACATGGTCCTGGACAAGGACTTAGAGTGGTGAACACACGATACAGCACACAGGTAATATGTTGTGGAATTGTTCACCTGAAACCTGTAATGTTTTGTTAACCAGTGTCATCCCAATAAACTCAATAAAAAAGAAAAAAATGGAAGAAGTATGGAGAAGTGCAGAGGAAGACAGAAGACATTCCACATGGACAGAGTGTCATGATGAGGGACCGGACCTGGAAATTCAGGTGCTAGATTGGGAGCACAGTGAACAGACCACTAAAAGATGTGTAAAAAGAAGACAGCTTAAAGATAGATCAAAAGCAACAACTTAATATTAATTATAAGAATGTGTTTTAAAATTCCCTCAAACATTTACAAATTCAGTCAATTTTCCTTGAAAATTTCTTTATTCAAGCTCCAACCTCCCACCCATGCTACTATCACTGATAATAATATTAGCCAATGTTTATAGAGCACTAGACTAGTAGTCATAAAAATAAGAGCCAACAATTACTAAGCATCCAGTATGCGTAATTAGTGTTCACACCATACTATTAATATAAACACTGTTATAGCTCCAGTTTCAAAAAAGACAAAAGAAGACAAAGAGAATAAATTTTCCCAAATCCTACTGCAATGGAGCACGGAGTGGATATTAGAAAGCAGATTTTAGATTATGTAATTATATTGACCATCTTGCACTGTTACCATATTTCATGCAGAAATGGCGCAAATGTATGTGGAGCCATAAGTAAACATGTTTTGTGGAGACCCTAAAGATATATGAAAATATTGACATTGAAAAACATGGTAAAATTCATGAACCTATACGAGGGTGAATGATGTATTGATGAAGATCTAAAATAATGAGTAGGAAGATTATTTGTTGTGCATGAAAATTTCTTATTCAGTCCCAGACACCATCTATTCTTTTTCTTTAGTGCGTCCAATGTGCCATTTCTTGCTAATTTTGTAACCCCCACCATGAGAAAAAGGTAGCACTGCATTCCACCACACTTAATGACATGGCTCTTCTCAGCCTACTAGAATGGAAACCACGTGGACATTTAGCCTCTACTGCCCCTACTGTCGTTTATTTCCAGCTGCCCACAACATTGCATCCCGTGGCCGCATCCGTGGTGCGGCACAGGATAATTGAGTTCAGACTCCCTCAAAGGTTGTGACCACCAGGAAGACAAACTAGCAGACCAACAGCAGCAACCACCACCACAACAAAAGCTAGTGGTCTCTTTTTAGCTTACATGAATTGAAAATCTCAATATCAAACATGTTTACTCTTGATTTAGCCACAAAGAACCTAGAGATAAATTTGAAGCCTCTACCCCCTTGGCTGTTCCCCTCAGCTTTACTGAGGTGTAATTGATGTGGAACATTGTATGAGTAAGGTGGATACTGGGATGATTTGATACATGTATACATTGCAAAATGTTTATCACAGTAAGCTTGGTTATCAGATCATTCACTTCAGTGACCTTTTTGTCATTTTTGTTGTTATGCTGAGAACATAAAACCACTCCCACCGTCCACAGTGCAGAGCTGTGCCTTAGATCCCCAGAACTTACTTGTAACTGAAAGTTTGCACTCTCTCAAGCGTTTTTTGTTTCCCCCACCCCTCACCCCTGGCAACTGCGATTCTGCTCTCTGTTTGAACAATGTAAGTAGATAAGTAGTCCTGGCTTTGATTTTACCACTGACATTCATATTTCTTTCTTCTCTTCCACACCTCAGTTTCCTCGTCTATATAATTTAAATCCATGTACCATATCTACTTTTGTTAGTGTTTGTGAGTTGGGAGCAGATATTTGCCTGACTATCCTCAACTGTAAATTAAAAAACAAAAGCTATATACATAGTTATGCTGGGTGATATATTTGAATTGTTAAAGTTCCATTTATCTGTTTCTTTTTTATTTAATGTGATGCTAATAAATTGTGATATATATTTATTGATATTAGTATCTCAAAGGAAGCCACTCCATCTCTAGCTTTAAAAGGGTAACATAAATCAAAGAAAATCACTTGAAGTAAATAGATTAGTTGTAATAATCCATACTTGTCATTAATAAAGTAATTAAGAAAATAGAAAAAATCTATAAGCATATATCTTACTAGCATTTTCCTTTTTGTCTGTGAAACTCGTGGCTATTTTACTATATTATATTTATTTTTCTGAATATAGTGATATTTTGTAAAATGTAATACCTACACTTTGCCATGTTCTGATTTTTCTAATGGCACAATTTTAAAGAATTATTGAGGCATGAGCAATTCCACTTCCTTAAACATGTTTATATATCAATGATGTATAAACTACTATGTATGCCTTAGATTTTTAAAGGAGAATACTGTTCTAACATGTGTTTTGTATAGATAAAGTATAATGCCACTTCACAACTAAACAGGCAAATATATAAAATTCGATTCAGAAACTTCTTCCTGAATTAAACTGAAGAAGTCTATTTGGCAGATTATGTTCCACATTTATTCTTTACTTTGATATTCCTGGGAATCCATTTCAGTTGTGGATATCAAGTTTCATAGGATGGAGAAGTATATTTGTCTAATTGGATAAAATAACAACTAAAGGCAAAAATTCAAATAGAATTGTTCTTATGTCTTCAGACTTTTAGAGATAGGACCAAGAATAAGAATTACAAAGAGTGGGTATTTAATGTAACTGAAATTTTAATGCCTTTAAATGAATTTTTTTCTCTTATACTAAAACAGGAACAGTGATTAGTTTAGATTCAGGGAAATTGGAACATCTGGTGGTACATTTCTGTTGCACAGCTATTCCCCCTTGTCTGCAGCTAAAACTCTGGCAAACTTCGGCATGTGAGTCTATTTCATTTAGTTGTAAGCACATCTTCCTTTTTTATCTGCAAATTTGTCTATTATCTAAATTTCCACTTAATCATCAGAAAAATAATATTGTATGACTTGTAGAATATTTTTATAGCTCCCCTGGACCTCACATTTCATGTATTTTAAAAATTTACTAATTCTGCCTTAACTTTTTTATAATTTAAAAATGTTACTTAACACAAACAGAAAAACATAATTGTCATTACTTTGATGTTTGTCTAGTGGTAATACATTCACATAATATAAATAACTAAAATGCATTTTAATTTCCTTGTAGATCATATCCCATTTGAGGTGGAATTGTGAAGCTATCACCTGAGAGCAGGTGGGTACTTGGCCCCTCTAGAAAGGCAGGTTGAAACCCAGGTTTAGAAGAAAAGATAAAGAGATATTCCAAGCTCCTGAAGAACCAGTCTGGAGAATGGAGAGCAGAGAATTCCGGTGTGGAATGAAGTCTGTGCCAGTTGAGCTATGTGATGCTCTTGAGTAAAGGACATAGGGACAAGGCAGAAGCAATGCCTTTCTTTCCTGGTGTGGATTATAAGAAGAGAAATGGAAGAAAACAGAAGGGAGGTAAGTGGCCAACATTGTTAGTTCTGTTCTCCCCTCTCTTTGTTCTGTGTTAGAAAACTTGAGCTGAGATAAAGACACAGGGTCTGTGGCTGAACAACCTCACTGTGTGTGTGAATGTGATAGCTATGGTGTGGTCCGGTAGAGAGGCTCCACGTCATTGTCTGAGGCACAGAGCTAGATGAAGGTGCAGCAGAAATTAAGTCATTTTTGAACAGGAGCCAGAAAACTGAGATCTGGAGGCCTGCTGCCTATTTTTATAAGTAAAGCATTGGGACTAGTACACCCATCATTTTAGGAACTGTCTCTGGCTATTTCTGAGCTCCGATGGCTGAGTTGAGATTTTTAAAGTAGAGATTGTATCATCCGCCACAAAGGCCAAAAGGACAGCATGCAGACCCAGAGGAGAGGTAGAGATACAGTTGTTGGGAACCGCCCTGCCTGGTTTCAGAAGCTGTAACTCCCCCAAGGCTAAGGCTGAGGGAGCGACCTTGCTGTAAGCCACCAAGGAGACAAAGCTTATCTCCCTGGCAGGAGCACTGCTTCTGCTCCTTCTGCTTCATCCATAACTGGCCCCCAATGCTTGGTTGGTTAGCCAATGATGGGTAAGATTCCCCAAGGGGGGAATGACCTAAGACAGGCAGGATCACAGGGAGGCCCCCAAGGAAGGACTTTGGGGGGTACAGCAAAAGGGGGTAACGGACCCTTTCCCTTTGGCTTTGACAAAGCCTGAGTCTTCATTCTGTCTGGGAGAAGTATCCTGATCTCTTGTCTGCCTTACTTTCCTTGCTCCACCTAAGCCTGAAACAATGACAGAGGGTGGTGCAGCCCTGTGCTGGAAAGGGTGGGTTCCCCAAGCAATCAGGCCTAAGAAGGAATATGTAAAATCCTGTGAAAACTGCTTTGTTTAGAATGCTCTCAATTAAATGATAGGAGTGCTAGCAAGAAGTGAGTTTGTTCCTCAGAGTTTTACAGCTCTTTAGCTATCTGGCCCTGACTCAAAATAGGCCCTCATTGTTCTTCGTTATCTATTGTTTGATCCTTACTGCCTGACAATGATTAATGAGCTTTATATGTAATCCTGTGCAAATGACCCCAATAAAAGCCCATTGAGGAACAGGCTCCTGGTCCTTGTCCTTTGAGAGATTGAGCACCTTTCTTCTCCAACCAGATCATGTCTTGGTAGACTTATTTTCATCCGTGGTGGTCTGGGGGGCCCTGTGGGCAGAGCCCCCCCACACACACACAGTCTCACTGGGGGAAAAATCCCACCAAGGTTAAGGGGATCTGCAATCAGGAGAGAGATCAAAGGTTTGGAATTTCCTCCCTAGGAGAAAGGCATTCAAACCCCACTTTGGGCATTCAACCCTTCAACTCTACACGAGAGAGACAAGATTTCTAATTACCTGGCTTTGTTAGCCAGGGGGATTACATCCAGAAAGCTATAAAACTGTAGGGAATGAAAAAAAAAAATAATAACTCTTAAAGGACTCACATGAAGACTCATGTATAGACCTGGAAACCAACACAAACAAGCAGTGTGAAAAGCCCACGAATCATAGGTCAAGGAGACCCACTTCTCTCAAAATGCCCACAGGACAGGCGGGATCCAGTCAGGTCTATCCCCAGTGACTGAGGCATTGCCAGGGGCCATTACTGCAACCTCAATCTATCTTGCTTATACTGGTGTTTGGGGATGTCATTTTGAAATGCACTCCTGCTGAGAGCCCCACCCGTGTGCCTAAACAATTGCACATTTGTCCCACAGCTGGGCAAGCTGTGCTTACACTAATAAATGAATGAGATACAACCCATTAACAGAATGAAGTATAAAAATTACACAAGGAGATAAGGAAGAAGTTTGAAAGTAGGACATTCAGCAAATAATGATATAATTTGAACACTCCATTCTTTCTATTATAGACTACTTCCTTTGTTCCAGATACTGTGGAGAATTTGCCAAAATGTTTTTAAAAATACTACAGATCAAGCATTTGCAGAACATGAATTTTGTCATTTATTCAAGATCTCTAAAGTGAATATCAATGAGTTTAATCACTAGCCAGGAGTAAAGGATTATCCCTGCCAATTTTGAAACATGTAAACATTTTAAGCAAAAATCTCCTGTTTGAACACTTATTTTAAAGTTTTAACTGCATTAAAAATTGCCTATGCAAATATCTTTAACATACATGTTTATCATTTTTATATTCCTTTGTGTAAGATTATTAAAATTAGAGAAGCAAAGTGACATATCTGTGTGTGTGAACTCCTGAGACAGACACCATGGTTTTGAAATCTGACTTCATCACGTATCAGCAGTGTGCTTCATCATTCAGGGCTGCGGCTTTTTCCTCTAAAGAGAATAATTCTGATTCTTGTTTCATAGACTTGTAAGAATGATATCGATGGTCCTCCACTCACAGTTGGGATACATCCCAATAAACCCATTGTAAGTTAAAAATATCGTGAGTCAAAAGTTCATTTACCACATCTAACCTACCAAACCCCATGGCTTACCCAAGTGATATTTAAATGTATTCAGAAAACAAAACTATCCAAAAATGCTGGCAACACATCACACTGTAGAGTGTGGTTTGTTTACCCTCTTGATCTCATGACTGACGGAGATGCAGCTCACTGCCCTGCCCAGCATCGTGACAGAATATCGATAGCTCAGGAAAAGAGCACAATTTAAAATTCAAAGTTCAGTTTGTTCTGGATGCATATCGCTTTTCCACCATCATAATGTAAAGCATTATTAAATCAAACTATTGTGTGTTGAGGACCATCTGTATGCAATGTATGGAGAATAGTACTTTTACCACAATATTACTAAATACCTAAGTTCTATAATAATAATTAAAACCACATTTTAATATTGTGATATTTACCAAGTCATATTCTAGAATATTTTCTTTTTTGTGTCATTAAGCAAGATATGAAATACCAATTTTCCAACATTCTTAACATCTAGTATATTTAATTTTATTCTGGTTTGACAATAAAGTTAAGGAATATTATTGTGCTCAGGTTATAAACCTAATTATAGTAGCTTTGTTTTCATAATTTTCTTTACAGTTTGTATCCTTGTGCTCTTAATCCATTTTGGAAGCATCTTAACATCTTTGCATGTTTTTTTTTAATCATTCTGTAAAAGCTTTTGAAATTAACAATACTATATAAGCACTCATGAAATAAATGATAAATATTTTGAAAGCATTTTCTTCTACAGTTTTTTTTCTCTGATGTTCTGTTGTGGCTGTGTTGTTTATATACTTTCCTTCGTGATCTCTCTTTTCCTTTGATATATTACTTTTATTATTTGATATAATCTGATCTCAAAAAATATATTCTCTCATATATTTTATAGTTTCATTTCTTACAATTAATTGTGTTAACCTTTCTGAAATTCATGCCATAATATGACATGAGACTGGGGTATACCTTGATTGTTTTCTAATTAGCTAACTTATTATCACAATCCCTCTGACATTTTATTAATTATTATCATTCATTCCTATCTTATTTTGGCTGTCCCATTCAGCTGTCAATTAGATTTGTCAGTTCCTGAGGCAAAATGACATTTTTTTAAACATTTTTGAAGCTTTGTGTAATATAATTGGTAATTATAGGGGAAGTTTCTTTTCCTTGTCTGTTTTCCCCATTTACTTTCATATTCCCTCCCTTGCAGCAAAAGTGTGAGCATGCATACCAGTCCTTGATGATCTGAAGTAATGCCTTCTGGGGATTTCTGGAAAGGTATACCTTCCTGATTGAGAGAGAGAAAGATGGAGTGAGAGAGACGTGTAGGCAGGGAGCCATCTTTTTAAGCCCTGAATTGGATCTGGTAATATGAGTATGTGATGGTGGAACTATAGGACAACCATCTTGTGACCAAGAGAATAAGATGAACTTGACTTAGAATCCTGGCAGTGCTGAGAAGCTGAATTATATAGCCTTTGAACCACCTGCTCTGTGCATCTTTTAATATTAAGTTATTAAATTAAATAATTATATATCATGCTCCTAAAACATTATGGCTGGCCTAATTTACCATTATTACTAAACTGAAATATCTCTATTAAATCAACTGTGGATTTGATGATTTCCCCCCTGATTTCCATCAACTAAAAACCAAAATTCTAAGGTCAATACTCGAAATTCTCCCCTGTCTTTTTTCTCGACTCATCTCTGCCTACTTAACAGAGCTCCATGCCTCTCCCCAGATTACACCTTCATGTGTTGTTCAATCAGTTCTAGCTAGGACATCTTTCTTACCCATGCCTGTCGACTGAACTTCTTTCTGGTTTTCCAGAATAATCATGAATTCTAACATAATCATACACACACTTTGTCTTATCATAACTGAAACATGATGCTTCTTTACTCTGAAATTTGACTTATATCATTTAAAAGGCAAATTTTCACATGGGAATAGAAACCATTTACAAACACACATTCTGATGTCTACACTAAGATGAATTTAATGTTTTACTGCCTGCAACTAACATGAATTTGATAATCCAGAAATTTTTTGTCCAGAGAGATGATATCACGATAACTCTCTTGATTGTTTTAGGAAATTACTGTATATCCATTTATCTGAACAATAGAAGAGTCTACTCGCACCCATGAGAATAAATACTTCCTTCTCAGAATAATAATGCCCGACTTAGCTAGACAAACAGAACTTTACTCTTTCTCATTTAGAACCCTTCTGTCACTGTGTCCCCCAATCCTAAACTCTTATACCACATTCTCTGCCCATTCCCAAACAGGTCCCCTGCATTGGAAGTTGTGGAATATAATTAATTCACAACCTCCCAATCTAGAAATACTTTCTACAATGGTAGCGAAGAGAACATTTTCATTATTGAATAAGCATTGATTAAACACGAATGTGATGTGTATCACAAGTAATTCAAGAGATTGCAAAGACAAAAATAAACCTCACTAATTTACAAGGCCAGGCAGATGCAACCCATTATGTGTTTCAAGCAATAACTGGTTCTGAAGTCAGATGACTGAAGAGCACCCTTCGTCACACATATTTCATCTTTACTTGATTATTGGGGTGACCATCTGTGCTAGTTAATTGGCTTTATCCACATGAAAAACAAACTTTCATCTCATAACAGGGGTAGTTCTGCGAGTTGGAGCAAGGTGCTCCAGAAGTAAGGCTCCTGCCCCCTCACAGAGACTGGATGTTAGGGGTGCTGTGCCCCTTGATGATTACATTTCAAAGAGATAGTCCTTGAGGAAGATATTCTTAGGTCATAAAGAAAAAATGCCAATCCAATCTTCAAAGGGATTTATATATATATTTCAATGAGATGAGAAAGTACTGTAAATGACATTTTTCTAAACTAAATGTTCCCAGAAGAAGGGAAGGGAAATCTCTTCACATATTTTTAACAGTGGGAATTAAGTCTCATTTTTAAATTAATATTTGTCCTTACAGAAGACCCATTTTAAATGAGATCCCCCAAATCTTTTTAATTTAATCTTTATTGTATTTTTTCCATTACCATTTAGTCCTGTATCCCCCCTTCCCGCCCCGGAAATCACCACACTGTTGTCCATGTCCACGAATACTTTCTCCTTTTTCTCAATCCCTCCACTTCCTCACCTTGCTCCCCCCACTAGCAGACATCCTGCTCTGATCTACTAGTCTGTTCCCATTTTCCAAACGCTTCTCCAAAAAGAACATACAAATGGCCAATAAACATATGAAAAGATGCTGGCTGTCACTAATCACCAGAGAAATGCAAATTAAAACCACAATGAGATATCAGCCCACACCTATCAGAATTGATGTCATCAATAAATCAATGAACAAGTGCTGGTGAGGATGTGGAGAAAGGGGAACCTTTTTGCACTGTTAGTGGGAATGCAGGCTAGTGCAGTCACTGTGGAAAGCAGTTTGGAGACTCCTCAAAAAGTTAAAAACTATTCTGCCTTTTGACCCAGTGGTCCCACTTCTGGGAATATATCCCAAGGAACCCAAAACATTAATTCGAAAGAACATGAGCACCCCTATGTTCATTGCAGGGTTATTTCCAAAACGTTTAGAATATACTGCCATTGAAATCTCCCTTCTAAGCCTCTAAGTCCGTCAAAACAGTGGATCCCCCTGCAGGAGAGGGAATGAACTTGTTTGTTTCATCCACAGGTTATCATGGTAACATTTGCCAGGATCTGGCCATAGATGCCTACTATTTTGTATCAGTTTTTGAAACTGCCACATAATTTCTACTAGATTATAAACTGCTACTTGAATAGAGAAAATATTTCTCATGTAAATATATATTTTTTTGTTTTTGTTTTCTCTAAGTTTAACATAAGACACTCGTATTTATTTAAATTTCAATGAATCCACAAGTTTTCTTTTATACTCTCAACGATAACTTGCCTGTGTTTTATATGTGAACTGGACAAAATTAATTGACACTCCCTGACAGACAATTTATATAGTTGTCTCATTACTCTGAACACGATTTAATTATGAATACAAATGTAATAACATCTTTTATTTAATATAAACAAAAATTGACTGAAACAATTGATTATAAAATTCTTGTCAGAAATTGGTATTGTTTTATAACATCAGCAATAAAATATATGCAAATACCACTGTTTTAAGAGACAGGCATCACTAGATGTCTTAATGGATGTTTGAAATTACTTCTTGTTCATCAATAAATTCCTCCTAGTTTTGATACTCATGATTTTTGGCTGGTTCTCCATTTCCTAAAAGAAATTCTTTTTTAAAATACCCTTTAGAGATGCATAAATCTGCATCCCTCTGCAAATGACCTCCCTAAAGAGATGGCTCTGAGAGGGATTTTAAGCCCTTTCATTCCTAATTAACCTCCTGCCCAGGAGTTGCACAGTTTCTCACTCATCATAAAAGCCACAGATTTCTTTAAACATTCTTGAGAGCAATGGCCCCTGCTGTGACTAGACAAAGGCAAGGAGCCAATACAAAGTTAGCTATGACCTTTTTTTCCCTGCTTCCCAGAGTCATCAGGCAGTAGCTACTTCCAGATCACAGATAAAATAGCAATACTCAAAATGGTAATAAAAAATTCTGTTCTAATTAGGGAGAGAAAAAACTGATAATTTCTTTGCTTCCACTTAACTTGCAGAAAGCCTGCTGAAAGTGCTGAAAAACGTACTAGGGAGTTTATTTGACCTATACATCGCAATTAGCAAATGTCTGCCAAGACAGGCAGTTCAAGTGGGCTAGTAAAGAGCTTGCATTCAGTGAAAGTATCATCTTCAAATGGAGTAAGGCATTTACATAATTCTAAAAAGATACACGGTAGAATTAATCACATGTGTCTTTCTATGTGCTGAGTCATGTTTGGTATATTTGGTAATTGAATTTCTGTTAATTGTGCAATTATGGAATACAAATCTTTTTAAAAATGTTATTTAGTTATTTTTAGAGAGAGGAGAAGGGAGGGAAAAAGAGAGGGAGAGAAACATCAATGTGTGGTTGCGTCTCACATGCCCCCAACTGGTGACCTGGCCCACAACCCCGGCACGTGCCCTGACTGGGAATCAAACTGGTGACTGTTTGGTTGGTAGGCTGGCACTCAGTCCACTGAGCCACACCAGCCAGGGCTGAAATCTTAAATTATATTACTAAGTCAATTAAATCAATGTGGTTAAATTTTCAACTTTCAATGTCTGGGTAAATGCTCTAAAATTAATTTTAATGCAGAACTATGCAAAGCTCTCTGTGTATTTAGCATTAAAGTCAAGATTTTTTCTTAAATGTGACCTGCTGAGCCAACTCAAATTTACAGTTGCACAGAGAAAGAAAATATGAACATCTCAATTTTCTGTAATGTAAGCACAACATCTTAATCAAAGGAACTGATGCCACTCAGTTGGGACTACAAATAAAGTTCTAAATTGAAGAAAGGAATCATCGGCTTGCTGAATTGAGCCGCACGGCCTGGTGCTTTAATGTTTATGTTGAAACTATTCTTTCTGACCATAGATAAAACTGCATTTTGTGGGGATGAATTCAATCACCTCGTGACATAGGGAGTTCATAGGTTAAATAAAAACAAATTTCACTGTTACGACTACCTATGACCTAAAAAGATAAAAAATATTAACTATCCTGAAATTCACCATTGCTTAGAAATAGAAAAAAGGAATGTTGCTACAAGGCTCATCGGTCACTTTGCAATAAACTCTTGAACCCCAAACATTGGCCCTGAATGCATTAAGATTGAAAGAACTGTCACTGATGGCTCTACCCTCTGGGCCACAGGGCATTAGGTCACATAGTTCAAGATAACCTTTCTCAGTAGCTGAGAGTTCTCTTCTGTTGCTGAATAAGATACTACTGCTATCATTATGGAAACTAATATCTATTTGTATTTAGCAGTAAAAATCCAGTTAAGTAATGGAGATAACTAAAATGATGCTTCGTGCCATTTTATTATCTTTGCACATTAAGATGAACACTAAGACCAATTCCTAAAGATGTGAACTCAGAGTCAATAAAAGTTTAAAATGTTTCACATTAGCAAATTAAGATTTAAATATGTTCCAACAAATCATAATAGGAAAGTGAGAAACTTGGATATATACTTACTTTTCCAGATCTTATCAAAGACCATTGAGAGCACTGAGAAGAAAGTGCATCCCAACATGTGCGTAAGTCATAAGACACAGAAGCTAGAAACACAACATAGCATAGGCTGGCTGTGTTATATTGCATGCCATTCACAAAAGCCCAGAGATGGCGAATCTTACCAACTTGCTTGAAGTTTTAGTCTGTTTCTTATTGTTCATCATGCACTGTGTTTTATAATTGGAATTATCTCTTCTTTCTCCAAGAAGCCAAATTTATTCTCAATACCATGCCTTTGCAATTACTCTTTGCTTCGAATATATTTTGCTTCGTTCTATAAACTTCTCCTGTTTATAGAAAGTTTTCCTGATTATTTTTGTTTGTTGCAACAGGAAACATTCCTTTTTACCATAGTAAAATTGATTCTATGGATTGGCTGAAGGGGGGCTATAAATCAGCTCTGGGTTTATTGGGTTCTGCTGGATTAGGCTGCAATTGACTAGATTCAGATCAGCTACATGCAACTTCTTGTTCCAAAACAGTATGAGGATTGACCAAGATCTGGGATATGTTGATATTAAGACAAGAGTCTGAAATAAATCACATTGATGTACCCAAAGACTCAGCTTGAACTGTCATTAGTATGTCATGTCTACTTTCCATTGGCCAAAACAAATCACTTACCCATGCCTTACATTGGAGCTGGAAAGTATACTTAACTTCCTGGGAGACAGGATTATGTAACCTGCTTAGAAAGGAGAGAGCCAATATTCAAACAGAAACATGCATTGTTGCAAACTGTGCTCTTGATGGTCTAAGTGGTTTTCCTCCTACATGAAAACTGCATTTAAAATTTGCTCAAATGTTTTCAATTAAGCACAAATGCAAAGTCCTACACCTCATGATCTCAATCAGGTCTAGATGCAGTTTCTTTTGATCTGTAAACATGAATGAATAATGCAAGTATTTTCCTCATCGACACCCTATATTTCATGATGAAACAGGGATACTCCTCCAAAGAAACATACCCATTTAGCTAGAGGAAGAAGAGAAGACACTCAGAGCCACTGCTCCATGACAATTACTGTCTATGTCACAATAGAGAAGGTTCACCATTACTGATTGAAGGAAATGTTCCCTGATTAGCCCGCAGTTCTGCTCGCTCCCATGTGTAATAAATCACCAATCCCTGTTTCTCATAACTTTGACTCTGCCCTCTGGGGGGCTTTTCTGTTTACCATCACCCTCCTTAGGCATATCAGAAAGGCTCATGGGAAAATATGCTCCTCATAGAACCTGAGTAACTTTCCCTGTTTCCACCATTAGAAATTGAAAACCTAAGTATTGTTTTGCTTTCAGCTACAGTTTTTCTAAACCAAGCTGGAACCTATTGAAATGCAATTTTCAAAAACTTGGTGGCATTTAGCTATTTGATTTCAGTGAGTTTTTGTGCTAGCAGTTCCACCCATAATTCTTTTTGAGACATATCCCTTGCCTAGACTTCTTCATAGGCATTTAGATCTCCTGGTGCTTTGGGACCACACATTTGGTGTCCTTTCCTGGGC
The DNA here is from genome assembly GCA_028533065.1 of Trachops cirrhosus. Classification (NCBI taxonomy): domain Eukaryota; kingdom Metazoa; phylum Chordata; class Mammalia; order Chiroptera; family Phyllostomidae; genus Trachops; species Trachops cirrhosus. Next base: position 178,191,660 of record CM052539.1, on the reverse strand, counting down.
CTTAAATCAGTGAAAAGCCCAAGCAAACAACTCGATGATCACCTCTGACTCCCTGCCTTGATGTGGTGTTTTTCCCAAGGCTTTGTCTTCCTTCCCTTGTGGCTCATGCCTGTTCTCAAGTTTATGTTTTACTGATTACAGTTGAATGCATCTTTCAAACCTGCAAGTTTGTGAATTCTCTTTTTGCCTCTTTAATCTCTACTTGCCAATAGCTTAATTTTTCCAAAATTCAATATTTCCTGAGATACCCTACAAAATACAGTTAATTAACAAAGCCAGGGGCACAAATTTGTGTAAGTTCTGTAATAACCGTGTAAAGATATCAGCATATTACAACATTTATGTCATTTACAATGAAGACAATAAGTTGGCATCTGTGGTACTGAGCGCTGCTCCTTTTGTCCTCATTCTGGAACTGAATGAAGCAGCTTCTATATGGGTGTTGAGAGAATGACCAATAAAAAGGCATTGGTCCAGTCAAGATAGCATAAAGTATATAAAACACAATGGAGTCACTCATCTCAAACAAGATGGCTGCCAGTCAGCCATGACACTTTGGTTCAGGAAGGAAACTACCTAAGTCAGAGCAGATGCTGTGACTTAGCAAAGAGACACTCCCAGGATATTTGCACACATGATCAGAACAGCCATGTCCACAGAGTTGGGTCACCCATAGATAGACTCCTGGGAACACTCCCCACTTGTCACCAGAGCTGCCAAGACACTTATCAAGAGACCCTGAGAAGTGGAGTACACAACTTTTGTGGTATAACTGAGGCAGGCTTTAGACCACTGCTGAGATGCATGAGCTCCACACAACAGAGTGCTACTCATTGCCCTGCTCATTTGCTACCAACATCTCCACTGGAGTCATCAGCCACTGGAGGCTCTGCCTGCTGGACTGAGGACTTTGTCTGCCCTGCTGCTCACCTGGCTCCTGAGATCCTTCCTTAAAAGATGCTGACAATTCCCTTGCCCCCCGTGCTGTCTTCCAGACCTGCAGACTGAGACTCTGGGACTTGGGTTAATTATCCCCCATTGATTGCTGTGAGTGTGTGTTATATTTCTCTTAGACTGTTACAGTGTGAGTAGGATATTAATGTATGTTCAAGTTCTACTTTGAGTGAACCTGCATTCAATTAAAGCTGAATGAATAGCATAGTTACTGTGTGTGACTCTTGTCTATTCCTTGGTGCTGGGTTGCTCAGCAGGCAGCTAGCCTAGCAGTTGCCTGGCTGAGTCACAGGGGAGACTATATTGTGAACATATGCTAGAGACACTGGGACATGGTATTGTCACCTGGAAGAGTACCGAGATAAGGGAGGGACTGAGCCATTGTACATGCAATTGTACTAAAGTTTATGGTTCCACATAACAAAATCACATTCACTCACATTCTGTTCCTCTAAGCATATTGCATTGTCAAGTTCCAAATTAATGGGGTAAGGAAATAATGTCCACCCACAGAACACCTGAGTGAGTCATATAATGACAGGTGAGAATGCATAAATCTATAATGAGGGAGAACAAATCATTGGAACAACATTCTATTCTGTGACTTCTTCCCTCAATGATAGCTCTCTTTATACTCCTTGAAATTTTATATACTTTATTACTATAAACTTCTGTGTTGAGTTATTAAATGTTGGCTTTCCAAATAGATTGTAACTACCTTAATGCTAATTCTGTATCTTCCATAAATTTGGTATATTCCTGAGAATGCAACACCTGTTTATTTATCCAGAGGCTGTAACAGTTTTAGGCCATCCCATGTTTATGAATGAGTTCAATATACCTCTAAAATGTCTGTTTTACATGGCGGGGAAGGTGTCAATTGTTTTTTAAATATGCATATTATTAAAATACAGGATTCACTATATCCTTATCAGTTTCAAATGGATGAAGGTGAAATAAAAGTTAATTCATCCTTTTCTAAAAATTCTATATTTGTATTTAAAAATTACAACTAAAAATAGTCTATTTTGCATTAGGAGATATAAAATATATTCAGTAACTTGTTTAAAAATATGAATAGCAAGTAAAATATCTAGGAGATTTTAAAGAAAGAAACACAAAATAGTTTCCCTTTAACGAAAGAAGTTGTCTTTGATATCAACTGTTTGCATCCCTGTTACATGAGAATATTATTTTGGAATTACAGAAACACTCTGAGATGGAGAAAAGTCTATTAGAGTGATTATGAATCCTAGAAGATTCTCAGAGCAGTCCTAGTGCCACGGGGAATCTTCTAGAACTCCTAAAGTTCCAGAATTTAGAGAATTATGCTGCTTTTTTTCAATGATATAACCATGTTTTAACTCTAAGTATGTGGATTAGTCACACACACAGTTTGTTATTATTAGTAAATGTTTGTTTAGTCATTCAAGTAATGAATTATTATGTACTTAACTTTGTGTAGGAAACATTTTTGTCTTACATGGATAAAGAGTACTTAACTTCAATGGTTTGATTACCTAGAAAATGAGCTATGTAGCACAAAACATAAATGACAAAAACAGTGTGTTCAATACGGGACTGAGGTATTACAAAATAATATGTAGGACCCAGGGGATGTGGTTTAATGCTACCTGTTTGAAGCTATATGAAAATATTTACTTGAGGGACTTATTAGTAAGGTTCATTTTGAAAGATGAAAGAAAGTTCAGTAGCAAAAAGAGGATAGGCACTGAATATAAAAGAAAATGTCATGTAACATGTAATAAAATATCTAAAATATAATGTTGGATTGTGGGAACTATAATTAATTTCAATTGCCAAAATGTAAAGTATAATGTGTGATGTATAATGCAAAGTAT
>CM052539.1:178168538-178188344 GCA_028533065.1 Trachops cirrhosus | reverse complement strand
CTCATCACTGTAACAGATCTTTAGCAATGGAAATCATATACACAATTCCAGCAATTTCTCTAGTCCAACATCTAATTATGTACGTACCTATTACTTATTTCAGAGAAGTGACTGTCAAGCTAATTAGAACTTTCATTAGATTCTTCATCCATATAGAAATTAAAATAAACTCTGATCAGATTCCTTAGCAAACTGAAATACACACCAAATGCATCCCAAGATTTTATTATCTGAGTTTGTTGCTGCTATAATCCAAATCTTTTAAACAATCATCAGTACTGTCCCACAACTCCTTGCTCTTTTTGACTTCATCTGCACTTGAAATGGTGAAAATGGCATAGGTTAGATGTAGCCAATGAGTTCTCTGTGTTCATGGAAAGAGCTTCTTTCTTCTCGCTCTCCACAATGTCAGCACTACAATCAGCCTTGCAGAGCCTTGAACAGGAACGTCAGCAGGCCTGTTGTCTTTGTCTTTGTGCTTCAGACACCACCAACGTTAAATGATGTATCTGGTCTCCCCATTCCTTGTATCCTAATAGTGAAAGAACTACCACTGTTGCATCCTATTCTCCATTATAATTAGAAGCATGCAGCTGAACGTGACTGTGAAACAACAAACACCCTTGCTGACTGGTCTTGCTCTAATTCAGGACTGCTGACAGCATGCGACCCCTTATTGCTCTCCTGCAACCCAACCATATTCTCTTAGTCCATTTAACCTCCCACCACCAGCAACTATAGTTTACCTTCTCCTCTGACCTCAAACAATTCTTTTATACTCCATATGTAATAACCATACCAGGCAAAAATGGTGTTGATTCATTGAATCTAGATATCAACCACAGTATGTGATCATTGTTTCTATGTTGATTTAGTAAGTCCCTTTGGGACACAGAAATGTGAAAGTTAGAACACATATTCCTCAGCCTCTTCTGATATTTCCCGACTCGATTTAAGCATTGTATTTTTGTGTTCCAAATTTTAAACTGCTATTATTTACTTAGTGCCTGCTGAGTGCCAGGCAATGTGTTCCAGTCTTTATAAGTAATATCTCAGTTAATTTCCAAAATAATGAGTGCTATCATCCCTTTTTCAGATAACAGAATGAAGGAAAAGATGCTAAACACTTTCTCAGGAATTAAAGTCAATAGCAGGTGTGAAGTTTGGACTTGGGTTGATGGTGAATTCTAGAGACTAAGGATCTGACCACTATAACACTTGCCACCCTCAAAATATCAGAGAGTTTGAACACAAGCAAGATACGTAAAGAAAGTTATGTTGCTTCCTGAGATTCCAAATTGAGAGTCATTATATTAAACTTCACCCAGAAAAAAATACTACTCTGAGACCTAAGTCGATCTGATAGTGTTTGTTCATGTTCAGGGGCGACCAAGAAAAAGGTGTATTGCACTGTGTTATTCTCGGTAGTCAGTTAATTACACTATAACTCCAATGACATTTTGAATATTGCTATATCTATTTGGTGGTTTAGATATACCTTGTTTTACCACGACATTGGCACTTCTTACATGACTTTAATTTATCCTGGTTACTTTTTATTGCAAAATATTAAATAGGAATTCTAAACATCACTGAGTTTAAATGAGAATTTAGCTTGTGTAACATATTGTCCTTTCTGGACTTTAATTGATGTGGGATATGCTGGCGGGGCTGACCTCTGTGATTAAACTGCCTCCTAAGGATTACCAAATGGAGTTCTGGGCAAGCACGACTCCTTAATTATTATCAAATGCTTGATATTTTTCTGAGCTTGGATCTAACTACTCCCCCAGATTTGCAAGCACAGATCCCCATGTAAAATAGAAGACATAGACTCAAAACCCATCTGACAGAATGGTGGTGAGAACAGAATGCCCTAAAACACAGCTTACAGGAAAAGATAATGAACACCTTAGAGAAAAATGTGCTTATTTATGAGAAAAGACCCTGATGTCAGGGCAAGACTAAACAGAGGGCCATGTGGTAGAACGAAGCAGCCATTTTGGGTAGAATGTAAGGCTGCTTATTAACCTGTCAACATTCTCATCTAAGGCATCTTGGAAAGGAGAAGACTGCATGATAACATAAAAAGAATGTGTCACTGAGAGACAAAACTGTGCTCTGTAATCTCCTTTTATGAGTCGAACATGCTGAAAGGAATATATTTTCCTACCTTCTAGAGAAAGAAAAAGACTCAGATACAGAAGCAGGCAGAGGTGATGATGAACTTGGAGTTGGGGCTGCAGAGGAAATAGTTTCCCCAATTTTGCCTGAGGTGAAGTTATGCTTCAGTCTGCTCAAGGAAAGCACTATTCACCTAGCAGACAACTACAGGTGGATTGATACAGAATTGAAGTGATGCAGATAAAAATCAATGGATGGTAAGGGAATAAACAGAAGGTTAAAGATTTACATGCCACCAGGATGCAATTTAGATTTTTGGGAAATACTTCTGCTTTGGGAATTCTTAGAATCACAAATTGAGCAATGGCCTGAGGTTTCTATTTTTGGTAGGTGATGTCTAGTGATCCAAGGAATTGGGGGCAAACAACTAATGTGCCTTTTCTAAAATCCTTAAAAGCAATAGGTTTTAGAGCAGGTGTGGTTACACCAAGTAAATGCCTGGTAAATATTGTTATCACCAAATATCGGATTTAACAATTTTATAACCCATTCTGTGCAGATAGAAAAATGGATTTAGTGTACAAATTGTTATTAAGACAAAAGTTATCACACTGAATGGAGCCATAGTTTTTAGATGAGAGTCAAAAAATAATTTTGAATGTTTAGTATAACCTCTCCATTTTTTCCACTAACAGCTGTAGTTCCATTCATGTAACCAAATTAATGAAATTGACATGACAGTTTTGTAAAGTCCTGCTTGCTTATGCTTAGTGCAAGTGTGTGAAAAACTGCCAACTTTCTACCTCCTTTTGTAGCAAGTAAACTGGTCCTAGAAAGTGAATTCAGGGATTATTATACTTTTTCCATTACAGTCTCTGTGTAAACCTTTCTCCATTGTCAAAATAAAGACTTTATTGAAGGAAAGTGAAATAGAAAAGGACTAAAAAAATAAAGTTGATGGATTAGCTCAGTATTTCCCAGAAGAAAATTTTTATTCTCTTATGTTTGGTAGTTTCTTATCTCAGTGCATTATACCTCTAGTTTTTTATCAATTACCTGAGGGGCACTTCTCCGCAAAAACTTTCAATTCTATAGACTCTTCTGGCAGACCTCCCTGTTACCTTTGGCTCTTTATCACTGGATTCTATCAGATGCTTTCAGGAGAACTATTCTTTAGCCAACTCTTGGAACCTGAGCGCTAGACAGTTTCAGATTTTTTTCTCCTGTAAAGTAGCTAAGGATCCCAAGAAACCAATTTTAAAAGCAAACACCATTTTGTAAAAGCAGAAAAGCTCTTTAATTCATTCATCATCAGCAAATTTTTTATAAATTTTATTTCTATTAATGTGTAATCTTCTGCAAAATTCCTATGGAGTGACATTAGATTAGATAGATAGATAGATAGATAGATAGATAGATAGATAGATAGATAGATGATAGATATTTAGAGTCAGGTCATCTACACATTGTTTATTGACTAAATGTTAGAGGAAAATATTCTTTATTCTTAAAACCCATGCAGAACTTCAGAAGTCTAAGAAATCTAAGATTCTTAATATTATCTAAAAATTACAGTTAATATTACAGTGATAAATCTTTTATTTAGTGATTCCAATTCATAAAGACTTTTCATGTTGTTGATTCAACAAATACTCATAACTTTGAAATTATGAATTTTAGATTTTATATATTGTTTTATATTTTAGTATAAGACAAAAATAAGTATAATTTTAAAACAAAGACCATAATAAAGTTCAGGAACTCACATTAATTGATTTCAACATTTAAAAAAGCTGCAGTAATTATTATTTTGTCATTAACAAAAAGACTGAAAGTTAGATGAATGGAACAGAATAGAGATGCTAGAAGTAAATCCATGCATATGTAGTCAACAATTTAGCAAAGGAAATTCAAGTAAAAAATCAAGTCTTTTCAACAGATAATGCTAAAACAATTTGACATCCATATGCAAAAAATCTGGTAATATGAAACAAGAAATTAAAAATGAATTATGCAGTTCAATTGCAAATTTTTAATTTATAAATTTCCAGAAGAAATAATAAAACAAAAATGTTTGTGCACTTGCATGTATATAGGTATCTTGGGATTTTACTTTGCAATTCTCCACAGTCTAACAGTTTTTTACTTTTTATCCTGAACTTATTCACCATTTTTATATCTTCTTTCATCAATTTTTTATTTAGATATCTTGCCCATTTTAAACTGGATCATTTTGTGTTATATTTTTGAGTTTTGATGATATTAATATATTTGTGATATAGAAATATGATATGTTTTTGATTTATTTTCTTCCTGTCAATGGCTTTTGTCCCATAAATTTGATATATTATTGATATAAAATACATTTTAATGTTTTTTATAACTTCCTTTTTGATACAAATGTCATTTATTCAAAAATACGTGGCTCAGGTACTAAATTTCTCAGTGTTTTCCAGATCTCTGGATCTTTCTGTTTTTGATTTCTAGTTTAATTTTGCTATAGTTAAAACCCTATTTGGTGTAACTTTAATTATTTTTCATTGTTGAAGCTGTTTCTTTGTTTTTTGTCTTTTTTATATCTATCTTTATGAAAGTGATCTACGTACTAAAGCGTTCTCCCTTCTCCTACATTTCGCATTTCCCTTCAACATCATGTCTCTGTTGAAATTTTCCCATCTATTTTTCCATTCTCTACTACTTTGTCATTATGATAAACTCTTCTGCGAATTTCTTCATAGGGGTTCATCATGTTGATTGCTGTGACTATGGATAATACTTTTTTTTCTTCTTCATGAATTTCATATTTTGTTCTTGAATCTTGAACTTTCCATGTAGAAGAGTAGAGACTGAATTGCAGATTCAAGAAAACACTTTGATTTTGTGTCTGCCTTTCCATTGTTGTTTAAATGGCAGTGATGCTTTTCCGGGATTCTTGTATCCTAGGCAGCTGTTGAGTCAGAAACCCATTCCGAGCATAGTAGTGACATGATCTGATTTACATCTTTGTTAAAAGATAACTCTTGCTGCTCTGTGCAAACTGTCAAGTAGCAACCGAAGAAATAAGTCAGCTACATATTTCAATAGTTCAGACAAGAGTTGAGCATGTGAAAAATTGTAAAATTCATGATATAATTTAAAAGAAGAACCAAGATTCTCTTCATGGATTAATGTAGATTGTGTGAGAGCTGAGTAAAGCAAATTTTGAGGCAAATGTCCTTAGTAATTGGATGGATTGTAGTGACACTGAGATAGAAGATAATGGGTAAGCAGCAAGTATTTCTCAGTATTTAATCATTCATTCATTTATTCACCAAATATTGTTAAAATATTGTTTTATTTGAAATGATAAGGGCCTCTTAGGTGAACCAGTTGCAATATTTATCTTTGAAGCCTGAGAGTTTATAGGACTATAAGCAGGAAATTAAAATTCAGAGTGACAGATTATAAGACAAATGACATTTGGTACATAATGAGAATACTGAAGAAGAAGACTGATAGTATTTGACTCTAAATGTTGCTCCTACAAAGTATAGGAAATCTAAGTACAAACTTGAGATTAAAAAAGTTCACTCAAGCCCTTAAAAGTTAAAATATAAAACTAAATTTAAGAATATCATTTCCTTAATTCATTTTTTCAGTATTTCCTGATAGTCTAATACTTAAGTATTTTACTGTTAACACAGAATTCTCTTTCTGATCTGACCTCTTTTTATTTTAATTGTTCAAGTTTACAAAATTAGTATTTCTTCTCTTTCTTCCATACTTTGTCATACGATATTTTTCTCTGGCAGCAGTGTTTTCTTCTCCAACTCCAATTCTAGGTGAAATCCTACTTAATTTTAGGTAATCAACACATTTGTGATCTCATAGTAGCTTTCTTGCAACATGGTAAAAAGAGTAGGCTTAGTTGTCTTTCTGCCTTCTTTTCTTATATTGATTGTCTTACCCGCTTTTTTCTTTGTTTGCTTCCTTGTCTCTGCATAAGAATCTCAGTTCTCTTTATTTTTTAATTCATAGCACAGTGATCAACTTTTAATTCGTAACAGAGTGTGTGATACATGTAAGACGGCTTATAATTGTTTCTGCAGAAAATAAATGCATGAATGAAAAATCCATTTCTAAAACAAATGCATTTTTGAACTCTCAATGGGAGAAAAACCCATTATCTCCTAAGCATTTCCTCATTTTTATAAATAAATTAATGTGGTTACTTAAAATTTAAGACACTAGCATGGAAATATTGACTTTGGCATGCTTGAAATATTCAACATTGCTCTAAAAGGGTCCTATAATGTCACGTGCCTGAGTGTGTGTGTGTTGCCGGAAAAAGGGGTGACGGTGTTAATAAGTAGGAGGAATATGTTTGTAATGGAAGGACAGGAAAATAAATGGCATAAAAATAAGACTGAATTTCTTTGGGTAAAGAATGCGTCTTGGTTTTTTATTCCCAGAGTCTGACAAAGGAAATAGGCAAAGATAAATTATTCTCTAAAAAGATCACTATTGACTTTCATGTCTTAGTACTTCCAAGGCAAAGTTAACTCTCTCCACCGTCTATCAACCTATTATGTTAAGTTTTTGTTTTATATCCTTTCTATATAACTAGAATAAGAAGCTAGATAGAGAATTATAAGATGCTTTTACAGCGTTTGTGTATTTCCCTATTAGCACGTCATATATATTCAGTTCTGCACTGTTAATCAGAGTGTCCATAATTTCATTAGTAATTTGAACAGAGGAAATGTGTCACTGTCTTCTCATACTACCTAGTTCACAGTTTCTAAATACATATATATTTAAATCTGATACCGTTTTAACATGTGAGCATTATGGCACAAAATTCTTAAGCAAGATTAATCAGAAACTTTAAACACTTGAATTAGCTTTATATATGTGTGTATAATGAAGAGACTTACATAATGAAGATATTTGGACTATAATTTTTTAATATATTTCCAAAGATATTTATGGAAATTTAAATAATTGTTTAAGCAAATTGAGTCTAAGAGTGACAGAAAGCCTGCCAGACTTTTTTGCCACCTCTCTGGTAGTTACTAAACTGTACACAGAGATGTTCCCATCAGTTTCTGGATAACTGCAATGTTATATTCTTTTAAATAATATTGACTTTTCCTTTGAAAATTGATGCTGGGATCAATTTTAATTTTTTAAACTAAATCTTAAAAACTAATTTTGAAAATAGAAATTGCAAACTATTAGGCTTAGTATTTTTTAGATTGTAATTTTGTATTTGTGTAAATTTAAACTTATGGGCCAGCCACACCATATAAACACCTTTATCTCCATGGAAGAAGATAGAAAATTGACAAATCTCTACTGAACAAGCTATTCTATATTTATTTGATATCCTAGGGTTTCCCTGTAATATTTTCTACAAATGTGTGTTATTTTCTGAGCTAGGAAACAATGAGGCTTTCAGGGAATTTCAGTATTTTGCCTTGGTTGTATGTGGGGGGGAGGATCTGAAAGAGAAAGGAGAGAGGGAGAGAGACAGAGAGAATGATGTGGTGGAGTCCTGGGTTGCATCCAGAATAGGCCAGATTTCTCACAATCATAGCGATTCACAACGTGATAGGAGGGGGCAGGTTGCTGTTGTCGTTCTGTATGTGTGTGTTTACACCACATAGCACAGTTTCCCCTGGTTAAAATAGAAGACAAAATCTGCTGTGTGACCCAAGTAAACAAAAATTTTCTGTTTCATCAGAGTTACCTTTACCTTTATATTGGGAATGGATAAGGGAAATTTGAAAATTAGCAAGCATTTATTCCTTCAGTGAGGTAATGTTACATCAGCTGCTCATTATTTAAAGAGACCTTTTGATTCACTCCATTTCAGCTGGTTGTATGTGTTTATGTGTGTCATGTGCATTATTTTGGCTGTAGCTATAGATTTTTCTTTTCATGCTATAGACATGGTAGCAGTGTTTTGATATCCACCTGACAGCAAAACATATGTAATAAGATTATGCATGTATTTACTGAAAATCATTATTAACCACAACAAAGCCTGACTCAGGGAAATGTGGTTTCCACAGGGCCTTAACTTGGGTCATGGGGTTGTATTACATGGTAAGTGCTGTCCCTTCACTGAACTGAACTGCTATTGTAATACCATTTTCATGATTCTCACTTTTCCAAATTTCTGCAAGTGATGCACTGCATGAGAAAAGCTGTGAGATAAAAGTGGAAAAGGAGGATGGCCGCCCTCCTGCGAACTTTATCAAAGTCACGGCAAAAGTTGCGTGTGAACCTGATTAAATATTAACACTGGATGGCATTGGAACCAATGGGTATTACTATGAACCTGGCAAAAAGATCTTCCAATGGTATAGCTAAACTAAATAAAACAAATACTCCTAAAAGTACAAGTTTTAAAACCAAGTTTACAAACAATTTTCCTGATATCCATAAGATTAATAGGAAGGTGGCTCAGACAGTAGAGAAAAGCTTGAAGCTTGTGTGTTGAAGCATCTCCTCGACTTTACTTCCTTGTCACCATGGAAGGAAATCTTTAGACACGAACCATCTCCTAAGTTAAAAAGTGGAAATCCTGTACATAATATGCATTATGTGCTTTTATTTCAGCCTCCCTTCTCTTTATTCTTTGTCCAGGCATTGAACTTTATTTTTGCACACATGAATTAGCAGGAACTATTGTATTTTGTTGGTGAGGCCGTCGTCTTGAAGAAGGTGCTGATTATAGTTCAAGAAAATTTAGATTAGGAAACACACCATACAATGGCAGTCAGCTTTTATTTCTGTCTGTTTACTTTCAACAAAAGGTAGATAACTAGAAGTCATGTAATTCGGTTTCTAGACCCACTCTCTTTTTTTAATTTAAATTTATTTTTTAATCATTATTCAAGTACAGTTTCTATCCTTTACTCCCATTCCAGTCAACCCACCCATCCCTCCCCTCCTTCCTCCCATCTAGACCCACTCTTTTTTCTTTGATCATTAGTAGCAAAAGTCTTACTGACTATAACTAATATGCAAAAGTGAGAGAAAGGGAGAGGGAGAGGGTGGAGAGAGAGAGGGAGAGAGAGAGACAGACTGTTAAGAATGATCCTTAGAACTTGAACTACAATCAAGTTCTTGTAATAAGTGATCTTTATTAGACTAGCTTTTATAAAAATAGATAGGCTGGTTTATATGAATAGATAGATTAGATGCATGTGTATGTAGACAGATAGATATAGAGTAAGTTAGGAATACAAACTCTTTTATCTATAATTGATTTATTGATAACCCACTCTATTATTATTAACACTGAGGTAAATATTAAAGTATATAGAAAAGTAAGATATAGTCTCTGTCTTCAAGGGCAATATAATCTTGTCAGGAAGGTAGGCCATATTTCTAGATGATAAATTGAAAAGATAAATTATGGGGAAGTCTTGAATGTTAGGACTAGAATTTTGAACTTGATTCTGAGTGCAAAGGAGAACCACCGACTTTATGAACAGGATTTGGCCATCGATAAGATTCATTTTAGAAAAAGGAATCCATCAACATTGATATCCAAATGTGAGGACCATTTTTCATTCATATTTTACTGAAATATTCTAATACAGTTGATACTGCCAGTCGTTTCCTCTTTGAAATGCTGATAGCTCTTAAAATTGGTGCCCAGGATTCTGTTAATCCTCTAATCTCTCTGACCATTCTCTCCTATTCACTTGTATGAGTTTATCCTTTTCTTTCAGTGTTGATATTTCTTTACAACGTTAATATTTTATTGCACACTACTTTCAGTTAAAGACTCTTCTTATTTATCTTTCTCTCTATGAGCAATCAAATAAAATTACCTGAACTGAAATACTATTACTATCTAAGTGCTGATGCCTCTCATTTATGCCTCTGGCCTCTCTTATTTAAGCTTCAGACTCACGTGTTAAACTGTACATTCACACCTTCACTTGAATGCCATAGATATGGTACTAGGCACAGTACTGAATTCTCTTTTTGAGAGAGTGTACATTCATTGTATTTTGAACCCAATATCAATTTGCCCTTCTTGACAGCATGTCAGTTTCATTTTGGGAAAACACCTCATTCCAATTTGAGTGTATTCTTATCACTCCAGGGTATCTGCACTCTCACTACAGAAGCCAAAGGAGTTTTTGGAGAATACTGTGTACAAAAAATAAGGCACATACTACATCTGACAACCTCAGGGGAGGTCTGGTATGGTGAGACTTAGGGAAAATTTAGAGACCTAAAGTAACCACAGAGGATAGTCTGAAATTAAAACTTCTCAACTAGGTTGGTATCTTCCTTGACAAAGGTCAGTCTATACCTTAACTGAGCCTGTCTGTTGTATTTTTGCATCTAGGATGACCTACCTTTGAAATGTTAGAGTAATCCCCCTTTTTCCAGACCCCTCATGGTACACTCTCCCATCAGAACATGAGACTACAGAACCCATCGTTGTCATCTTGTTCTCCCACATAGCATCTCCATGTGATGTAAATGCTAATTGTTAACTATCCTATACCTGCCAATGTAAAGGAAGTGCGTGTCTATCAGTGTTACTCTTTATCCAATCTCAGTGATTTCCCTGCTTTACTTTCTCCCACATCCCTAGTCTATCACCAGTGGACCCTTATGTCTTCTTTGGCTTTGATATATAAAATAAGTGGTAAAACTCTCATTTTCCAGGACATTGTCTCAATTTGTTGAGATTTTGCTTCCTGGTAACTGTCATCAGTCTGTTCAAATAAATTCATAAAAATTCTTACAGGTCTTAGGATGATAAAATAAAATGTGGTCTTTCCTAGATCCCTTCTATCACCACTCTGTAGAGTCTAAGGGTGAAGATATGACTGAAATGACAGATAGTTGCTTTTTCTCTCTTTCATTTTGAAAGTCAGGATGCAAGGGCTGGAACACAGTCTACGTGTTTCAATAGTGGCATCTTTCTTGCATGATTGAGTAGTTCTGGCAGCTTCAGTTCCTTCCTTTGTTTCTGTCCTATTTTTGTGGCATTTTCTCAAATATAACCTATTTGATATCTTCCTGTATAAGTTAGTTGTTGCTGTGTAACCAATTACAATCAAATGTAGCAGTTCAAAATGACAAATGGCCCATCATTTTTGTGCCTCAGGAATCTGAGGGTGGCTTAACTGGGCAGCTCTGGTTCAAGGTTTCTTATAATCATGCAATTGGTGGGGCTACAGTTACCACCAGGCTTGACTGGGGTAGATAGATGCAATTTCACGCTCACTCACCTGGCTGTTGGCAGGCCCCAGAATACCTATTTTTGAGTTTGCTGCACAGGATGCTACACAGGGCCTTCTCATAACATGGCAACTAGTTTTCCCCAGGGTGAGTGATCCAAGAGAGAGCAAGAGAGTGTATCCAGGGGTGAGGATGCTGTTTTTTTTAGAGCCTAATCTCTGATGTAATCACATCATGTTCTTTTTTACAGTTTTAGTTATATAAGAAAATTAGAGCATGCATTCTATCATCACAAGAGATATTTGGCACATGGTTAGTGACCGATTCCCTTTTTTTGTCTTCCATTGGTACAAACTTTCTTGGCATAATTCCTTTCTGACAATTCATGGTTTTGTTTTATGAGTTCTCATTTCTCTTTGCTTATTATTACAAATAACATCAATATCATGTTGCATTCTAAATAATAATCAAAATGTGTTTTCTATCATTTGGTCATCTCTTTGACTGCAAAGTATCTTCATCATCTTAGAATCCCTATTGACCAGTAGTCCCTCCCATGTATTAATTCAGTTCGAACATCTGCACAATATTGTCTGCTTACTGTGTCCCAGGTATCTGGTGATACAGAAGTGAAAAGAGAAAATGTTTCTATTTATAGGGTAAGGGAGACAGGCAGATCTCAATAGAACAGATGTAGGCTTAAGGGGTCTGGTTGTTCAGAAGAAAGGCTTGCTCAGGTAGGTGGTGATGACCCATTTTTCGCACACAACATGCACATTTCTTATGGAACAAATGTACATTTGAGTCATCATTGTAAGGAGGAATTGGACAACAAAGGATCAATGAATGTTTTAGGTCAGGGGTCCCCAACATTTTCTATAGACAGGGGCAGAGAATAAATATCTTAGGCTTTGGAGCCCCTGTAGTGTCTATTGCAGCTACTCAACTCTGCCACTGAAGTGTAAAAGCAGACATGGACAACACATAGGATATGCATTTGGCTATGTTCTCATAAAAATACAAACCAGGGAAAACGCTGACCCGTATTTTAAGCAAAAACATAAACCTATTAGTGTACATAGACACAGTTTATAGAGGTATCTAGAAACAGTTGGCCATTAATATATCATCAATTAAAATGTGAATGTGTGTGCAGGTATGAGGATGTTATGGTATTTATAAACCACTAACAATTCACCACCAGCTGGGTGTCCTGAATTAAAATCAGTTCTGACACTGTTCACCTGGAGATAATATTAGATTCCACATGCTAAGGGTTCAGTCTTCCAAGACTGCTCCTGCTTAAATGACAAAGACAAGCCTTGGTTGTTACCTGTGCTACTGGTCAACTGGCTGCAGATTGGAGGTTCCCAAGATGCCACCTTGGGTTTGATTAATATTCTAAAGTGACTCACAGAACTCAGAGAAATATTGTACTTTCTAGATAAACAGTTTCTTATAAAAGAATCTAACTCAGAAAGAGCCTGATGGAAGACATGCATAGGGTGAGGTCCCAAAGAGAGGAGCTCCTATTCCCATGGGATTTGGGGTCTGGCATGGTAGAGCATGGAAGTGTTCCTGTTCACTAACTTGGAAGCCCTACAGATCCCCTCCTTTGGGGGGTTTTATGGAGACTTTATTACACATGCATGGTTGATTAAACCCTTGGCCATTGATGGTTGATTTACCTTTAGCCATTACCCCTTCTTATGAAAATGAGGGGATGGCACTCAAATTTCCATGCTTCCATTCTTGGTTGATTCTCTTGGCAACAAGACCCTACCCTTAGATGCTTTCCAAAAGTTATCACACTATCATAAATTTAATTATGGTGGAAAGGGGCTTATTACAAAGAACAGGACACTTATTTCACCTGTATGGTTCTGAGATGATTGTAGGACCTGTGGACAAGAGACCAAAAAAACAACAGTTATTCTGATTGCTCTTATTGCCCAGCAAATTCCAACTGTTCTGGGACCTGGGAGCTAGGAACTGTGGATGAAGAGCAAGTATATATGAGGAGTATATTTTGGCCACTGAATGAGCAAATATATAATTCTTATAAATCACAGTACCTCAGTTATTAATAGTGAGTACTATGGAAGTTTGAGCAGTAATGAGAGTTAAAACAAGAGTTGCAAATAAAAGAAATCACAGCATAATAAGCTCAGCTTATCACTGGAAGCAGTTTCATCAATAAATCAGGTTGAGGAAGGATAGGTAAAAGGTAATGATGAAGTTTGATGTAGAACCACCAAAGAGGATTTTGAAGGAAATAGCTCTTAGTCCTATGACATCTAGCAATGGGGAAGAGAGCGTGATTGGTTGGGAATTCAAGTGTTAAAGAGTTTCTCTAACTAAACTTCTCCGCCTGAGAGCCACCAGACTGTGCACCAGGGTGACACTGAGGAATTTAAATCAGGGTATAGCACACCACATTTTCTTTTAGATGTACCATTCTTGGGTCTTTATGGAAAATTATTTAAGGGGGTCAAATGGAGAAAGAAAAATTTGGAGACAGTTCAAATGAAAGATGATGAAAAATTGTTTTAGGGTAGTGATGATGAGGATAGTGAGGACAAGCAAAATTTAATGTTTTCAAACTCAATTTTGCTAATTGGTAGTTTACAATCACCAGGGAAGACTGAAACAACACTGTATGGTCTATGCATTTTCACTTGAGCTAATTGTTACTTATTTAATAGTAAACAGTTCAGGAAAAGTATAAACTGGGTTTACATGTCTGTGTGTGGAACTCAACTACTTCATCGTTAAAAATGCTAATTATATTTATGCCAATCAAATAAACAAATTAATATCTAAATGAATGTTACTTATTAAGAAAAATGTAATGTCTGCATTTTTTTTTCTGGTGGAGTGGCATACTTGATTGTTCTGTGAGCTCCTTCAAGTATGAATTAAGGTTGGTGATACATTATGCTCATATATTTGTCTCTTTTTTCCTGAAGAAATTATAGTCTTGGGGCAATGTCAAAGTCGAGTTATCAGTCTCTTCACTTGCAAAGATAAATGTTGCATCCCACCTAAATTAAGCCTGTTTTTTTCCTCTCTCTGGAGAGAGAGAGACAGAGAGAAGACAAACATTATGGGGAATAAGTCAAAGAGATTTGAAGAATGACTTTTTATTCCTATGTGGCTAATTGCAAATTTTCAGGGGCAGGAATTTCACAATGACTTTAATAAATCTTGTGATTTGTACATATCCATTTTGACTTATGCCTGCAGGTCGATGCCACTAAAATATTTGGTTTCTTCCTTACTTGGCAGCTCAGAGCTATTGAGTGCTAAGGATGACAAGTGTGATTGGTATAGGGTCTTTTAAAGGATTTAGAGTCATCACAAAGGGATGAGTGAGAAGGAAACACCATTTCTAAGATCCAGAGAAGAACAAAATCCCTGTTAAGAATCAAGTCTTGAACATCACTTAATGGTGTCTCCAATCTAGTGTCATATATCACCTGAAATTGATTGCAACTTCAAGCACAATGTGAGATAGGGTGAGATTAAAGTTTCAAGAACCTCATGTATTTTTCTAGAATGATTTTCCAGGGAGGGTAGCTAAAATTGTCATGGGTCTTGATTTTTCTTTGTAGTTATTATATTGGGGGAACATATATCTCTCAAGTCTTAACATTTTACTTATTATTGTTAATTGTAGGGGACAGGTTTATTTCAGTCTGGCAAATGTGACTCAGCTCTGTATGGAAAACCTACAGAAGCGAAGTGGTGGGCAGGAGCCAGACCTTCGAACTGAGTTTTCCTGTGGGAATCAGGCCTAGAAAATGCATACAGACTATTACGGCTTGCTCTTGCTAAAACTCCATCACCCTGGTCTGAAACAACAAATGTGTGTTGTCTATCTTCAAGGTAATTTCCAAAGCCTGTGTGAATTCACCCAAGGACAGAGCAAATCAGCTTGCTGCCATTCCCCTCTGCATGTTATTTTCGTTTTCTTGATTGGACCTAAAACATAGACAATAATATTCTATGTAATAGATAATAAATCTCCCTCTCTTATGTAAGACCCGAGAAAAACAATAAAAGCCTGTCTAGGCAAGGGTCGGGGCGCTCTCCCCTTAAGAAATAGCGGTGCCGTCCCCCTTTTCTCCACAGGATTGCTGTCTCCTGTGCATTTATTTTCTCTTTCAGTCACAACAGGCAGACTCTGCTGGCCAGAGTCTGTCACAGTTAATCACCTTGCTTATGTTTATATTTTACAAAGTAACACAATCTCAACTGGGGGTAGTTCAAAGTCACAGAATAGTGTCAGAGACTGGTATGGGTAAACTTCATTCTCTTTCTCCACACATCACCAGTCATGGAAAGCATAAAGAAAATTTGAATACTTTTTGTATGACATAGTATTATTGTTTTTTGAGTTTTTCAAGGTCTAGATAATAAGGCATTCATCACTGTTATTCTTTTAATATATGTATCTTGAAGATTAAAAATATATTGTTCTCCATATCCATAGCAGTGAGGTCATTTGAAATACAAATTTGTTGCTACTCATTTTATATATTTATTAACACCCTAACTTTATTCCTCAAAATTCTGAAGTAACATAAAATTACAATGAAAAAAAAGTTTCTGTTTATAATGTAATAGCATGTTAACTGGAAATTCAGGAGGTTAGGTTTGTATGGATTTAAATCTATAAATACAGGGAAACTTGATCAGTAACAAGAAAAGTAACAAAGTATATGTCATGGGGTAAAGCATATGAGTAATTTAGCTGGGCAGCAGAGGTTCACATTTCTGACATCCTGAGAACTTGATTAAACTCTGAACTTGAGTTATTTTACTTCTCTCTGCCCTGTGTTACTCATTTATAAAATCGGCTACTCCCCATGAATGTAATGTAGATTTAATGAGTTATTAAATATAAATCACTTACAAAACTATGTAGCACATATTAAGTTGTGAATAAATGTTAGCTGTTTTCAACTATTAGCTATTAATATCCTTTCCTCATAAAAAGAACTTCGAGAAAAATTTACTTGTAGTTGTTCCTTTGTTTTTCATTACATAATACAGTTGATAAAAGTGACTAAGGTACGTACACATATTTAATTTCAAATTTAGTGCTCTAATATAAAAAATTCTGTTTCAGAGAGAAATTAACCTAGACTGTTTTCATGTAAACTGTCATGCAATGATTGATGTTGCTATTCAAAATAAAATGAAGAGTTGACATATTTTCTTGGCTAATATAGTCTCAAATCTTTACATGGAAAGTGAGATCTTTACACAGCCTCTAGCTTTTATTCTTTCTAGATTTATAGCAATTACTATGTTAATAAAAGAAGTATGTATTAAATACCTAGATAAGTATTTGAGCACATAGATATTTGCAATATGTACATGTCTAGAAGCTTCTGTCTTCAAGCTAAATATATATACATGATATATACATACTTTATAGGCATGCATAATATATACTTTATATATATGGCTAAGGATATGTAGATAAAGCTAAGTGCATATATGTAAAATGAAATACATATATTTGTATATGTTTGCATTTATTTTATACACATTTTATTGATAAATATCCTAATTATGCCTCAGTATTCCAGGATAATATAAGAAAAATTACTGGCAACATCTTTTATTTTTAAGACCAAGGAATAATCTCAATTAAAATGAGAGCATTTGTTTTGTTTTAACCCTGAGGCACCCCTGGCAGCTGTGTTGCTCTTGCTACGTTTCCAAGTCTACAGGTCAGATGACGTCAGCGTAGCTCACTGTGTTCCTTACTCTTTGTGTTGGCTTTATGCCTTTGGTTCTTTGTGGTGTGAATGGACACATGCTCTGCTATGCATCAGTCTAACCAAAATTCTAAACAGATGATGCTTAATTAAGGCAGAATTTGAGTCACCATCCTGTGCAAATTGGGGCCAATCATCTCAGCCTGTGCATAGGAATAAAAGACATTACTTTGATATTCGCTTATTTTAATTCCCTCTCAAACATAACTTTCCCAGAAGAACCCCTCACCTTTTGGCTCCACCAGAAGATGGACACACACCTCTCCTCTCAATGACTTTGCATGACCATTACCACCCAGGAGGCATGAAGAAGAAGGGGTATGACCTTTCCTGTATCTCACTTAAACAGGCCTCTCTCTACTTCTCATCTCATTAGAAATGATGAGAGAGAGGGTTCAATGACTTTTTTGTTTTTAGTTTTTAGGGATGAAAATAACTTGGTCCAAACAAGGACCTATGTCATGTGAAGTCCCTTGTAACACTGCACAATTTAGGAATGCTCCTGAAGAAGGGATTAGATAGACATCAAAAAAGTTAGGCTGACAGGTTCATAATAGAATAACAGCCTCAATAAGTTTGGTTCCTCTTCAGGAAAGATCATGAAAAATATTGCTAAACTGCGAAAACACTTTTGCCAGAGCCTAAGTGCTTACAGCTTTATACCATTACCTAGTTACTAAACAGGAGTAAAAACTTTTCTCTTGTGTAGGACAATTGGATGAGTGTAGTTTTATAGCAGATTTGCAATTATTAATATTTGTGCCAATAATAGTCTAACAGTGTATCTATTAATATATATGAAAATAAAATGCTTATTGACAAATGTGTAAAATTGGAAAATAAGCATATAACAAGAGATGTATTTATTGAACAGGCAATACATGCAAACACATCAAGAAAGCAACATTTTTGGGACAATAATTTTTTTTTCTGATTTTAAAGTTGGCTACACTAGTGACAACTAGAGATGACATGGACTTTGCAACTAATAGGCAAAGATTCAAGTCTAGAAATAAAGACTGTATAAACTGTATTTCTTCCTGTCTTTGCAATCTTCAGTTGCAGAAATTTACACACTTAAGTGTCTGTTTTCTTCAAGTAAAAATCATTCTAATTTCTCTCTTTCTTACCCTGAAAACAGCTGTCAGCCAGGAGAGTAGAGCTGAAATTTACTGTCCAAATCACATGAAACATGGGGTAGACTCCACAACTCCTTAAGACTTAAAACTTTACCTCTTTCAAAGATGTCTTTTTTCAGTCTTATTCATCATCGACTTCCTCTCTTCTCCTCTGTTGCATTTTTTCTTTTTCCTTTTCTCTCATAAAAATTACATTTGTGAATGATTCTCCAGTTTTAGTTGCAACAATTCTCTCAAGAAATATTTCAGCACTGAGTCCCTGACTTAAGATATTCTTCAAGGTTATTTTAATACCTTATTGGCGTATTTATGTATATTATACATGTGTGCATGATGTGTGCAGCTCAATTAATTTGAATGAAGTGAGCCGGCCCACTGTGCCAGCACTGCTTTACTGTTTGGTTTTTGTTTTTTAGTAACTGTGATTTGTTTTTTTCCAGGTCCTGGACCACTTCTCTTACATGTTTCTTAAATTAAGATTTACAAACAGTTAAATGTACAAATATTAAGTGTACACTATGATAAATTTTGACCATTGTAGACACCTGTGTTGTCTCACCTGAATAGAGACAGAATCATCTAAAGAACTTCGTGTGCACCCTCTTTAAGTCAGTCCATACCCACCACAGACATAGGCTGTTCTGAATCCTGTCACCTCAACTTTATTTTCCCTGGTTTTTGCAACTCATGTAAATGAGATCATACAGTACATACATGTTCCTTTTGTTTGGCTTATTTTTCAATCAACACATGATAATTAAAATTCGTCCATGTTGCTTCCTAGCTCACAGGTTTCAGTTTGTCAGTTGAAAAAGATGACTTGTAGAGCACAGGCCTTAACAAACCTGAACACAGAAAGCTAAGTGTGAAGCAAAGACACGATAGCTTAATGAGTAGCATGAGCAAAGAGGTGAGTATGAAGGCTTTTGTAATCATTGATAATGCATGGCCAAGAATGAAGAGAATGGAAGAAAAAATCAGCATATACTGAACAAATACAAAGCTATTTATGACTTCAAAATAATTGTGGTTGGCAGAGACCAGAATCTGGGGGGAGTGGGAAAGAATAATAAATCTCTAGAGTGAAAATCTGACATAACTGATACCAACATTTAGAAGATATTTCCACTAACTACAGACATAGTTTAACTAGATTGCAAAAAGTAATTATGGACTTGCCCATATTTCACTCAAGGTATCAAGCAGACTCATCAACAGAAACATACAAAGAAATTCCATTTATTCTTTAAAGTCTGACCCAGACACACAGGTCTCTACTAACTGGAAAACCAGAGGGTTGCCATTATGCTGTACAGATGATACATTTTGAAGAGGTTTTTGTACTCTTGCCCATAGTTTTAGAGTCATTTGGGGATTGCAATTTTAAGAAATCAATGCAGCAGGGAGTCAGAAAGACGGAAAGTGGTATAGAAATATACAATACTGCAACCTAGAAGAATTTTCATCCAAAACAAAGCACTTTCAGCGAGATGGATATGAGAATATTCCTGGAAATGATGCATTCTCTGCATCCTATTGTCCTTTATTTT
>CM052539.1:178092616-178168038 GCA_028533065.1 Trachops cirrhosus | reverse complement strand
TTCTGAAGCAGGACCTTTACTTGCACAAGCAGATTTGTAGGCTAGAACAATGTTTTCCAACTCTCTCTCATTAATACCTATTGTTTTTTTTTCCCCAGCTCGGTCATTGTTTCCTCTGGGGTGGCTTCCATGATGACAGTGATTAAGTCACATCCGTCCATTAAAGCTCTAATGGTGCCTTGTGTCTTTCTTTTATTGTGATAACTGTTGTTGGTAATATACTTATTTTTGTGTGATTGTCCAAGTACTATTTTGCTCACTAAACACTGGGCTCTTTGGATGTAGGAAACATCTGTGTTTATTTACCATTTAATCACAAATACCTGGCTGTATATCCAGTTCATAATTGGTTCTCAATCAGTATTTAATATAATGAATACATGGAATTTCCTTTTGCATTTTTATTAAAAATATCTATTTTTCTCTTTTCAGCTTTCCTAAAGATTTTACTCTGTTAATGTAGCCTGAGATTTTGAAATGAGTATGCACAGCATCTTGCATTATCTGTGTATGTGGAGGAAGAGAAGAAGGGAAGGAAGAAATAGGAAGGACAGTAGAGGGGTGGGAAGAGAGACAAAACCAAATCTTTTCTTTTTAATTTGAATATTCTTCACATTAAAAATAATCTAATTTTGGATAAAGGCAGTTCCATTGTAATTATTAGGTTTTTAGAATGAATCACGGAACTCAGAATACCTTTCTTCAAAATGCTCTTTTGATGACTCTTATTAACTATCTGGGCACAGTATGCATTTTAGTATTATCTTTAGTCTTTTCAGCAGACACTTCTTTGAAAGAATAGTCAAATATTTTTTTTTCCTCTCTTTGGCAAGCAGTGAATGGGACTTAATGTTATCAAAGTAAGAAATCCAAATCCAAAGAGCTATTTTGTCAAATTATATTTGAGATGTGATAACTGTCTCATTGGCTTAGAAATTTTCTATTCTTTTTTACCCAATATTCTCCTGAATCTTAATTGCAACTTTATACAAATGCTCTTACATCTTAGCCTCAACTGATCTCTCTTCTTTCTCGATTCCTATCCATTTCCCCATTAAGCAGGTTTTACTCTTTTCAGTGCTGTCTTCTGATGGACTTTATAGCAGTTTCAAAGATGTGAACAATTAGAGATACTTGTCTCTGAGCATGGAAACTGGGCCAGAAACTCTCCTGCATAAATCTCAAAATGAGAGGTTGCTCTGAGCTGCCTAGGATGACAGTACAATATCTTTTCGGGGCTGCAGTGACAACCACCTTTGTTTCCAAAGTTTGATTAAGCAAAACTGAGGAGCACCTTACTGAGTTAAGTGAACAGGCTAGAAGGAAACTAATCTAGCTATATTTTGATGTTTTCCAAGTAGATGTACTGGTGAAAGTGAGGAGAACTCTACAGGGAAAACATGTGTATAGTTAACTTTTGCTATGGGAAATCTTGAGGTGAGCTGAAGCAAATAACATTCTGAATATTAGGATGACTCTTTGGGAGGTAGGGAAGGACATATGAAGAATATACCTGAGAGAAAGAGCCATGTGGCCTAGATGGACACCAATGACAGTTAAAAATGATTCAAGTCAAGCAATATCTTCAGTTTTTTATTTCTTTCAACATCAGTCCCTTCATCCACTCAGCTCAGTGGTTTAGAGTTCCTAGATGTTAAAGTCATTGAAATTTAGTCTAATCTATGTTGCTTTTCCTGTGAAACCTAATAAGGTCATGATAGTTCAAACTGGGCAGTTTCTTCCTTCCACCTCTTAAATATTTCTGTTCCAGATTACATATTCCTTTGTGATTCTAAAAAAAACCCACTTCCAAAGTCAATATGAATAAATTCTGATCTAGGAAAATAATTAGTTGTGAGAAAAGGTTTTTTTTTCCCAAACAACATTGAGTACTTGTCTTACTAAATAGTTATTTGTATTCTTTCTATAGTGCACTAACTAAAAGGAGTCATTTTGAATTTTAAGAAAGGAATCAACAAGAGCTACTAAAATCTCTTAGAATGGAATAATGTCCAATGTGATTTCATTATGTAAAACACATTAGATGAAAAAGATGGCAATATTTCCAATACAAGCATACATCATTTTATTGTACTGCACAGATATTGCTTTTTTTTTTTTTTGACAAATTGAAGTTTCCTTGGCAATCAGGTTGAGCAAGTCTTGCAGTGCTATTTTTTTCCAACAGTGTTTGCTCAGTTTGTGCCTCTATCACATTTTGGTAGTTCTTTTAATATTTCAAACATTTATTATTATTATTATTATTGTTATTTTGTTATGGTTATCTATAATCACTAATCTTTGATGTTGCTATTGTAATTACTTTGGGATGTCACAAACCACACCCATGCAAGACAGAAAACTTGTATTGATGAATGTTACATCAACAACCAGGTGAAAGGATTAGTCAAAGAACATTTATGCATCACCTATGGACATGGAAAACAGTGTGGAGATCGACTGTGGGATTGGGGGCAGGCTGGGTGGAGGAGAGGAAAAGGGAGAAAACTGGGACAACTGTGGTAGCATAAATAATAAAATATTTTTAAGAAAAAAACCTTTCTTCTTTTCCTTTCCTCAGTCTTCCCTCTTCCCTAAAACAGAACAATATTGAATTTAGGCCAGTTAATAACTCCACCATGGATTCTAAGTGTTCAAGTGAAAGGAATAATCACACATTTCTCACTTTAAATCAAAAGTTAGAAATGATTAAGCTTAGTGAGGAAGACATGTTGAAATCTGGGATGTTCTGAAACCTAGGCTTCTTGCACCAGTTAGTCAAGTTGTCAATTCAAGGAAACAGGTGTTTTTTTTAAGATTTTATTTATTTATTTTTAAAAAGAGGGGAAAGAAGGGAGAAAGAGAAGGAGAGAAACATGAATGTGTGGTTGCCTCTTGAGTGCCCCCTACTGGGGGCCTGGACTGTAACCCAGGCATGTGCCCTGACTGGGAATTGATCCAAGGACCCTTTGATTTTCAGGACAGCACTCAGCCCACTAAGCCACACCAACCAGGGCAGCAAACAGTTCTTGAAAAAACATTAAAAGTGCTACTCCAGTGAAAGCATAAATGATAAGAAAGATAAAACAGTCTTATTAAAAATATAGATAAAGTTTTAGTGGTTGGAGTAGAAGATAAGTCAGCCACAGCATCTCTTTAAGACAAAGTCTAATGCAGAGCAAAACCTAACTCTCCTCAATTCTATGAAGGATGAGAGAGGTGAAGAATCTTTAGAATAACTTTTGAAACTAACAGAGGTTGGTTCATGAGGTTTAAAGAAAGAAATCATTTCCATTATATAAAAATGCAAGATAAAAAAGCAAATGCTGATAAAGAAGCTATAGAAAATTATCCAGAAGATTAGATAAGAAAATTAATGGAAGAGGCTATACTAAACAACAGATGTTCAATGTTAAGGTAATAGCTGCATGATGGAAGAAGATAGCATCTAGGACTTTCACAGCTAGAGAAGAAAAGTCATTGTCTGGCTCCAAAGATTCGAAGGACAGGCTGGCTTTCTTGTTAGGGAATAATGCCACTGGTGACTTTAAGTTGATAGCAATGCTTATTTACCATTCCAAAAATCCTAGGGCCATTAAGAATTGTGCTAAATCTACTCTGCTTGAGCTCTATAGACGGAACAGCAAAGCCTGAGTGATAGCACATCTCTTTACAGTGTGGTTTATTGAATATTTTAAACCCAAAGTTGTGACCTATCAATCAGAAAAAAAAGAGGCTTCGTTGAAAATATTATTGCTCATTGACAATGTACCTGGTCACCCAAGAGCCCTGATGGAGATGTACAATGAGAGAAATGTTGTTTTCCTGCCTGCTGACACAACATTCATTTTGCAGCCCATGGATCAAATAGTAATTTTGACTGTTAAGTCTTATAATTTATGAAATACATTTCATAAAGCTATTGCTGCCATACATAGTAATTCCTCTGACAGATCAGCACAAAGTAAATTGAAAACCTTCTGGAAAGCATTCCCCATTCTATTTTTGGAAGAGAATTACTATCTTAAGAGAATTCGTGAGTCATGGGAAAGAGGTAGAAATATCAATATTAACAAGAGTTTTGAAAAAGTTAATTCCAACCTTCATGGACGACTCTGAGGGGTTCAAAACTTCAGATGTAACTGCAGATGTAACTGCAAGGGTGGTGGAAATAGCAATAGAAATAGAGTTAGAAGTGAAACCTGAAGATGTGATGGAATTGCTGCAGCTTCATGATAAAATTTTAATGGATGAGAAGTTGACATTATGGATGAACAAAGAAAGTGATTTCTGGAGATGAAAACTATTCTTAGTGAAGATACTGTGAAGATTGTTTAAATGAGAACATGGGATTTAGCATATTATGTCAACTGATAAGGCAGAGACAGGGTTTGAGAGGATTGACTTCAGTTTTGAAAGGAGTTCTACTGTGGTCACATTTTCACAATCATCACATGCTAGAGAATGGTTCATGAAGGTAAGAGTCAATTGATGCAGTAAACTCCTTTGTTGTCTTATTTTAAGGACTTTCCACAGCCACCCACCCATCAGCAAACCCCACCGTCATCAGGCAACAGCCATCAACAGAGAGGCAAGAGCCTCCACCAGCAAAAAGATGATTGCTGAAGGCTCAGATAATGGTCAGCAATGAAGTGTTTTTAATTAAGTTATTTACATTGTTTTTTAGATATAATGTTACATATTTAATAGACTTCAGTATAGTGTAAAAATAAATTTTATATGGATCAGGAAACCAAAAATTTGTGTGCCTCATTTGCAATGGTATTTGCTTTATTGCAGTGGTCTGAAGCTGAACCCACAATGTCTCCACAGTATGTCTCTATGTTGTTTAGAGGTAAAATTCTTGGACTAAAGCACATTAGTTCAGAAAAGAATACATGTAGTGACAAGCTTCTCTGTGTGTGTATGTGTGTGTATACACATATATGTATATACATATATAATTTTCTTTGCATCTTGTATGTTCCTGAAACAATTGCTTTTTCTGTAAATATTTAGGCAAAAGGCAGTTAGTTAGCATCATTACCTGAGGCTTTATTTTAAAGCAAACAACACCATATACATTCCCTCTCAGCTCTCAGTGCCACCCCAAGCATATCACTTGATGGATCTGAAGGAAAAACTAGACCCTCATTTAAGGCAAAGTATCCCCTGGGGAGTTGAAAGCAGGGTGCTTTCTCTCCAGAACAATGAAGGTCATTCAGTTGTTACAATGGTGTTGAGAAATCCCAGTATATCAGAGTAAAACACATTGCTCTGGGATCAGGATGTGCAGCCCTAGCTAGCATCATGGTGAATTACGGGTGGAAATTTAAAGTCAGACAATTTAGCCTTTCTCATAATACAGTCAGCAGAGGTGAATAAACCTTAACATCTGCCAGCGGCTGGCAAAATATGAATGCTAGAACTTTCATTGATTGTGGCTTTTCTAAAATAAAATTGTGTAAAAATGAATTCACAGACAGGTCAACTTTCTCATTTTTATGTTATTTTTCTGATTTAGAGAGAGTAATGACAGTGCGATCTTAAATCAGTAGCTTCCTCTCTCATTCCAGTGATAAAGCAGCTGTCTCTTTATTTATGAATTCACAGAAAGAGTAGATAAGTCTATGATTACCTGCATACTTAGTCCTATGCTCTAAGGCCAAACCATTTGCTGCGTTTGGCTGTCAGGGGTTGGAGAGCAGCCTGGTAGATTGGGAAGGAATTGACAGCAATTCCACAGTGAGAGCAGAGGGCTCTGGCCAATGGTGGACGGCTGGTGTCTTTTCCTCAGGCTACAGCGTGAATGGTGCCCCCCATGAGCTGATCTAGGCGATGATGCTGGAGGAGCAAGGGGATCTGAGTTGGGATTTTTTGCTTACTTCTAGGTGACATTAGGCAGATTACTGAAATGATACCTGTCTTCATTGTTTTACCTTAAAATAAGGCTAATTAGACTTTTAGTACTTGTGACAAACAGAAATATTGTTCCTGGTTCATAGAAAACAATGAGTTGTAGGCATATGCCTGTTTATGAAAACCTAATCGACATAATGGATATCAAGAAAATAGGTCTACCAAGTAAAAAGGGCAAGATAATAACATAATTATAACATTAAAAAGTCATAAAGGAGTAAATGTACTTGTTGAGTGAGAAAATTGAGACCCTGAAAGATGACTGACTGTTCTGTATTATAATTTTTAAGAAATAATGTAAATATTAAGGGTTTGGGTGAAAAAAAGTGAAGGGATGAAGAAGTACAAATTGGTAGATACCAAACGGTAAAGTACACCATAAGAAATATAGTCAATAATATTATAATAACTATGTATGGTGCCAGGTTCATATTTGAAATATTAGAGGAAACATTTTATAAATTATATGATTGTCTAACCACTATGATGCACACTTGAAGTTAATATAAAATAATACTTGAATGTTAACTGTAATTAAAAATAAAATGAAAAAATAAAGGTTAAAAATGAAAAAATAGTATAAATAATCTGGTAGGTGTTAGTCCTTAAATATTATACATAATTTCTCCCAGAGATGGAGTTGGATGATATTTTTTGAATAATTGCTAATAATGCCTGGTAGAAAAGCCTTTTCAAAACTGTGCAGTTGCCCCCTTTAGATTTTAAGGTGTTTTTCATGTTCTTAAACATTTATTGAAAATAACAAGAAGCAGTAGACAATGAATAAAAAGAAAATAAGTCAACTCTAATCGTCTTACTCAGAAATAGCCACTCACATTTTCCTTTTTTATAATGACACACTTTAAAATGCATATAAAGATTAATTACATATCAAATGTGAACTAGCAATGAAACCTTTATGGTGACTTGAAGAGTACAAAAATTTAGTATATTTAATATATTATAAAACTATAAATTTAGTTCAGCTCTCTGTTCCCACTATTGCAAGTAATATTTTTTCAGAAATCAGGATGTAATATGGAAACTATAATGTCTATATCAGAAAACATCAAAGCCACAAAGTGTTTATATTTATACAATCAAGTTATGATTATACCAGTAATGATAATAATAATAAAAATGTAGAATATGTATTAAAATAGGAAACATCTTCATTGGCTGGAAATGATAGTATAAATTTTATAAACCACAGCTGTGAAAATGTTAACGAATTCGTGGCTAAGTATCTCAGAGAAAAATAACAGAATGCTGTACCATTTGAAGGAAGACTTTTGAATAGCATCAGGAAGTTCTGCTTAAGTAACAGTAATTATTTCAGGGTAATTGAGCCTCTGTTACAGAGGAGCTAGGGAAATGAAAGAAATCAGTAGTTTAGAGAGAAATGAGGAGTTGTGCTAGTTGGATACTTATATTAGTAACAATATACTGGTTAGAAGGTGAGAGCTATAACATTTAGTGCAAATTGTTTCTGAGTGGCTCTCTCTATGCCGGGAAGTTTACCTAATTATTTAATTAGGGCTCAGAAGTAAGAGTGTGAAAAATGCTATGCTATACAAAGTGTTTTCATCTTTTTTTTTTTTTTTGGTGTGGGGTGGTTAAGGAGTATCTCATATTTTCTCTATTTAGATTCTAGATAAATTCCACTAACTCCTATTTGCAAGGTCAGGTTAGCAAAGGAGAAAGTTGGGTTTTCCTGGTCCCCTGAGAGAGAGAATTGTCAGGTCTTTGGTGTTTATGTATTCACAACGCTTTTTATGCTATAAAGGATTCTCTAATTCTTTATTACATGGATCAACTGTAAGAAAGTAGTTTGGGGAAACCAAAGTAAGTTTGGCATCAGGCCATCTGAAATTTTGATGACAACTGTTGACAAGAGTTGTCTGGAGACACCAGCTGCACAGGACTTGGAGAGCTTGACACCCGAGAGACATTACACCCTGTCTTCTCAAGGAATGACTACAACTGATCCCTGTGACACTGAGACTGGGTGCAGACCCTTCTGATGAGGCATTGTGGGTGCTGGGAGAGTGCAGCTCCTGGCTATCCCAACTGGCTCACTGACCAGGAAATTCAGAGTGAACTTCCATGATCATTTTGAACAATTCTACTCATTTCCTACAAAATGAATGGAGGGGAACACTTAAACCAGGCCAAAGTTTTCAGTAGAAACATTCAAATAGAATCATCTTCTTTGAAGTACTGTGAGAATAATCAGAGAAAGCCAGTGCTTTAAAGATAAGACACTTTCCTAGAGAAATTTGGATTGAAATGAGACTTTAAGCTTTTATGGTTATTCCTTGTATGATCTATGCTATCTTTGAATGACATACATTTTCTGCTTTAGAAATTTTGTTTATTCTCATTTATGCTAGGGAGTCATTCACATTTCACTACCATTTGCGTCATCTGGAATCACTAAAAATGAAATAGGCCTTCTGTCCTAAAAGAAAATGTTGCTTATTAAAAATGAATGTAATAATTGATTTATGATTTAATGCTGGCTTAAATGAGTCAGCAGGAATTATTAATTGAAAGGTAGATGCTTTCAATATGCTTTAATGTGACTTATCTGAATGGGTTGTTCCATCAAAATATAAATTCCATATTTTATTCAGGATAAGCAAGCATAAGATTCATTTATGTATTTATGCATTCTATAATTATTGTGCACCTGCTATGTATAACCCTTTGTTATGGCTTATAGCATGAAACAACCTTAGAAACCATGGCTTCACAATTTTTGCCATTAAACTGTGATCCCTGAAGACTTACCAAACTCTCAACCAAAATAGGTACGTAAAAGTCTTTTCAACCATCTGTATGTCCCCTCTGGAGAAGTGTCTATTCAAGTCCTTTGCCCATTTTTTTAATTCGATTATTTGTTTTGGGAGTGTTGAGTTTTATAAATTCTTTATACATTTTGCCTATTAACCCCTTATCAGATGTATTGGCAAGACATTCTCCCATCTGTGGATTGTCTTGTCATTTTGTTGATGGTTTCCTTTACTGTGCAAAGCCTTTTTAGTCTGATGTAGTCTCATGTGTTTTTATTTTCATTTGTTTCCCTTGCCTGCGGAGGTATATCAGAAAAAATTATTCCTATAAAAGATGTCTGAGATTTTACTGCCTATGTTTTCTTCCAGGACTTTTATGATTACAAGTCTAACATTTAAGTCTTTAATCCATTTTGAATTTATTCTTGAGTGTGGTGTAAGAAGTTTCCATTTTTTCCACATATCTGTCCAATTTTCCCGACTGTTTATTGAATAAGCTATCCTTCGCCCTTTGTATGTTTTTTGCCTCCTGTGTCAAATATTAATTGACTATAAAGTCATGGGCTTATTTCTGGGCTCTCTATTCTGTTGCATTGATCTATATGTGCTCTCATGCCAGTGCCATGTGTTTTGATTACTAATGGTCTTGTGGTACATTTTGATATTAGGTAGTGCAATTCTTACTTTGTTCTTCTTCCTCGTGATAATGGTTGCTATTTGGGGTCTTCTGTGATTCCATATGAATTTTTGGAATATTTGTTCTAGTTCTGTGAAATAGAACCAATAGACATATGAAAGGATGCTCAATGTCACTGATCATCAGAGAAAATAAAATCAAAACCACAATGAGCTATCACCTCACATCTGTCAGAATTGCCATCATCAATAAATCAACAAACAACAAGTGTTGGTGAGGATGTGGGAAAGGAGAACTATAGGGCTCTGTTGATGAGAGTGCAGATGGTACAACCTCTGTGGAACTGCCTGACAACTCAGCAATCCCACTTCTAGGAATTTATCAAAAGAAGACTGAGACACTAATTCGAGAGATTGTATGTGCCCCTATTTTCATTGCAGTGTTATTAATGATCACCTAGATTTGGAAGCAGACCAAGTGCCCATCGTAGATGAGTGGATAAAACAGCTATTGTACATTTACACAATGGAATACTACTCAGCTATAAAAAAGAAGAAAATTGTACCCTTTCTGACAGCATAGATGGACCTGGAGAATATTATGCTAAGTGAAAAAAGTGAGTCAGAGAAAGACAAATACCATATGATTTCAATCATATGTGGTATCTAATGAAGAAACTAAACTAGAAGCAAAATGAAGACAGACTCATAGATGGAGAGCAGGCTGACAGCTCTAGGAGGGGGATGGAGGTGGTGAGATTGAACAAAAAGGGGGAAAAAGAACTCATGGATACAGACAACACTGCGTTGATCATGGATGTGTAGTAGATTGAGGTCAAAGAAGGTATAGACAAGATAAATGAATGGATAAAATGCAATTAACATAAAAAATAAAAATTCTTCCTGATTCTTACTTTGGAGGCCTGTTTGTTATTGTAGCTAGCAAACCTTGTACACAAAACCTTGTACATAAAAGAATTTCTGGGTTGCATAAGTGATAACTAATTTGACGTGGCTGGAATACGTTGGTGCTCTGTACCTTATGGTAATAAGATAGTAACTAGACTAGATATTAAACAAGGGAGGAATTGAGGCAATTCTATTTTAAATTAAAAATATTTTTCCTGCGGAATATTGAATGTGCAGATGAATATGTTAAATTGGTCTAATTAAAATTTGTTAAGAGTTCTTGTGGGTTCGTGTATTTGATGGCCTTATTCTTGAATTCTGGCTTGACCATTAACTAGCTGTGTATCGTCAGGCATAATCCATGTATAGACTGAGTCTGACACCTCTGACGTCAGTATGTATATTGTAATAGATATTGTGTTAAAATTTATGACCATGGCATAATTGTTAACTGCTTATACATTTTGCAACATTGAATACTCATATTCTGCTTGAAAATTTGTGGAACAAATGGCAGAAGGTCGGGAGAGTATTAGAATAAAAATATTGGAGTGTTCTGTTCATCCTCAGGATTGAATTAGTGTGGGATAGGCATCCAGTAATTGGTGAACCAAACCTAGAGCAATGATCTCAGAGCGGTGTTTTCTAGTTAACAATAGCATACCCCAGAGGCGTGTGGCTAGTTCATGCACTATTTCAAGAAATGTTGCAAACTCTTAATGACACAGAGAAAAATTTTTTCAATATTGTCAATGATGAACCCAGATGAAACAGTCATTAAAAATTGGATTCTGATTGTGAATGCATTTTAAGAATACCTAAATTGATAAATTTAATTACATTTCTACTTAAATAGGTACAGGCATGGTTGTTGATTAATAAAATCTGTACCTAATTTGTCTGAAAATCTCTAAATGAATAGAAGGAATTGTGGCATATTAATTAGCAGTTTCATTCTACTTATTGATCTTTCTATGTTCTTTTTAAAAATATTTTATTTATTTATTTTTAGACAGAGGGGAAAGGAGGGAGAGAGGGAGAGAAATATCACTGTGTGATTGCCTCTCACATGCCCCCTACTGGGGACCTGTCTTGCAACCCAGGCATGTGCTCTCACTGGGAATCTAACCAGTGATCCTTTGGTTCACAGGCCGACACTCAATCCACTGAGCCACACCAGCCAGGAGTCTCTATATTATTTTTATTAAAAAATAATAACATATAAACAAGAAAACACAAATAAATTAATTAAGACAGGAAAAATGGATGGCCTAAGAAATAGAAAAAAGTTCCCTAAAATATATTACTTAGTGTCAATGGAAAACTATGAACATAGGCCTTAAGGCCTAAAACAACAATTTGACAATATAAATTCCTTTAAAGTATTTCTTGCATTATCCATGTTTATTATTTTATATTCTTTTTAACTCTTAATGATCCAAATTACAAGTGTTCCTTTCTGAGGGAGCATTTGGAAAAATTTAAATGTATGATTATTTTAAAGCAAAGCGAAAGAAGAAAATGATGCCGATTTGATTATCTGAAAGAAAAGAACGCCGACATGGAGCAGTTTAAGTTCATTTATTTCACGTGCTGAAAGAGTTTTGATTTTCTTTCTAACAGACCCCCGCTTTAGGCATGAGTGGTAACAACCACCAGCCACACTCTTCCCCTGAGATCCTATTAGCTCTTTTGTGCTTGACCTTCCCGATCAGGCAGTTTTATTGGCCAATTCTTCTGGGAAACTTGCTACATTTGCACAGCAAAAGAAACACTAAAATATCCTCAAGTACCACAACTGTATTGTTCAAAAGCCAGTGCTTTGTTACCACAATGCTGCCCATTAACCATCATGTGTTTGCGAAAATAAGTCACATGCAATTCCAGTTCCGTTTTCAAGTGCAGTCTGATGATCTCTTTAGAAACTGAAACCACAGAGGGTAGGCAGGGAAGGCTTGTCCCAGCCCCCTAGGACATCTATTTAAATTTTATTTTCAAATGACCAAAACAACTCTCAAGAATACCTCTGTGTATTTTCAGGTTACTACATTTTCCCTCCCTTTAGACAAGAGTGCCTATTATTTGAAGATCAATCAATGTTACTCTGTTTACAGGCTCAAACAATAAATCAAATAAGCGTTTAGACTGAGGAAATATGGATACTACTAAATATTTATTGGGAGTAAATGCAGCAGTATTTCTTTGTTAACGTGGTCTTCTGGGTTTAGTTTTGTGACTTATTTAGGTAAATTCAATTGAAGTTAATGATTTAGCAAAACCAGGCATAAAATATAGAGAAGTGGAGTGCCTATGAGAGAACAAGGCAGTTATGAATTCATAAGTAGACAGATATAAGAATTATAAATAACATCCAGGATTCAGAGCATAAAACTTGAGATAAACACAGAAGAGTTTATGACACTTTTGCCTCAGTCAATCTATTCTCATTTCTCTAAAAATATTTTTCAGCCACAGATTAATTTTGACTTCTCCCCCTACGCTCTGTGCTTAATTGCATCGTTTTTCTTGTAAAAGCCAAGCTAATGTTTCATGATTTTTATCTGGAGGCACAGACCTACTTTAGTACCATTCAAACATTTATTCTATTCCCAGGAGCAGAATTCTTTAATTTATTCATTCACTCAAAAATATATTTAGAATTTCTACTCTGCTAGATACAAATTGGATCTGATTGAATGTAGGGGAAGGGGGAATAGGAAACAAACTTAATATCCAGAATTTTGGCTTCAACCACTGATCCTACTATCTAAGTTAGAAACAAAAGATGGAAAGCAAACTTGAGACACAGGTAACAGAGATTATGATTTCTGTGCTGAATATGATGAGTTTGAATTACCTGTGCGATGCAGTGAATATAGCAATTAGGCAATTGGATACTCAGGCGAGAGACTCATAAAAACTATCTATCCTGGAGAAACATTTCAAAAGCTTTTCAATATGAAAAGGTATTATTTTACCTGGACAGCATGTGAATACAAAACAGGGATGTATTTATTTTGTAGGCAATATTCACTATTCAGTGATATTTATTTCTTAGTCAAGTTTATTGAGGCATAATGTACATACAATAAGATTTACCTCTTTAGGTATACAGTTCTATTAATTTAGGAAAATGTGTGTAGTTCTGTAATCACCACTACAGTCAATATAGACAAGATGTCTATCACTATGAAAAGTTTCCTTGCATCTCTGTGGTCAAACCACTCCCTCCAACCTTTCAATATTTTCTTGTTAAATTTTATCTTTTATCGAAGGTTACATTAATGTAATTATACATTTTGTGACATATTGAGAGTAGATTCTTTCCTCTGTGTAATGCCGCTGATTCATGAATGTTGTGGGTATCAATAGTTCATCCCTTTGTATTGCTGAGTAGGATTCCACTATATCGATATATAATACTTTGTTTATTCATTCAAGATTTAATGGACATTGTAGCTGATCCACTGTTGGGTGATCATAAATGCAATGGCTATGAACTTTCAAATATAGTTTGTTTATGTGGACATATGTTTTCAGTTCTTTTGGGTGAGTACCTAGGAATGGAATTGCTTGGCCATATAGTTAGCACATATTTTAACCTTATAAGAAACTGGCTGTGTTATTTTGCATTTCTACTAGTAACATATGAACATTCCAGCTCTGAATCCTTGTCAGCACTTGATATTGTCAGTATATTATAAATTAATTCTAATAGTTTTTAGTGATGTCCTAGTGTGATTTTAATTTATATCACACTAATTATGTTGTGTGTTTCATCATGTGTTTATTTGTCTTTAAGTAATTTTCTTTATTAAAATATATTCTGTAGCACTCAATATATGTCATAAAATTTTTTATTAAATTCATTCTTATGTGTTTTACATCCTTTGATGGTATTATAAATAGAATTGTTCCCTTAAAATCATTTTCACACAGTTCACTGCTAGTGTACAGAAATACAACTGATTTTGCATATTGATCTTGTATTTTGCAACTTTGCTAAAATTGTATTTTATCTCTAATAGTTGTGTATGTGCAAATAGAAATAATTTTACTTCTTTCCTATTAACTGGATGTATTTTATTTCATTTTCTTGTCCAATTGCCATGGCTAGAACCTCTAGTACATTATTGAATAAAAGTGGCAAAAGCAGACATCCTTGTTTTAATCCTGATTTTAGGTGGAACTACTTCAATATTTCATAATTAGCCATAATGTCAGCTCTGGGGTTTTTGTAGACATGCTTTATCAGGTGGAGGAAGTTTCCTTCTAATCCTAGTTTGTTGAGTGTTTTTTTTATCACAAATCCATGTGGTATTTCATTAAATGATTTTTCTGCATCTATTGAAATGGTTCTTTTTCCTTTATTCTATTAATATAGTATATTTTATGGATTGATTTTTACATTTTGAAACACTCTTACATTCATTACATTGAGCAAACTCAATATGGCTGTGGTGTATCATCCTTTTGGTGTGCTGCTGGTTTTGGTTTGCCAGATATGTAAGCGATGTTGATATTTTTCATCAAATTGAGAAAGTTTTTGACCATTTCTTTAAATATTCTTTCTTCCCTTTTTTTTATCTCTCTGTTTCTTTTGGGACTCCCATTATACATATGTTAGTATGCTTCAGGGTGTCTCACAGATGTTGACCTCTGCTCATTTTTCTTTATTATAATTTATCTTAGATTGAATAACCTCATATGACCTATTTTCAAGCTTTCTGATTCTTTCTGCTCAAATCTGCTGTTAAGCCTCTTATTGAATTTTTCATTTCAGTTATCATACTTTTCATCCAAAGTTCTATTTGGTTTCTTTTCATAATTTCTATGTCTTGACAGGCTTCCTCTCCTGGGTGAGATGTCATTATACTTTCCTTTGGATCTTTAGACATGCTATTCTTTAGCGTGTTGAACACTTTAGAATAGCTGACTTAAAGTACCTGTCTAGACATTCCTCTGTTTTGGCTTCTTTGAGTATAGCTTTTAGCAGTGGCTTTCCCCACTGTGTGTATGGGCCACACTTTATTTTCACTTTGCACATCTCAATTTTTATTGAAAACTGGACATTTTAAATGTTATTTTGTGGTAATTTTGGAAATCAAACATACTTCTTTGTGTGTGTGTTTTCTTGGACTTGATGTAGTTGTTTCTATTTATTTGTGTAATGACTTTTCTAAACTAATTTTATCAAGTCTATTTTTTGGTATATTTGGTCTCTGAAGTCTCTTTTCTATTAGCTTAGTAGTCAGCTAATGATTGGAGAGAATTTCCTTAAATATCTAAAACCAAAAAATCTTCTAGTCCCTGCTGAGTGATTCTCTGGGTATGTGGGTATAAACAATCAGTCAAGCAGTTTACAAGTGTGCCTAGGTCTTCACTTCCTGCTCCCAAATAGGCCCAAGGGCCTTCAGAGTAGGACCTGCTCAAATTTCCCTGAACACACACACAGCTCTGGGCAAGTGTGTGAACTTCCAGCTTCCCAGGAATATGTTGGAGATTTTCAAAGCCCAAATAAACATCTCAACTCGTTAACCACCCACTTCTCCCAAGACTTTTCTTAGTCCTGCGTTTGCTCCAGTTGTTGGCTCACACCTATGGTAGCTGTGTCTAAAACATCATCCTGCTATTATTTTTCACAAAGTGCCCATGGAGGCAGTTTTAGCACTGGGCCAGTTCTGAGTCAGGAGAAATGACAGCAAAACTTTTGAGCTAGTCTTCCAAACAATGGCTAGACAGGTAAAAAAAATAATAATAACAACAACAACAACAACAGCAATTATTTTCAAACAAGGTCTATTCTGTTCCCTCTGGTACTGGGAATGTGAACTGTTATTTCCACAACTAATAAGGGATCAAACTGAAGTAACTTAAAATATCACACAGCTTATTGTCCTTACTGACATTCTGCTGTTTTTCTTGAATGAGCACTCTCTAAATTTTATAAGCCTTTGGTGAATATCCAGACTTTGAGAAAAACATGGATTTCGACCCTTTTAGTGCAGCGTATTCATTGCTTTCCAAGGAGTGGAAATTTGGGTGTCTTATTCTTCCATTTTTTTTTCTGTCAGTCCATGAATTCTAAAAGTGAATTTCTTATACGTGACATATGTTTGGGCATGTCTTTTAATCCACGCTGGCTAATACTGCTTTTTAATTGGGAACATTAAACCATTTACATTTAATGTGGTTATTCATAATGTAGTATTTAAGTCTATTATATTACAGTTTGTTTCCTCATAGTTTTATCCGTTCTTTGTCCCCTTTTCTTCTCTCTTAGAAGTGTTGTCAGAATTTATATGTCCTTATACATTTTCTGTCCAGTTATTCTATCAATAACTTTCTTGTCCTTCTTAGACTCTAATTACATGGTAAACTGATTAATACTGTCCCACAGATTATTTTGATGTTTTCCCTAATAGTTTTTTTCTTTGTGTTTCAGTTTTGATAATTTCCATTGATACATTTTCAAACTTGCTTCTGAGATGGTTGACAAAATTCTTTAGTGCTGATACCATGATTTTTAATTTTCCCACTTCAATATGACCCTTTCTTATAAATCTCCCTTTTTGCTAGAATAATAATCTCTTTATATATGTTATTTGTTTCTAGTAAAATTTTTGACATTTTTATCATGGTCAATTTATCTACCAGTATGTTTTCCCTGCCCATGATCCTCTATTGGAT
Organism: Trachops cirrhosus; assembly: GCA_028533065.1. Lineage (NCBI taxonomy): Eukaryota > Metazoa > Chordata > Mammalia > Chiroptera > Phyllostomidae > Trachops > Trachops cirrhosus. The sequence goes on along the minus strand of CM052539.1, from coordinate 178,151,089 downwards.
CATTTAGTTAATTATTTTAGAGCCTTTTAAAATTTTATTTGGTTTATTTATTTAATTTAGTTATTATTTTACCCCTTAAATAAACATGTTTCCTCAGGGTACTGCTTCTGTTTATTTTGCTCAATACACTGATAGTTGATTTCTTTATTATTCTTTGGTATTGAGTTTTTAAATTCTCTATAAATTTTGGATATTAACCCCTTATCAGATGTATCATTGGTGAATATGGAATGGACACTTCTCCAAACAGGATATAGAGATGGCCAATAGTTTATGAGAAGATGCTCAATGTCACTGATCATCAGGTAAATGCAAATTAAAACCAAAATGGGATATCATCTCACACCTGCTAGAATAGCTATCACTAATAAATCAACAAACAAGTGTTGGAGAGGATGTAGAGAAAGGGAACCCTCGTGCACTGTTGGTGGGAATACAGAGTGGTGCAGCCACTGTGGAAAGCAGTATGGAGTTACCTCAAAAATTAAAAATGGAACTGCCTTATGACCCAGCAATTCCACTTCTGGTAATTTATCTGAAGAAGCCTCAAACACTAGTTTGAAAGAATATATGCACCCATGTTCCTTGCAGTGTTACATATAATCACTAAGATATGGAAGCAACCTGAGTGTTCATCAGTAGATGAGTAGATAAAATAGCTGTGGTTTATTTATACAATGAAACACTCCTTGGCCATAAAAAAGAAGGAAATCTTACCTTTGGCAACAGCATGGGTGGACTGTTATTTCACTTAGAATGCTCAGTGAAATAAGCCAGTCAGAGAAAGACAAATACCATATGATTTCACTCACATGTATAATCTAATGAACAAAATGAACTAACAAACCAAATAGTGACAGACTCTTAGATAGAGAGCAGGCAGACAGGTGGAGAGTTGGATGGGGGTGGAAGATGAAGGGTTTGAACAAAAAAGAAAATTAAAAGCAAAATCGAATGGACTTGGACAATAATGTAGTGATTTCTGGGAAGAGGAGGAGGAGGGTAAAGGGAGATTAAAAGGTGATAGACAGAATCTTGACTTGGGGTGGTGAACACACAATACAGTGTATAGATCTTTTATAGAATTGTGCACTTGAAACCTGTAATATTTTGTTAAACAGTGTCTCCCCGATAAATTAAAAAGATACATTGTTTATGCTATACATAGCATTCCTGGCACAAATTTAAGAAAATAAAGACATAGATATATAATGGCTAAATCATTAACATGGACTTTTCTATAAAAACATATAAATTCCATTGTTTTCAAAGCTACAGCAGCCTTCCCTGAATAGACCTGGATGAGACTCCATAGTATAAGGAAGTTTCATATGATGAGGACTCCGCAAAACCCAGCGCATTCTCTTGAGATTGTTTGGTAGATTGAAGTGGGCTGTATGAAGATTGAGATATCAACATGAAATACCTTCATTTACCTCAAGATTCTCTTCAGCTTAGAATGGTTTGGTATTTCAACTCCCTCTGTAGCATTTTGTCATAATTCTGAGAATACTCTAAAGATTGGTGCCATTCTGTAGCTAAACCTGGTTTAAAAGTTTCAGAGCAGTTTTTCTTTTCATTTTTATTGAGAGAAAAGCATTTGCCCATTTAGTGGAAAACAGAATAATACAAGGACAGGCACATATGTTCTTGATTCAGTTTATGGCTTCAGTATGTCTTCAAGATTATTTAATCTCTTTAATATCTCACCTATGAGAAGAGAAAAAAACAATATCACACACCTCACTATGAAATTGTACGAATTAAATAAGAAATAATCTGTGTTATATATAATATCTGAACCATTCTGAAATAGTTGTAGTTGTTACTGTTGCTTTTATTAGTATAAATATCATCCTGAGAATTTTTGGCTTATTTTCATCAAAAATCTCCCCAAGAGTTACTTTCAAGACCTCTTCAAATTTGGATTACAAAGTTTTATTTTTTATTCATTGAAGAAATTTGGCCATGAGTTAATTCTTTGAATTGATATTTTACTGTAGAATTTTTTGGTATGTGAGTTATCCACAGGTGTATTCCTGATTCAATTCTTCTTTATGTTTACATGGCAGTTTTGATTTCTAGGAAGATTTCATGAATATGTTTCAAATGATTATATACTGTGTTTTTCAATAAGTAATTCTTTAAAGATGTAATGTGGAAAGAAAAAGAGACTTTTTTCCTCTCCTGTGCATTCGTTTTCAAAATTTGGTATGCACAACAATCACTGAGAGTTTTTAATAAGAAGACTTTTGGGCTCCATCTGAAACCAACTGTACCTGAACCTCTTAAATGGATTCTGGTCCACAAAGCAAGTGGTCCCCAAACCTGCTTTTTATAAATACTACGACTGTACTAGATTTTTATTTTACTAATTCTATATCAAACACAATAGAAGAATGAAGCACACTCTATCTTAATTAGAAGAAACATAGACATGTTATTATATTAATCTCTTTCCATAAGCTCAACAACTGCATGAGTAACAAGTCATGTAATGATTGAATCTGGAAGAATACCATATGTACCTAATGACACAATGGTAATTGAAATACGTGCTTAAAATTTTTCAGCAGCCTCAACTTTATATCACAATGATTTATAGTGATTCTTGAAGGTTAGAAAAGCTTATTGTGAGTGAAAATAGCATATAATGCATCTGAAAATATGTTTACAAGTACTTGTGTCTTTTTTATGTATTTAAGATGGATCAATCCAGAAAAAAAAGTAAAAATAATGTTACACACTCACTGGAATGGACAAAAAAGACACAAAGTACTTGTATCTATATACATAATATGCATAATATCTATTGATCCTGATGCAAATTATAAACATGTATATAAGTCAGACTAATGATTGAGTAGTGGTATTCCTTTTTATCTTGAATCTCAGCTGTTATTTTTGTGAAAATAAATGACTTTAAAATCGAATAATATCATTCAATTAATGGTACATTGTAAGTAAAAACATTCCTGTCCACACTACCAAAGTCTTTTTCTAGTAACCAATAATATGCTTTTATGTCTTTGTGTTTATAGTAATTACAGTTTTAATAACTGACATTTCAACATATTTTAAAATTTGTCAACATTTACATATTATTAAACTATTATTTTTTCATTCATACACAAAACTGACAGTTTTCTTTCACACACGCACAATCTCTCTCTCTCCTCCTAAAGCAACCAGCCCCAGTAGCAAAAACACTTCTGCACTACTTTGAAAAGTTGTATTTACTATTTATCTTAAATGATGAATGTACTATTTATGCTCTCAAACTAAATATATTTATTATTTAAGTATAATTATAATAAACAATATCATAGATCAGGAAACAGACTGGTTGTTTAAATAAGTCAACTTACAGTTTAAAAAATTGGAAGTGAAATAATTTTGGATGAATATCCTGAACTCACACTCATATAATTGGAAGACATGCTTAAATTCATGGCTCCTTCTTCACTCAGTGTTTGCTTTGAGAGCATCTTCTGCCTCTAGCCAAGGAGTCTGGCAGGTAACAGAGTGACTGATGGGGACATGAGAACACATTCATGTTTCTGGTTTTCTTTCCTTTAACTAATGGCCCTACTTTCCTAGCACAGTTTATGTTTAGAGAAAAATTGAACAGAAAATGCAGGGAGCTGTCATATAGTCCCTTTCTTGAAGCCCAGTCACCCCAATTACTAACATCTTTCACTGGTGCGGTAAATTTGTTATACTTGATGAACCATTACTGATACATTATCATTAACTAAAGTCCATGTTTTTACATTAGGGTTCATTCACTCTTTGTGTTGTACATTCTATGGGTTCAGAAAGGTCACATGTCTATCAGAACAGTGTCATACAGAATGCTTTCACTGCACTAAAACCCCCTCTGCTCCACCTGTTCGTTTCTCCCCCACCTCCAAACCATGGTAACCATTGATCTTTTTACTGTTTCTATAGTTTTTCCTTTCCCAGAATATTCTATAGTTGGAATTCTACAATATGTAGTCTTTTAATATTGGCTTCTTTCATTTAGAAATATCAATTTATGTTCTCTCTATGTCTTTACATTTATTGCTTGTTGGTTCATTTATTTTTAGCAGTGAATGATATTCTATTGTATATATGTACCACTGTTTATTTATTCAGCCATTGGAAGATATCTTTCTGCTATGATTTTTGGCAATTTTGAATAAAGTTGCTATAAACATTCATGTGCAGGTTTTATGTGACACATAATATAAATTAAAAAAATTTCTTTACTGAAGATGTGTCTAGAAAACTCAAGTGGCACTAGTAGATAACTTCTAGAATTAAGTGATATAGGAAAAGATAATTTAAGTGTATAAACAATAGATTTCTTGTACTTTGACAATAAGCACTTAAAAATGTGGAAAAAAAGGCCTTAAAATAAACAGTTGTTTTATAACAGTGACAAAAATAATAAAATAATTACTACTAAAATTAAAACCGTAACTTTCAAGTCCTATTTGAAGAAATCTATAAACTGTTAGAGAAATATATGAAATAAGACAAGGACAAATGGAAAACAATATTTTTCTGGCTGAGAAGAAATGCAAAGACACAGTATGTTCTGAGTATAAAAAAATACTACAACAATATCAATTATGCAATACTAACAAAGCATTTAATGGCATTTAATCAGAATCACAGATGTATATGTTCTGGATTAGTCCTTAAAAAGTGCAATCAGTGAGTCAAACTACATGGCTCTGAACACTTGCTTCACAGATAAGAGGTTTGTCACCATTGTCTTATCATTCGCAGGCCTTATTTTCCTCATGTGCAAAATGGGAATAATAAGAGCGCCTACTTAGTGAAATAGTTGTGAGGGCTAAACAAGATAAGAAATTTAAATTGTGTTTCCTATTTCAAACACAGTGCTTAGAATGTATCATGTGTTTTAATAAACCATATATTCAGGTTTTATGCCAAAGTTTTCAAACACGCCCAATGCTCACTTTACCTAACTCAAGGATCAGTTAACTATGGCTCATAAGACAACAGCTTGCTCCCTGTTTTACTGGAAAACAATCCTGCTCATTTATTTACTGTGTGTTGTCTGTGGCTGTGTTACCCCTGCCACAGAGAACATATGGTCTGCAAAGTGCAACTATTTACTCTCTGGCTTTTCATAGATAAGTTTCCTGTCCCTGCCCAGACTGGTCTTTCTCCAGTTTTCGTAGCCAGCTGTTACTTTCTTCTGGCCTCATCCTGTATGTCACTTCCTCAGTTAGATAGTATAGCACAAACTAATTTATGTCATCTCTTTATATCAAAATTTATAGTTCTTTATGAATTTGCATAGCGTTTCTCCCTGGTTGACTGCATATCTCCTAAGGGTATGGAACCTGTCTTGTCTGTTCAGTGTAGTACCCTATCTAATTTCTGATATAGTCCTTAAAACGTGGTAGCTATTCAATAAACATGCATTGAATTAAGGAATAAAGAACACTGAATAAATCATCTAAAATCGTAAATACTGCCTTTTCTTTTTAGTTAATCCAATTATTTATTTTTATTAAAATATAAAAATACAAAGTAAAAATGAGCAAATAAACTGATTTATAGTTCCATAATTTAACTTAATCACAGTTCCTGTCTCTCGGTCTATATATATTTATATTTAAATATATTTATATATAAATATACTTATATTTATGTAAATATATAAATATGTATATTTGTATATTTATTTTTTCACAAAACAAATATGTCATTCTTTAATATTGTAGAGAATTTTATTATTTTTTACCATCCTTAAGCTCATTTTCTGTTATATTGTGTGCATTTTGGTGAAAGCATGGGTCTTGCTATCCCTTAAAGAATCCCAAGGGACTAGAAAAATGCCTACATTGACTTGAGCACGGGACTAACACTCAGCAAGCTGGATGTCCATATCAGAGATGGTGGCACCATGGGGTGAGCGGTAGTGAGACTGACCTACAGCAATGCCACCGACAGGATATCTTGGCCTGCTGTTTCTGTGTGGTGCCCTTTGATATTTGCTTCTTACTGCTGAGTCAGTCTCCCCATTAGCTGTTATCTCTAAGTTTCTCTAAAATGTCCATCCTTTTGGTGACCTTTATGTTATCTTTCTGATGACATTATTTTCCATTTAAGTTAGCTAGAGTCCATTAATCTTATTTGCAGTGAGATTTTGAGTTATAATAGTATCTATTTCTTCATTTTTTCATCTATCCATCATTTTCAAAGAGCCTTAGCTATGTGCCAGGTGCTGTACCACACCCTCACCATCTATTCTTTGTAACTGTATATAACATTAATCAATTTGATTTTATTCCTTTTGCTTTGGCAAGATCTCGATTTGTGAATGTGTCTCCACCAGTTTGAAGAATTATTTCTAAGAGGGTTATAAGAAATGTTGTAGATTTCTGAAAGCTCAATATTTCTGTAAAGCTACCTGTTATAATTGTTAATTTACTATAATAATTATTTTTAAGCCAAATTTTCATTCATTGTCTGAGCTTCTGACTTTAATCTTTGAAATATTTAAAGAAAAGGAGAGTAACATTTTTATTGGGGACTCTTGTCATGGTTGGTATTTTTGAGGGAAAATGTGCTTGGATTAAAAGCTAATAGTTACTGGAAGTCATTTTGAAAGCAAAGGATTTGATCATTATTTCTTGGCACTAACAAAAAAAATCAAAATGGCTTCATTACTACCTGTCATCTACTTTATGACTCCTTAAAAATATCCTTTCAAGCTATCAAAAGCCTCTTCATCTAGAAGGTTTGTACACAAGAATTGGTTGTATCAATAGAGTGCCCAAATCAGGAAGTCAAGAATCATCTTCTAAGACCTTAAAATATTTTAAAGCAGAGAACATTTTGATTTGCTGATTATGTTTAGTGGGTTATTATTAGCACACTGCTTTTGAATTGAACTAAATAAAATGTGATTAGAAATACAGCCTGAATTGCTCATATTAAAAGAGCAGTGTCAAAATGCTTACTTCTTAACATTCCTAGCAGTAACCTTGCATGTGTTCCTGTCACAAGCCTGACCTTGCTGAAAACCACTATTCTAGCACCATTCTCATTGGGAATCTCCCATCTCTTCCTGGAAATCTTCCTTGGACAGAAGTGTCCAGCTTGCATCTAGTATGATCCACGAACCAGCGTGGTGTTCACTGCTGCCCTCCTGCTGTCTGCCCGAGGACCACATATTTAGGGGCAGAATCCCAGGGTGCTGTTTATACTGGAATGAGGTTTATACTGGACTGCTCATGCCAGGCAAAATTGACTCTTGGCAGCTTCTGCTGAACTAGTATCTCCATAGGTTCTATCAGTCACACTTTGGGCTTGGCGGATGAGTGTCATCAAATTTTCTCCATTTTCCTATCTCTCTCCTGCCCCTTTACTTGCCAAAACCAAAATTAAGCACCCTCTTGCAAGTCAACTTTTTCTGTTGCTACCCTGCCAAATGTACCCAGTTAAAATAAGACTGCAGCAAGGACACAATCCAGCCTCAGAACCCTGCTATACCTACATCAACATAACAGGGCACTTTTGTCAGTTTCATTAAGCGAAGCACAGAGAGGTAGAGGGGCTTGCCCAAGGTCACACAGCAAATGTGTATTGCAGCTGGATTTCAAACACAGTTATATCTGACCCCCAGGTTGAGCTCTGTGACCACTATCTTTACTTTTAATAATGGAGGCATTTTTAACATGTCTTAGCAACTGCACTTTTAAGGAAGGGTATGTTAGAGATAAACTACTGTAATCCAGTGTAGGGAGCAAGAATGAAAAATTTTCATCTGGCTTGTCCAAGGGGAAATTATATTTCATGATTTGTCTTCCAAATTATATGTTCTTGCAAATGACAAAGTGCAGACAGAGTGTCGCCTGTGGATGTATTCCCTTTATTCTAGTCTCGCTACTGGCACCAGAGGCTCTCAGAGGAAAGAAATCAAAGACCATGTCTCGCTGGAAGTAGATACGAGGGTTATGTGCTAATTTGTATTTGCATAACAGCACCACTGCCTTTATGCTTTCGAGAAATTTATATTTTCCCCTTAGTAGCACAAAAATGAATTAATCATAATTTAGTTTCATAACACATTCTTCATCATTGCCCCATGTTTTATCTACATTAGTTACTAGTATTTTTAAGCACTTATTAGAAAATAACAATGCAGTAGTTAAATATGAATCAAACACCCCAATAAAATTGATACCCAGTAGATGATGATCCCCACTGTTCCTTGCCAAAATTCTTTTCTTGCCCTCCACTCACACAAGAAACTTATTTTCACTTATGTGGAATGTAACCGTAAAGATAACAAGTTTTCAAGTATTTTTTTTTTACTTACACCTGGCCTTATTAATTTCATTTCTAATGGCTCCTAAAATCTTTCTAAAATTTAAATTAGTCTCAAAAATGTAATATATTTCAAAATGTTATTGTCATAAAATAGTTTGCATATGCATTTATAAATGTGGATGCTTTTGCTGGCAGAGATAAAGATCATGGGAAACCAAATCCACTGTGTATCTCCCTAAGCCACCCTTTGGTGAAAACACTGTCACCCGAATGCAGAGCTAGCACTTACATCATCCCACAACAACCCCTTGCACTGCTACACAAGGTACCCACTTCTCATTCTCTTTTAGGTATAAGGCTGTTCTTTTTATTTGAAGTGTCCATCTATTGGGTCAAAGGATTTGGCCATATTAGAATCCCACTTGTAAATTGTTGTGTTTGAAGTGTTGTTGTTGTTTTTTTTTTTTTACAAAAGTGAATTAGTTGCTTACTTTTAAAATGTGTGGAATTCCCACTGAAAGTGCAAATTCTAGCTCTTGTAAAGTATAAGGAGATCTGGAAATGCTGAGCAGATTCCCTGGCAGAATCAGTAGGCCTGAGCTGAGTAGTAGTTGATGCCTATAGAAGGGAAAGCACCCTTCAGTTCCCACTCATTCAACCTCTGCTGGTATTTACGGTGGCCCTGGTAGAATTGGTATTTTCAGTCTCTGAAGCACAGGACATCAATGGATGCCTTTGGAATGAGACCGCTTGGATTCAAGACCAGAGACTGTGGTAGTTTTAGTGTTGTAACTATTTTTTTAAAGAGGAGGAAAATTAGAAATGAGTTACGGAATGGTATGTGAATTTGTATCTTCCTCATGAGTAAGTCCTCATTTAACATTATCAACAAATTCTTGAAAGCTGAGACTTCAGTGAATTTTACCATAAGCTTATGGTAAAATTGATATAAATAAGAGTTATGTTCCTATGACATATTTCTATATACATTCATTAGTCCTTGTGTAATTGGTTTCATTATACATTGTGTTGTTTAAACTTGCTGTTTCCAAGACTCTATTGACAATGTTAAGTGAAATCTAGTTTACTTATTTTTACATTGTGAATTTGTAATGAGGATATCTGCCCTTTATCTTTCACAGGTAAATCAATGAGCTAATATACTAGGCAAAGTGTGTGTAAATGTCACGAGATTATACCAAGTTAAGTTGTTGTTATAAGAAAAAAAGTAGCATGGATTCAGTCTCATCACTTTTAACTTAAGGAATCTGTAAACCTGGACTCAGATCATTGAGCCAACTTCTGTGTTAACTGGTCAGGAATGACACAGTAGATTCAGGGTGTTCTGTGGGACCAACCTCCCAGCCCCAGGGCTTCCTGTCCATTGCTTGAGCCACCCATTGGTTGGAACCCTGCCTGCCTTGGACTAATTATGCTCTCAGGCATTGGGCAAATCTTAGCTAAGTCCTTTGGATGTTTGCAGAGGTTACATTTTTGACCTTGCAATCACTTCATTACTGTCTATGAGCACTGTTTTGTGGCCAGCATCACTCCAGAAAGTGCAGAGCCCCCCGGGCTGGAAGTGAGTCCTGGAATGTTTTCAATTCTTATAAAAGGGCGGTTGATCCTGGCATTTCAAAGTCTGTAATGCAAGATGAAAAATTCAACATTTCAAAACCAGGGGGCCATAATAATATAGTCCTTTCCATGCGCCAGGAACCTTCCTAACTGATTTCTGTTATTTACATCATTCATACTGAAAGCCTCTGTGGTAGGTGCTTTTAATTGTTGCAACTCTGGAAATTTATGTACTCTTTTTGAATCTTGGTATACTAATCTAAATAAGGACAATAAGTTGGAATGTTGTTGATGATACAGAAATGCCATCATTCCAGAGGAAAAAAATCCATTGTGTGTTTGTCAATTTGCATATCGTAAGCATCTAAAATTGAATTTATAAACTACAACAATGATTTAAGAATGTTGTGGATCAAATTAACTTACTTTGGCTCAACATATCAGGGTCTGGTTTGCATTCTTTTATTGTTCCAATCCCCGAACCTCTTACAGACACTTGTTTAGATGACAACCAATGGGTACATGTCTGTTGCCGATACAGACATTTGATTTAAAAAAATGTTAGGGAAACTAATTCTAGCATATTTTCTTTCACTTTATTTTTTTATGTTCTCATATCCTCTTTCGTATACCAGATAGAAAATAACAGAATAACTAAAACTACAGATAGGCAGGACTCAAGATTAAACATTTGTTACTTTGCCTCATGAAATTTTTTATCAGAGATTTTGGTCTTTCGGACACCATGGTTTTTGTCCAGGGTAAGCTGAGGTTACAGAGTGGGTCTGGAATTCAGATGTTTGCCCACATGACTGGGGTGATTTTGCACGTAGTCATCAACTGCTGCTTCACTTGGCTGTCCATAAGGCCCTCAGCTAACTGCACACAGCTCTTGAATAGCCTCATTTTCTCTGGGTGTTATTGCTCAATTTACTTTTTAACAGAATCATAGCTTTACTGTCAAAAAGATGTGCTATATTCTGGTAGTGAAATCTCACTGGCAAAAAATGACACACTAGGAAGAAATAAGTCATACAAATTTTCTTGTTAATTGCTATTAAATGATTATGGATTCACCCTGTTGCTCCCTGACACTCTTTAAACTGAGTACCGGCATTATCAAGGATGCGCGTAAGGCCAAAAATCCCCAGCATTGACTCCTAGTGCCCCTTATACAATAAATAATCTCAGAGATCCCTCTAGGTTTTCCTGCAGGCTCTGCTGTGGAAAATTCAACATTCTCCAGAGACAATGCTAAAGAAAGGAACCAAGCACAGGACGTATAAAGGTACATAAAAATTACATGGCAGAACAGAAGGTGAATGTGGTAAGTAAATGTGACATTTAAAAGTCCTTATGATTATGGCTTTGAAAACCTCAATTATTTATGAATATTCATTTTCAGTTCTCAGAGGAACAATAGCCTAGTTATTATTATGCTAGTTGAAGAAACTCCAGGGGTGTGGATGAAAATAATTAGCTTTTGAAAGTATGTATCTATCATACTTTTTCATATTAGTAAAAAATATATATTATAAACTTAAAAATACAATGGAATGCTTTAAATTTTGTTCTAGGAAAAAAATTAATCAAGTGTAAGAATGATTTATGTGATATGTGGGCAGACAAATGGGAAAGTTTACTAGGTGGGTAGATTCAGAATTGTAGCACTTTTGCTGAATAAACTCAGTTCTCAGATTTCATGTGTTGATTCTGTATATTGTCAGAATTCATTTATAAGTAAATTAATTAATGTAAAGGATTTTTACTCCTTTCTTTTTTTGCAGCTTCATTTTTACTGTAGCTTCAATGCAGTGAAGGGACTTTACATACTTATTCTCATTGAATTTAGTGGACATTGGTGTAATCAATTTTTTTAAAAGTTTTTATTTTTTATTTTTAGAGAGGGGAAGGGAGGGAGAAGGAGAGAGAGAGATACATCAATATGTGGTTGCCTCTCATGTGGTCCCCACTGGGGACCTGGGCCGCCACCCAGGCATGTGCCCTGACTGGGAATCGAACCTGCAATGCTTTGGTTCGCAGCCTGAGCTCAATCCACTGAGCTATGCCAGCCAGGGCTGTAACCAATTTTTTCATGTAGAAAATAAGGTAGAGAGGAGTTAATAAGCTACCAAAGTGACAAAACTGAAGCAGGATTTGCAGATCAGCATTGGAAGACTGACCTCACTCAAACTCTGTAGTATAGAACTTTAGAATCTTTGTTATAAACAATTATATTCTATATTTTATAGTTATTTTTGAGCTGTATTCTATATGTAACTTTGGAATAATTATCTACTCATCTGATACATTTTCAGTGAAAAAGTAGATGTCCTGGCCACTTATTCTAGATATTTTCTGTGACAAAGTAAAATGTGAATATTCCATTCTGCATTGACAAAACTCGTAAGTATACACTGAAACCTCACTAATTTTAGAGATAGAAACCGTATGTTTCAATGTGTTTAAATACAACTGAAATGGTTTTTAATAGGTATACATATGCTACTTAGGACAAACAAGAAATGCAACAGCCAGATTCAGGCTATGCTCACATTTTCCTTTATTCAACCTCCAAATGTTTCACTGCCAACCCTGATGAATGATAGTATGTGAAGTCATTGAGTTGTGCTTTGAAATTTCAAGATTTGTCTTACAGCATCTCTGGTTTATAATGTTCTTTATGATGACAATACTGAATTTTATCTAAGCCCTGTGATCCTTGAAAGCCCCAAAGAATATGAAATCTCCCACCCTTTTGTGTTCTGGGAAAAGGCCTATTTCAATGAGCTGCCCCTCCCCACAGGATTTAGGTAAGAATCAAGGAGAGCCCTGGCTGGTATGGCCCAGTGGTTGAGTGCTGGCCTGCAAACCAAGGGGTTGCCATTTCAATTCCTCGTTAGGGCATATGCCTGGGTTGAGGGCCAGGCCCTCAGTGGGATGCATGCCAGAGGCAACCACACATGGATGTTTCTCTCCCTCTCTTTATCTCTCCCCCTCAAAAAAAAAAAAAATAAAATCTTTAAAAAAAGAATCATGGGTGTCCCCCCTTGCTTTCTTTGAACAAAAACAAAAACAAAACAAAACAAAAAAACAAATGAACAAAAAACAAAACAAAAAACAAAAACAGATACAGACCTGCCCCATTCTTTGCTTCATAAATCAGTAGTTAAACTGCTTATCTCCACTGACCCATCAGAACAAATGCTTTATGGAACAAGCAAACACAAACATGAAAACAAAACAGCCTTTGTTAAGCTTCTGTCCTTTGCCAGCTCCCTACACCTGGCAGCACGGAACTTTTACCCAGCAGCCATTCCTGTGAATAAGGTAGCCTCAGAGGCAAACATTCTCCCATCTCCTATCCCATCAGGTCAGCCTTCCATTCCACTCTCCTTCCTATGGTTCCCTTTAACTTTGTTCACACCTCTCTATAAGAGAAACCTGTTTCTGCCTAATCCTTGAGAAGCTTGGAAATTTTATGATCAGCATCTTCTCCCTACCACAACACCTGCCCTCCCCATTGCAAAAGTTTGTTGTTCCCTTTCAGCAATCCTTTCAAATAAAATCTCTCCTTACTAAATCCAGATTTGTTTTTGCTTTTTTTTGACAATAAGGAAGAAAAAATGAAAGCACAGCACCTTCATTCCCATTAGTGTATACACTTCATACACTTCATAAATAAGTGTATGAAGAGAGGTATTATGTTAGTCTTGAAAAATAAAATGAATATAGCAAGAAGCTATTCAGATCAGAATGAGCAGGTGTCATCTAAACCTGGCTGCAATGATGGTCCTGGAGCAAAGCAAGATGCTCCAGTGTCTTCTGTGAATATAGCTAGCAATCTTCATGCATCTAAAGAGACGATGATGCTGGTAGTAAAAGGTCATTTTAGTAAGAATCTCTTTAGCTGCCCAGAGATAAAATTGTGGTTCCTGGCCAACAATAATGTTATAACTACCTTGTTACAAAAAGCCACTTTGAATGAACATGAATATCTTTCTTAAAAAAATTGGAATTGTTTTCATAGCACCTCTTTCAAGGAGCTCTACATCCAGTTGTAGAAATAAAGATATGGGACAATGTCTTTTGTGGTAACAGGAAGCATGGATATTGATAGAAATATGTTATTAAAATTAACCCAATGACTCAGAAAGTAATCTTTGACTGGATTATGTTGGATGCAGTCAAAGAAGCTACATCCAGTTTGGAGACAAGTGATCTGCCATCCATTACTTCATGCTTGTCTTTGGAGAGAAAATTCCAGTCAATGAAACTCTTCTATACCAGGATGTAGGCTTTTCCATTCCAGGCTTTCTCATCACTTGCATAAAGAGCTCCCTGGTACTCATGACCTAAAGGAAATATTGAAAAACAAAGAATTAGCCATCCTAGGGCTGGACCATTTCTGATGCAAGACACTTGTGCACGTTCCACAAGGGAGGATTTCTAGAACAGTCAGCGAGTGTGATTTCAGGGACTCCTCAGCAGCTCAAGTATTTTCCTGCTTTTTCAATAGAAGGATATTGCTTGAAGAAGCATATATGTTCTTTATTCCATATTACAAACAAAATACTTAATTAGCATAGAAATGCTAATTAATTCTTTCTTAGGACATTCTCAAGTGAAACTGATTTTTGGGTTGTATATATTTTTATTTTTTTAATTAAAGTATATTTGACCTATTCCATTGTACAAATTTAAGGCGTACAACAGGTTGATTTGATGAATTTATGTATTGTGATATGATTGCCAATTTAACAATAATTAGCATATCTATCAAGTCACATAATATCCATTCATTTTTTTGTGGTGGGAATAATTAAGATTTAGTCTTATCAAGTTTGATGATTATGGTACAATATTGTCTCTACAGGATCTGGCTGAAGTAAGGTTTGCTTGAGTGTGGTGGGTATTGTAATAATATGGGTGTAATAATTTATAGCTTTGATTTGAAGAGTTCACCTAAAATGTCGTATGATATGCTTGAGTGTGATATTGTTATATTACAGGATTGCATGCTTATGATTTTGTAATGAAAATTTGCAACAAAAAAGGGTATTATTTGTGCAAACCCTGGATTCACCATATTGTGCATTAGAAAGTAGTGTTTTTATCAGGGATTCTTCAGTATTTTCTTTAATTTTTCTTTTGTACTCTAGAATTTTGGATGTTAGAATTTACCTGATTTTCCCATACTTATATCTTTCTTTGTACTTTGCAATCCCATTTCCCTTTGGGAGCAACATTAAATTAAATATGTCCCCTTGTCTACCTTTCAGCAATATCCATTTTGTAATTTAACCTATGCATTGAGGTGTTTTTGTTTTGATATAAAAATAAAGCCTGTTTTTGATTTTAGGGCATTACTGTGTTTCTTTGTGGATGGATGTTTAAAGCCATGCTTACTTTTAAATCCAATATTATGGCTTTGTTTCTTTGTGTTCAAATGTCTCTCTTCATTGAGCCTGCTGTTTCTCTGCTCTGCTGTCTGTTCTCCTGTCTTGCTTCATCAGTCTTGATATTATTTTGTTGGGTTTCCCCACTGAGAACTGAATCCACATTCACACAGCTTACTGTCTACATTAACATGTTTTATTCCTCCACTGACTTCACGAACTGAACTTTAGTATTACAGAAATCTTTTGTCCAACAAGATGGAAATTACAAGTAATTTCATTTTTCATTTAAGGATCTTATTGAAAGGTACACGTTAAGACCCTTTGTATTACTTGCCTCAAAATTCTTCCCTTTGTCCACAATTCTAAGGAATCAAATTAAGATTCTACCCAATCCTAATGAGGCCTCCACATTGAATGACACTCATGGAGCCAGGTTTCAAAATCTCAATAAATATCTCTTCCATCTCTGATGAGGCAGTGTACTCCCATAGCATGGCGAGAAATTAATTCAGGTTGGTCTCAACCACTCGTTTTGATGTTTTAGAGGATCAGCGTTCAATATTGCTCATGATTGAACATAATCTTTGGAAGCATGTAAAAAAATTGTGTTGTTTGTACTAAGAGTAAAAGCAAGTAAGTTTTGTTGTTAGTTGGCTTGGCTGGCCACTGGCAAATCTCTCCTCCTTCCACGTGACACCAGCCTGTGGGGCCTGCCTTTCTCTTTCTTTCCCAATACCCTTCCAGCTGAAGTCAGGAAGCATTGTAAAGGCTCACTGTCTAATCAGACTGCCACCCATATACCCGAAATTTAAAAGCTATAATTAGTGTATACCAACTTGTGAATCAATTCTAATTGAGCTTAGACTAGTTTTAAAAAGTGCCTGTACTTGGATATCAGATCATTTTTGACTTATAGACAGGGGAAGGTGATAGAGGCAGGAAAGCCCCAGACAATAGTTGCTAACAGAAAAGAAAATGATTGTAGAAAATGATTCTGTCAGAAGATAAGCCTCAAGGAAGTCATAACCTTGATTAAGGTGGGCCCAATTTATTTTAACCTCCTTGGGGAAAGAGGCACTGACGCCTTTCCACTTGTATAGACAGCTGTTTTCATTATGAAGATACATTCTGTGCTTGAATAAAATAGTTTGGTTTTAAAAGAATCTGTTCTTTGAAGAATTGCTATATTTTATACAAAACTTTTTTTCCTGAAAATATTGTACAGATAATATACACTGTATTTTATAAAATGCTTGAGGTTTCAGTTTTAATATGCATTGTGGAAAAACAAAAATAAACCAAAACAATTTTTTTCCTTTTCCTCTTCAATTTTTAAAATCTTGAGCTTGCTACCACTTATTTTATTTATTAATTTATAAAAAAAAAATCCTTCAGGTCCTAAAGATTTAAGATGGCTTATATAATGACTTCAACAGAGTGGAAAGTTTTATGCTTGGTCTCAATTTTCTAAATCATCATTATTTCTTAAAATAAAGCTATTAATAAATGCTTAGATTAATACAGTTAACCTTCCACATATGTATACACCCCCATATACATCAGTTAGATCTTGAAAAGTGACAATTTAATATACTTTCTCCAAAGCTCTTAGACTTCCGTATTGAGGTCTACTCCTAAGAAGGTCAGAACAACCTGAAACCATCAGTCTTCATCACTGGAAATTCTTATACTTGAAAGAATGTTTTCATCTTGAATTGTACCTTTTCTATACTATTTTTAATCCATTTAATAGCGCCATTTAAATACAGTTATGATGCTTTAACAAAAATAGAAATTTTTGAAAAGTTGTCATTTGCCCAATCTTAAAATTTCTTCCCTAAATAACTTGCCATTACACTTCAATAATTTTCTGATTTTGTTTTCTTCATATTGATGAATGAACATTTTAATATTTGAAACAATAGTTAAATAGATAAAAGATATATAATGACTCCTTAAGTCTTCAAGTCAGTAATGGGAGTAGCCAGCAGATCATTTCACATAATTTGCTGTTTTTTTACGTAACATCAACCTAATATGCTACCTTTTTCATTGCTGATGTAGTTAGAAGCAATGATGTCATTCCCACATTCCAGATATGTAAACTAAGGCTAAAAAATTAAGTGATTATTTAAGATCAAATTGCTAGTTAGAAGTAACTCTTAGATATTATCCTTTATCTCAAAATTATTCAATTATTATCACAATTCCTATATACATATTGAAGTAAAAAAGTATTTCATTACTCTTGATGTTCTGAAAGTAGTGATTGCTTTCCTTTCTTACTGAGAAGTCATTGTGCTCTTTCAGTGTGAGAACACATTTTCTGTATTTCTAGAGAAAATGATTTCACCTTCTATTTGAGTATTTAGCCTCTTTTCTCTATGTCTTTTATTCACTCTCTTGTATTGCTTTGGGAATATATCCAGGTTTATATTTTGGCTGCTTGGTTTTATCACCATCTATACACTCACTGGTATTCTTGGTATATTTTTCATAACTGTTGGCCAAGTAATTAATTAACAACAACTAACTGTAATAGATCACTTTTAAAAATTTAAACACAATATTACTTATTTCTGGATTTATGTATATTAAAATGTTGTAGGGCCAGTATGAGCTTTATTTCTTTTATATTTTTGAATAAATTGACTATATTTATTGTAAAATGAGTTTCAGATTGCTTTAAGATCCTAGAATCTGAGTGTGAATTTTCCCTTTTAGCAAATTCATGTCCAGAAGAAAGAATTCATGTCCATGTATTTCAATTGTCTGTGAGAGCCCTTCTTCAAAAGAATTGCCTTCAGAAGTAGTCTTACATGTTCCTTGCTGTAGAAGTATGTGTGAAAGGTGGGAGTGCATCTTCTCTACTGGGAGCTGCGCTGGATTGCCCAATGTTAATTTAGCCACCCCTTATCTGTGGTTTTCTCTGTATGGCAGAGAAAAAGAAGATAGCTTCTTTTTCCAGAACTCTGCTTCCTCCAAACTTCTGAGTTGTAGTTTACCAATAAGATAACTGCAATATTTAGAAGGTATTTTCTTCCAGACTCATGGGCAGACTGAAGAGTCATAGTAAACTCCTCAGCAAGCATGTGAGAAACACCCACTTTTGCTTCTGACTGAGATGGTAGCTTTCAACCATTCTGGCCAGCCCCTGAGAACCACCTGTTCTAGTGTTTAAGTAAAAACTTTGCCTTTGCCTTCCATGCCTCCCACCTGCAATGACCTTGGATTTGGTGATAATTTCTTTGGCTATAATTCCCCCAGCTCTCCCCACAGTCATGTAACCAATATACATTATATAATATATATGGATTTCATTAAAGTGACTTTGTTTTTCAGATGGAATCAAGACTGATACAAGTCCCCACAGAATCCCTTCATGTCTGAACAATTTTTAGGTTAGTTTTTTAAATAGAAGTTTTGTCCCCAAAAACTTTGGGGTCTGGGGTTAGGCTTCAGTTTAACCACAACTGACACCATGCTTAACTTATAATCTCTAACTTGAGTCAACTTCCTGGTAATAGTTGGCAGTGTCTTTCCCATTCACAGATAAAATAGATCTTTACTGTTGGCTTGTCATGTTCCATTACCTTGTATCCACCATCACTTTATGTCAGCACATTTGAATTCCATAGCCCCATATGTATAGTGACCATATAATTTTTCATCTAAAAAAGGAAACATCTGAGGACATAAGGAAGTACTATTAATTAAGCCAGTATGATAGGGATATGATGGAATATGCCAGGCAAACTGTGACTTTACACATAGGTCACATTTTCTCATTTGCTGCTAGGGCATCAGTACATCTCCTATTATTAATTTCAAGCCTCTATCTATGTGTATGCATGTGTGTATGAAATAATAATTATATGCAATATAAATTTTATATATAAGATTATATATTATATATAAAACAAGTGAAATGTGTATGCAATATCATATGTAGATAAATATGTGTAATGTGTAAATGTAATATACATTTCTTTCACACATTCAGCATTTGTAAATTGCAGTAGCTGAAACAGAAACAATGACATGATTGGCTTTGAGTCTTGCTGTATGAGAACTACACAGTAATTATATTTTACATTAAATTTTCTTTTGATTTTATTAAACTATGACACATTAAGTAAGTCACAGTGTAGGATGATCTAAGGTAATTAAAAGTAATGAGAATTATAATAGTTATAAATTCTAATATTAGTGAATAATAGTTATAACTATGTTAATGTTAGGTGTTGTAAACCTACAGTTAATACAATACTGAGTAATTCAACTATAATTTAAGAGATCAGTCATAACAATGCTATTTTCAATTAAATTTTATTAAAACATAAATTTTATTAAAAATGAGGGATATATAGAGAAAATAAACTGTATGTGTCTTCTATGTAAAATGCATCTTTAAGGTATTCAAAATTGTTGAATTATTCCAAAGAAAATCACTCACAAATATGCTGGTATATTTTGGACACACTTAAAAATGATTTACTAAAACAAAATTGTAGTACACTACTTAGAAACACAGTCTGAAGAATAAAGGTCTCATATCAGAGGATATTTCAAAACTGGATCACTAGTTCCCTATATAATATGCTTTATATAAGCTTAGGTTAATATGTGTATAAAATTTAATCTGGACAAAAATTTTTTGACACTTTTTCACTCAAGGACAAAGTCGATGCTCTTTTTCCCTGAATAAGAAAGGGTCTCCATGGCTGCTTTGACAGATAGTGTGCACCAAAAAGAATGCTGTGGCAGTTTCTGGGCTCAGACTTTAGAAAAGTGGCAATTCCCACTTCTTGTGTTATGGGAAAACCTACTGAGAGTTGCCAGATGGGAGGGCGGTCGGGAAGATGGATGAAAAAAGTGAAGGGATTAGGAAGTGCAAGTGGTAGTCACAGAACAGTCACAGAGACATAAAGTACAGCATAGGAAATATAGTCAATAATATTGTAATAACTATGTGTGTGCAGTGGGTACTTGAAATATCGCGGGATCACTTTATAAAGCATATGATTTTCTAACCACTATGATGTACACCTGAAACTAATTATAAGTGATATTGAATATAAACTTTAATTAAAAATAAAATTGTAAAAAAAACAAGCTATGTATTAAAAGAGCCCCAAGGAGCCTCAAGGTGACGCTCATTAGGAGATTGAGCTCCGAGCCTGCAAGCCTGGCTCAGCCACCGGCCATGCAAATCTTTCCCTATCTAACTGTAAGTTACATACTTGCAGTACTTGTCTATTGTTGACGCAAAGATAATGGGCGTTTGCGAGCATGTATAAGATACTTCATTCTGAAATGTGGGCAATTTGAATACAGTTAGGATTTTTTTCTAAGAAAGATTTGGTAAAAATATATCACATGATACCAAATATCCACTTTATTTTTTCAATTAATTAACTATTTTTAGGTAAAAAGAATAATATATGACACACAGGGAGTAGACAACAAAGTTGGTATCTTTTATATTAACTTTGCCCAATTCTCATTATGTCTTTTTATAGTAAAGGGAGAAGGCTGAACTTGGAACAGGCATAAACTTTTAGTAATCTTATCCAATTTAATCAAAGTTACATTATTACAGACAGCTCTTCTTATGCATGGACTTTACACCCACAGATTTAACCAACTGTGGATTGAGATATTTGTTAAAAAAAAAACAAACAGTTAATTTGTTGCTGACATGTACTATGTAATGAGGCCTATGGTGGTTGTGTCTGTACTGAACAGGCACATACCTTTTTCTTGTTACCATTCCGTAAACGATATAGTATAAGAAGTATTTACATTCTGTTAAGTATTATGAGTAATCTAGAGAAGATTTAAATTATATGGGAGAGTGTGTATAGTTTATATACAAATACTACTTCATTTAACATAAGGGACTTGAACAACCCTGGCTTTTGGTGTCCTCGGGAAGCCTGGATCACATCCTCCTCCATGGACACAAAAGGACGACTGGATACGCTGTTGAAATATCTCGAGGCAAATGAAGTTTCTGAAGGTCTGCAGACCTGCCTATCTGCCACTACTATCACTTACTCTGGGAGGCCTATGTAGGTGGCTTCGACCGAGAGAGAGATGTAGGCATAGAAACAAAAGTAGAAACAGAGATAGACAAACTGTGTCAGTGACAGATCTAATGTACAGAAAAAAATTATCTAAAATGATTCTGAATTATATAGTCTTGTCTGTATCATTTTAGAAAATCCACTTGCATATTCCAGCATATCTGTCTGTCTCTGCCTATTATATACACACAGACCTGTGCTGAAGCCTTCCAGACTTTCAGATTGGCTTTTTGCCTGAAGAAATGCAAAACTCATTTTCTACTGAGAAACGTATAGGAATCTGGAGCCAAAGAATATTCTGAAAAGAGATTTCTCATAAGAAGAGTTAAAGACTTGAGTTACAATAGAGAGTTAATTTTATTTTAGACCTACATTTTCTACAACATTTTATTATTTATTTTATTGAACTTTTTATTAAATTTATTGGGGTGACAGTGGTCGATAGGGTCATGTAGTTTTTGAGTGCACAGCCTTATGATACATGATCTGTATGTTGCACTGTGTGTCCACCACCCAAAGTCAGATAATCTTCTGTCCATGTTTGACCCCCTTTACCTTTTACTTCCCCCGACCCCCTCCCTTCTGGTAACCACCATGCTGTTGTCTGTTTCTATGAGTTCAATTTTATATCCCACATATCAGTAAAATCACATGGTTATTACTTTTTCTGTCTGACTTATCTTACTTGTCATAATATTGTCTAAAGGTCTATTCATGCTGTCACAAATGTCAGTATTTCATCTTTTCTTATGCTTGAGAAGTATTCCATTGTGCATATGAACCACACCTTGTTTATCCAATTCTCTATCGAAGGACACTTTGGTTGTTTCCATATCTTTGCCACTGTGAATAATGCTGCCATGAACATAGGGGTGCATATATCTTTGCAAATAAATGTTTTTAAATTTTTCAGGTAGATACCCAGAAGTGGGATTGCTGGGTCATATGGAAACTCTATTCTTAATTTTTTGAGCAGTGGCCAGGCTGTTTTCCAAAGTGGTTGCACAAGTCTGCATTTCCACCAGCACTGAATGAGGGGTCCTTTTTCTCCACAACCTCTCCAACACTTGGTATAACCTGTTCTGCTGATAATAGCCATTGTAACACATGTGAGATGGTATCTCATTGTGATTTTGATCTGTATTTCCCTAATAACTAGTGACATTGAACATCTTTTCATATATCTGCTGGCTGTTTGTATTTCCTCTTGGGAGAGGAGTCTGTTCATGTCCTCTGCCCATTTTTAAATGGATTGTTTGCTTGGTGTCGAGTTGTATGAGTTCTTTATATATTTTGGGTACTAACCCCTTGTTGGAGCCGTTGTTTGCAAATGTCATCTCCCATTCAGTTGGTCACATTTTGCTTTGTTGTAGAAGTTTTGTTTTGTGTAGAAACTTTTTTAGTTTGATATAGTACCATTCATTTATTTTTGCTTTTACTTCCTTGGCCTTTGAGGTCAAACTCACAAAACATTATCTATGACCAAGGTTCATAAGTTTAGTACCTATATTTTCTTCTATGTAATTTATTGTTACTAGTCTTATATTTATGTCTTTGATCCATTTTGAATTAATTTTTGTGCATAGGGATCTTTTAGAACTAAACATCAGAGCAGAATTACCTATAAATTTAGGTATTACAAATTCCTATTCTGCTTTCCAAGTTTTATCTTCTTGGAAGAAAACAGATCACAGGCACTTTTTCTGAGAACTTATTTTCTGTACTACAACCTTAGAGGACATTTGGCTTCTGAATGTTTCTATTGGAGGATATTTCATCTGAAGAATATACATTTTATGAAGCTTACAAATAATCCGAGTTTCCTCATTTTCAACATTCTTTTCACTTAAATGTCTTTGTCTATTTCCTTTTTGTTTTCAGACCTTTCTATGTTTCACCACTAAATTGTGGACCTGGTCAATATTCTGATTCTGTATTCTGTTTTTCATTTGCTTCCTAAACTTAGTTTTGAAAAACTAAAGAACAATACAAAATAAATGAAAGCACTGTTTTCAGTTTACAGCTGAGATTTCACACAGCATGTGTTACTAACTGCATCTGTGCAGAAAGTCCACCATATGGGTAGGAGGGAAATCACTTAATTTAGTTCACACACATAAAGTAAGTGAAAAGTTGACTATATTTTATGCCTTGCCAAAGACGAGCAACATCACAGCTAGGAACAGAGTCCAAAAAGTTTTATAATCAATCTTCTGTTTTTCTTGGTAAACTACTCCATATTTTAAGTCTGTTCACTTGTGCACTATAAGTGATATATCCTCTTATTTTGAAATGTATTTTATGCATATCGAGCTGTGAAAGAGTAGATGTTATTTAAAGTTTTTGTCTTTGAATTTCTTTATAAAATGTCTTAAATATGCAAATTATAGGAAATTAAAAATGTATATAACACTTGAAAAGGACAAACTTTTCTGGAGAAAACATCACTGTGTATTCTATGAATAAGCACATCATTTTAACTTAACTCTAGCTAATGTAACTTAGCTGATATTAAGGTTGTAGAGATTAAAGAAATTTTTTGAGGAATAATGCTGACAAATCATCCTTTAAGAAACATTTGTCACTCAGTTACAAAAAGCAGAGAGGATTAAATGTGGAAAAGGACTTCTTAAAAGTAGAGACCATGGAGATAAATAATGAAATTTACTGTCATCATTGTCAAAAAAGTCATTCAGAAGATTCCACTTACTTTGTAAGAATAATGTTTCTACAAGTGTTTTTTCAGGGTTTCTTTGAGCCAATAAGCCTTCAGATAATGTCTAACAAATGGAATCACTATGAATATCAAAGAGAAGTCTAACATATGTTCTATGTTTTTCCTGAGAAAAAACTTTAGGAGGGTGGACTCACTGTTCATTTTTGTAAAAATTTATTTACTGCTGTGGAAAAATGACTCCTCTTTGAAGTCTAATTTATTTTTGGATGAAGCATCACAACAATGAATACAGAATCCATTATGTAAAAATAAAACTATGAACCTCACATCTGTTTTTTTAAAAAAAGGAATGAGAGTGTTCCTGTGTGCAAGTATGATATTAAAAATCCACAGTGTAGATATTGGACATAGTAATATGTATTTGCTGTAAAAGCTCTCATAGCGATGTGCTAAAAAATATTAGAATTAATCAACACTATCTATTGCCAAGATGTTGTAATTACTAAGTTAATTTAATGAATAATTCAATAACATAATGTAAAATGCTTGTGAAAAGTCACTCAGTTATTAAAATTAAAATAAATGATTATCTCCATAAGAGTGAGTCATTAAATAAAATGTTATATTAGAGGTATACAAGGCAACTGTAAAAATTATAGACATAAAATTTACCAAAAATCCAGATTAAAAAAAGCCACTGCCTTTTTAGTTACTCATACTTGTTTTTAACTTTTTATTAAAACTTAGTCAATAATATATGTGTGATTTGTTAAAGGAAATTTTGTAGCCTTGAAACTGTTTAAAAATTCAGATAATGAATTTTATAGCTACTAGCTAGACAGATAACACACATATCTGTCTTATGATTCTCCTTTCTAAATTATTTGTTGGTTAATATCCTAATTAGCATCTCTAATTTTATAAGAGAAGAATATAACAAAGCTTTTTTAATATAATGCATTTGCATAAGTGTTTAAGATGTGTTCTGTGATCTACAAAGTCACAAAAGTTTTTGAATAGTACTTGAATAATAAAGTACTCTGAAGATTTTACTTAGTTTCAAACCATGTCTATTGTAGAACTTTTCACTGAAATAACTCTGGAAATTTGTAATCAGCCCTTGTTTCACATAAAGAGTTTTCGGTTGGGTTGTGTGTTTAAAGAATTAAAATCAGATTGTATCATTATTCATTTTATAATACATACATACCTCAAATACAGCCACATTGTGGTTCCAGACTACCACATTAAAGAAAATATCACAATAAAGCAATTCACATAATTTTCTTTTGCTTACAAATGCATATAAAAGTTATGTTTACACTATACTATAGTGAATCCTTTGTAGATATTTTTAATTTACTTTGCTCTGATCCATCAAGGGAATTGCTATCTATGGCAACTATAGTCTTATAAAGTGCATTTCCTAAATAATAAGACATAAAAGTTAAAATTATTCTTTGATCCATGGGCTGCAATGGATATTGTTTTAGCAGGCATAAAACCAACATTTATCTTGTCCATCTCCATCAGAGCTCTTGGATGACCAGATCCACTGTCAATGAGCAGTAATATTTTGAAAAGAATCTTTTTTCCCCCTGAGTAGTAAGTCTTGACAGTGGGATTAAAATATTCAATAAACAATGCTGTAAACAGATGTGCTGTCACTGAGACTTTGTTATTCCATCTCTAGAGCACAGGCAGAGTAGATTTAGGGTGATGTATTGGCCCTAAGATTTTCAGAATAGAAAATTAGCATTGGTCTCAACTTAAAGTCATCAGTGGCATTATCCCCTAACAATAGAGTCAGCCTGTCCTTTGAAGCTTTGGCTGAGACATTGACTTCTCTGTAGTTATGAAAGCCTTAGTTGGCATCTTCTTCCAATATAGGGCTGTTTTGTCCACATTAAAAGTCTGTTGTTTAGCCCTGGCTGGTGTGGCTCAGTGGACTGAGTGTCAGTCTGCAAACCAGGGGGTCATCTTTTTGATTCTCAATCAGGTCCTCAGTAGGGGCCACGTGAGAGGCAATGGCACATTAATGTTGCTCTATCTCTCTCTCTTTCCCTCCCTCCCTTCCTCTCTCTATAAAAATAAGTAAATAATTTTTTTTTAAAAATCTGTTGTTTAGTGTAGCCATTTCATCAATTATCTTAGCTAAATCTTCTGAATAACTTGCTGCAGTGTCTATATCCCCACCACTGCTACACTTGCTCTTTTAAGTTATACAGATGGCTTATTTTCTTAAATATTATGAATCAACATGTATTAGGTTCAAACTTCTCTTCAGTGACTTCCTCACCTCTCTCAGTCTTTGAAGAATTAAAGAAAGCTAAGGCCTTTCTCTGGATTAGGCTTTGGCTTAAAAGAATTTTGTCATGGGTTTATCTTCCTGCCAGGCCACTAAAACATTTTCCTTAGCAGCAATAAGACTATTTCATTTTCTTATTCATGTGTTCACTGCAGTAACACTTTTAATTTCTTTCAGACACTTTTCCTTTGCACTTACAACTTGGCTGTTTGGTGCAAGAGGTTTAGTTTTCAGCTCTCTTGGCTTTCAATATGCCCTCCTCACTAAGCTTACTGATTTCTAACTTTTGATTTAAAGTGAGAGACATAGGACTCTTCTTTTCTCTTGAATACTTAATGATGATTATTAGGTTATTAATGGGCCTAATTTTAATATTATAGTTTTTCTAGGGATGGGAAGGCCTAAGGAGTGAGAGAGAGAGAGAGAGAGAGAGAGAGAGAGAGAGAAACAGGCAGTCAGTGGAGCAGTCAGAACACACACAGCACTTAAGTTCCCAGTCTTAAAACAGGTGTGGTATGTGGTGCTCCAAAACAAGTACAATAAGAATTAAAGATCAGTGATCATATAGTATCATAACAAATATAATAATAATGATATAGTTTGAAATATTGCAAGAATTTCCCATAAGTGAAACACGAAGTGAGCAAACTGTTGGAAAAGGCACCGATAGACTTGCTTGACACGGAGTTGTTGCAAACCTGTTTGTAAAAATGAAATATCTGTGAAGAGCAATAAAGAAAGGCACAATAAAACAAGGTTTACCTGTGCTCAACTTAACAAACACCTGGGTACAGAGATGGGGGAAGTAGATAACATGGAAGTGTCTCACAGAAAGAGCTAATATAAATCTAGACAATTTTCTTTTAATTCCCTGTTAGTGTTATCAGATTGCTTTTCCCAAGTCAGTTTGTAGGGTATATGTAAGTTTACATTTTGCTATTATGGAGTTGGGAAAGGTAGCTGAATAAAATAATTAGTGAGGTTTTTAGTACCCATAGCATAGAATTCAAGCACAAAGATAGAGTGTGTTAAATTATTAATTTATTAAAACTTTGAACCTATTGTCTCATTTACCTCTTACAAATTCCTGTGAAGTCAGTCTTTTTATGGTAACACTGGCAATGCAGCAGTGTTGACAGAGGCTACAAAGTACACAGTAAGAAAATAAGATATTTTAAAGACAATCATTTCTAATTAAGGTCCAAGTTTATGGCCATCAGCTTGTGACTCCCTTTTTTAAAAGAAAGTTAAAAATGAGCAAAGGTTGTGAAATAATGCATTGATAGAAACACTTTTTTATTTTAAAGTTTTGATCAGAAAAATATTTCAGCTGTGTGGAAGTCTGCATCCTAGCTCCCATAATGTGACAAATATCATCAATAAATTACCTAAGATTCTGCAAGAGAAAGTAAACTCCAGGATTCAAGATTCTATTGGTGAAGTGATCTTGATAGTTCAGCATCTTTCGGTGTTTTGGAAGAGACTCACCACATATTTATTGGAATGGGAAGGGAAGTAGTTGCCATCACATAATCACTGTATGCTAGGCACCATTTTGGAACTTTACACGTGTGATCTCATTCTTCAAAACCACCTGTTGTGTGAGATTACTGAACCCGTTGTAATGACAAAGGCCTTCAGGTTCAGCAGGGCTTTATGGAGTCACACTATTGGGATGTAGTGCACACAAATATGTAATGCAATCTGTGCTCTTACTGGCTTAAACAGTTTATAATTTGTGGTTTAGGTAAGAAAAGGGTGTAGTCCTCATCTTTTCCCTCCCCATGAAATAAGGACCTCTTCAGGGAACTAGGCTGAGAACAATTTGGAAGTTACATATTGATTAGAGAATATACTCTACTTATTCATAAACAGCTTATCATTTTTGTCTATAATGTATATCAAACACTTGATATAAACAAGAGTTAAGTTCCTATGGCATCTCATCAATGTCTTAATGAAACAATATTAATCAAAAGGATGTCGTTCAAGGACCTGCTGTACCAGGAGTGTTAATGACTAGCTGGACTCATAAGGTGTATCTTGTATACAATCTACCTCCATCATTTTTTAGTATCCATTCTTTTTTTTTTTTAGTTGCTGGAATGTTCTAGTGCAATTAACAAAGGCTATTGGAGTAGAGAAGGTAGAATACTAAATGTTTCAAAGGGGAGAGTATGTACTCTGATTACCAAAGTAATAGACCATTTTCCCGAAGAAGAAACGAAAGCCTGATAAGTGACTTGCCCAAGGTCAAGTCACTGCTGGCCTTCCCTTGCCTGTCTCAATGTTTCTTCCACTGAAGAGGAACTAAAAATTTTCTCAGATCTTCATAAAAAATGGAGCTTTGATGGTTACTTTTTCAAGATTAACCTTCTTCTGAAAATACTGTACATCATCAATGGTTAAAATTTCTCTTTTTCCTTTTAGGAAACACATTCTTTGATCTACCAACTTTGTATTTTACAAGTTGGATATTCTGGAAGCAGATTTTTAAAGGGAATTTGAACGCAAAATGTTTACTAAGGATCAACACCATGAAAAGCAGAAGAGGCCTCAGGAAAGAATCAACTTGCATTCACAGTTCTGACAATGCCTGGACAGTCCCTGGGTAGCTATGGAGTGGTGATTGCTTGTCAGAGTGCCCACATTGAGCTGAAATTGCCAATTATTTTACCCACTTCTTGAAAAGTCACTGAATGCAGGCCTCGTTGGAAGATAAGGTCCTCGGAAAGGTGCCCTCCTGCAGTGGAGACAAGTCCTGAAGGTGCCAACAGCTAGAGTTTCTCTACTGACCGATGCCCCAGAGCTGCCAGATAGTCTTTCCTTGAGGGGCCCCCACGTCTCTGGGTCCACTACATCATGAATCCTGGCAATGATCTTTAGTCTCCTCTAAGTCTTCTGAAACATTTAAAATTAAAATGTCTAACTTCATACTATAATTATTTCTTCTTTTGGACTTTGGAACACGCAGTCTTTCTAATGACTCAGTGAAGACGGAGAGCAGTTAGTTTTCCTCAAACCCTTCTCTAGCAGAACGTTCAAAATGTGTTCTGGCACGTACACATAATGAGGACCCTTGAACAGGAAGGTGACCTAACTGACCTACGGGTGGCAGGTCCCTGGAATAGTGCCTTTACTTTCTGTAACCTTATAATCCCAGGGTGACCTGATTGAACTTCTCCCAACATATTTCTGAAAGTTCTCTTTGCTAACTGTATAAATCCAGGTTCCTAGTTACACAGGTTCTCAGAGGGATTGCGTCTTTCAGCTCCTCTGATCACACTCCATATGGCCCTTTTTAACCTCAATTGAACGCCCATGCATTAGTGCTTGTGCAGCCACAATTTGCCAAGACAAAAACCCAACAAACCCAGAGACCTTTGACCAGTATTCCAAAATCTCTCTGTTTCTTACACAATTTCCCCCACATTTTTGCCCAGCTGAATTCGGTGTCACAGCCAAATGCTACTTCATCAAATACACAATGCACAGCGTTTCTTACCTCATATATTGGGGGTTGGAGGGGTGTGGATGAAGACAGTCAGTGAATAAGCAAGCACCTGGTGTTGGTATGAATTATATACCTTTTGCAAATTACTTAACTTTTAAAAAATACTTTGCTGTTGTTGCTCATTTGAAAATCGGATAATAATACTTATAATATTAATGTGAATATTAAATGATACTATAGTTAAAGTTCTTTTTTTAAGATTTTATTTATTTTATTTTTAGACAGAGGGGAAGGGAGGGAGAAAGAGATAGAGAGGGACATCAGTGTGTGGTTGCCTCTTATGCACCACCTACTGGGGACCTGGCCTGCAACCTAGGCATGTGCCCTGACTGGGAATTGAACCAGCGACCCTGTGGTTAACAGGCAGGTGCTCAATCCACTGACCCACACCAGCCAGGGCTAAAGTTCATGACATATGTAAGTTCTATTTGATTAACTTTGCTTAACATTCAATTTCATACTATTTTACTTTCCTCTAATTCAAGTATGCCCCCTTGTAACATCCCCTTATTCACAATTTTACTGTAATTTTAAATTGTACTGTTAATCTTAGTAAAATATTTGTTGAAAAAATGTAGAAAACAAGGAAACATATCTCATTCTTTACTCCACTTTTCCAGTTTGACCGTTTAATGTACCCCTTTGCCATTTATCTGTAGGAAATACACCCCAGTAAAAGGACACTTTTTTAAATAATTACTTTATTGTTGTTCCATTACAGTTGTCTGCAATTTCCCCCCAGAACTCCCCCCCACCCCAGCCAAACCTACCTCCCTCCCTTGCTTCTACCCTCCCCCTTGGTTTTGTCCATATGTCCTTTATAGTAGTTCTTGAAAACCCTTTTCCCCACTATCCCCTGCCCCATCCCCTCTGGTTACTGTCAGATTGTTCTTAATTTCAGTGTCTCTGGTTATATTTTGCTTGCTTTTTTCTTTTGTAAATTATGTTCCAGTTAAAGGAGAGATCATATGGTATTTGTTCCTCACCTCCTTGCTTATTTCACTTAGCATAATTCTCTCCCATTCCATCCATGCTGTCACAAAAGGTAGGAGCTCTTTCTTTCTCTCTGCTGTGTAGTATTCCATTGTGTAAATGTACCATAGTTTTTTGACCCACTCATTTCCTGATGGGCACTTAGGTTGCTTCCAGCTCTTGGCTATTGTAAATTGTGCTGCTATGAACATTAAGGTGCATAGGTTATTTTGGATTAGGGTTTCAGAGTTCTTGGGATATAATCCCAGTAGCAGAATTGCTGGGTCAAAAGGCAGTTCCATTTTCAGTTTTTTGAGGAAATTCCATACTGTTTTCCATAGTGGTTCCCCAAGTCTGCAATCCCACCAACAGTGCACTAGGGTTCCCTTTTCTCCACAATCTCTCCAATACTTGTTGTTTGTTGATTTGTTTATGAAGGCCATTCTCAATGTTATGAAGTGGTATCTCACTGTGCTTTTAATTTGCACCTCTCTGATAGCAATACTGAGCATCTTTTCATGTCTTCCTTAGAGAAGTGTCTGTTCAAGTCTTTTGCCTATTTTTTATTGGCTTACTTGTCTTCTCAGATTGGAGTCATGTGAGTTCTTTATATATTTTGGAGATTAAACCCTGTCCAAGGAATCACTGGCAAATATGTTTTCCCATATAGTTGGTTCTCTTTTCATTTTAATGCTGGTTTCTTTGACCATGCAGAAGCTTTTTAATTTGATGAGGTCCCATTTGTTTATTCTTTCTTTTATGTTCCTTGCTTTAGGGGATGTATCAATGAAGATGATGTTCTGTGGAATATCTGAGACTTTCCTGCCTATGTTCTCCTCTAGGACTTTTCTGGTGTCACAACTTATATTTAAGTCTTTTATCCACCTTGAATTTATTTTTGTGTATGGTGTAAGTTGGTGATTGAGTTTCATTTTTTTTGCATGTAGTTGTCAAGATCTCCCAACACTATTTGTTGAAGAGGCTATTTTTACTCCATTTTATGCTTCTCTCCCCTTTGTCAAATATTAATTGACCATAGAGACTTGAGTTTATTTCTGGACTCTCTGTTCTGTTCCATTGGTCAATGTGTCTGTTCTTATGCCAGTACCAGGCTGCTTTGATTACAGTGGCCTTGTAATACAGTTTGATATTAGGTATTATGATCCCTCCTACTTTGTTCTTCTTTCTCAAAATTGCAGCAGCTATTCAGGGTTATTTATGGTTCCATATAAATTTCTGAAATGTTTGTTCTGTATCTGTGAAATATGTCATTGGCATTTTAATAGGGATCGCATTGTATCTATAAATTGCTTTGGGTGGTATGGACATTTTGATGATATTAATTCTTTCAGTCTGTGAGCATGTTACATGCTTCCATTTGTTTTTGTTGTCCTTAATTTCTTTCTTCAATGTTGTGTAGTTTTCTGAGTCCAGGTCTTTAATAACCTTGGTTAAGTCTATTCCTAGGTACTTTATTTTTCTTCTTGCAATATCAAATGGGATTTCTTTCTGAAAGGTCATAAATTTTAACCACTCCAAAGTAGATATGTTTCCTTGTATCTCAACCACCATACAGCACATAGTATATTTACTTATGATTTTGACACTTACCATTGATTGGACTTTTCAAGCATTACAATAATGATTACTAGTACAGTGAAAATGTCATTTTCTAGATACAAACTTCTGCCTACATTTTAAATTTAGCTTCCCGTTTTTAAACAACATGGATACCCAGAAAGATATGAAAAATGATGCTGTAATTCAATTTTATTTGGAAGTAGAAAGGATCACTGGCTATCTTTAAGAAGACTGATTTTTCAACTTTCATTTGCATTTTATTCAGATAGATAAATAGTAGCTAGATAAAAGTTACATATGACCGAAGGTTTGCCAATGTTCTTTGAATGATATTTCTATCCCACTCATCTACGGAATAAAACAAAGAAATGAATAGCCAATGTATTCACTGTTGTTTCTGTCTCATGCTATTTGTTAGAATTAAAGATAATAACTTCGTAATAAATTTTAGAGGTATACACACACATATATAACCCCACACATAAAAACATACAGACACACAAACAGGGCTTGTACAGTTATTATGCAGTTTTGGACTGTGCCACATTTAACATATGATCAAACATCTCCGCTGTTTATTTCAAAGCTTTCATGAGATAGGGAAAACAAAACTGAATCTCATTTGCTTCTCTTAGTTTAGCTCTGTTCACATCAAACTTATCTTTTAGCAGTTAGTTGCCTAGACTGTGAATTTGTTTTTGAAGAATTCTACTTGGAGTTATGTCTGACTGTATTGGTTTCATTACAGTTGAACACCAATTCTGATCAGAGAAATATGTGAGTGCTGAAATAAAGCAGGTTTGAGCATAAAAGAGAAGAAAAATTCCAAAGAGTTTATTTATTACTTTTATGCTTAGATATAAATCCTCTGAAATAATAGTTGATAGTGCTTTAAAAAGTAACTTTGTAGAATTATTTGAATATGCTGATTGTTTACATACAGAAATAAACACACAAGTTAGATGGTAGTGCTGCTTTTTCCCTTTCCAAGTAGCAATGATTAAAGAAAACAGACAATAAAGCCCCAGATGTATAAAGGACTTACCCATCAAAAGGCATCTTTAGTGAAAGCTCTAATATGAAAACTACTATTAGTATGAACTTACAGAACTTGGCAACAAAAGCTTCAAAATATGATTTGGGAGCAGTCATGCATGAGCCCTCATGTAACATATATTAACATGGTAGAAAGTTCATTTATTGCTTCATGCAGTAAGTTTCTTAAAATTAATGATTTCTGTGGTAAAATATATATATATAACATAACTCTTACTATTTTAACCATTTTTAAGTGTACAGTTTAGTGGCACTAAATATGTTCACCTCCTTGTGCTACCATCATCACCAGCCATCCCCAAAACTTTTTCATTTTCTCGAACCGAAACTCTGCACCCACAAAACAATAACTCACCTTTCCTCACTTCACCCAGCTCTGGTCAACCACTGTTATGCTTCTGCTTTGTCCATTTCACAACTCGAAGTACTCACATGTGTAGACTCATACAGCACTTATCCTTTTGTGACTGGTTTATTTCACTTAACATAATGTCTTCAAGATCCATTTATGTCGTAGCATGTGTCAACATTCCCTCCATTTTAAACCCTAAATAATATTCCATTTTACATATGTATGAGTGTATATGTATATACCATGTCTTGTTTATGCTCCTACCCATTGATGGATACTTAGGTGCTTCTACCTATTGCCTAATAAAAATAATGTTACTATGAACATGGGTGTACACATGTCTTTTCATGTCCCTACTTCTAATTCTTTAGGCTATATACCCACAAGTGGAATTGCTGGATTCTATGGAAATTTGAGTATTGTGTTGCTGAAGAAATGATGTTAAAAATATTCATTTATAAGCTAAAATACTGAGTGTGATTACCATTTAAAACACTACTGCTTCTGGTATCTTTAGAATAAGCATATGTTCAACTTTATGAAACTAGTGGGAGTGGACCAAGATCGTCCTTCAGTGGCAAAAATAGAGAAGGAGTGAGGAGGAGTCATGAACATGACTCACGGGTACTCCTCCACATAAAAACTTGATTTCATGGAAATGGAGACGCATCTTATTACCCCCTAGTTTCCTTCTTTTAATGCGTTGTGCTTAATGAATAAGCCCATGATGCATTAGGATGTCGTAATGTCCCGAGAAGACCAGTGGAAGGTCAGGACACTGGGTTTGTGCTTTCATGAAACTATTTTCCCAAGAGGAGCCACTGCACCCTTTGTATCTCTTGGTACAACTGATGGGTAGTTTATTACTTGCACCCAAATGACCCACAGCAATTAAATTGACTTCAATGTTTTCTACTACCTTAGGCACAAATTTTACTTTCTATTCAGTTTGTCTTCATATTATGTCTTTTTTTAACCATTTATCCCCCCTTTTACCTTTTTCTACTTCCCTTGCCACCCTAGTAATCTTCACCATCCCATGTCTTGCTTTGTTATCTAATATTGCTCACCAAAAGTTATGCATTTAAAATATATAAAGGTACATACAAGCACCAATAAAAATGCATAAATATTAAAATCTTTCAGATTATTTCTCAAATGCCTACAATGAAGTCCAATTTCCATTTACAAGTTTTTTGATTTGCAATAGTTTCAACAAGTTGTTTATCCAGTTCAAAGGATATCATATTCTAGATGGGTCTCATTGTTTTTTAGTATTTTTCTGTTCATACTATGTACTACTTTTGTTTTCTGTGTGTAAAGAGAAACTTTTGAAATCTACTACCTAAAACCACATTCAGAATTTATGCAGTCAGTTAACTGGAGACCATGTGGATGCTATAACAATTTTTTTGCCTGTGAAAAAGTGAAGTCCAAGAGATTTTCTTATTCATAGACCCTGACTTGTGTCTGAAACACGTAAAGAAACGTCACATTGAATATGGCTTTTTGGGCATCTGGTTGAGAAAGCAAACCTGTATGATATCCAGAAACAAAAACACTCTCTCTTCCTGACATTCAAAACTCTGTTTCAATAGTACCAGGTAAGTGCTGATCAAATCAGATCCATGGATTCTTGTGAAAGCTGTTGGCCCTTGCTTACCTGCATGTTGTTTGCTCAGCCTTAAAACTGGTTGAGTAATATTTTTGAAAAAATAGTCAGTAGAAACTAACTGTAAGCCACCAAGCTGAAACTCCTTTGGCACACATTTACAACCAGTTCCTGTGATGGACAAGGACCTTCAAGCTTTAGATGTAACACTGTCTGCCAAAAGTCATTCCTTGTGTATCTCTCACAATGCCTGCTCAATTTACCGAAATGTGGAGGTCTCTGCAAATCAATTAAATAAAGACCTTTCCCTTCACTTCCACACTTTAAAACAAATTAAAATAAAGACTGACCACAGGGAAATGCCAAATCAGGGAAACAGGTTGACTGATACAGTAGCTAGCAGATTAAATGAATCTATTTGTCTTAATGTCAATACCTTCTGAGTTAAGCATGTGGTCTTGATATAGGAATAGAAGATCACAAGTGACTTTAAATGCTGAAAGTTTCTGGCAATCAGGGGTCCTTCATACAAAATCAAAACAAACTCTGAGGTCTGGATAAGTCCTAGAAGAGAAACTAAGCCATTTATGGACATAATACAAGGAATATTAATCACACCGTGAACCAGCACAAAATGAGGTCATTGTAGATATATCACAAAGAAGATACACACAGTACTTATTTCTGGGGTAAGCTGCTCTTACCTGTACATTTCCTAAAATATGGGATGTAAAACCTTTAGCTTTCTAGGCCAAATTGAGATAGCAAATTACCTTAGCTCTGGGGAAAAATAGAACCTTAGTCCTGCGAAAATGTGTTAGGTGAAAGAAAAGACTATATTAAAAAGTGTTTCAGTACCACATTTTTAACCGCTTCTCTTATCAATTTGTTTCTTAGTATTTTAATTTATCAACTTAATTTCCTTTTTAAGGCACTTAACAATAGAAGTTATTTTTCAAATTAAAGCTATTCAAATCCAAATATTCATTTTTTAAAAAGAGAGCTTTGCAACATGAAGTGCTACTGTACTTATAGGTCATGTTTTCTTTTTAAGAATTCCACAAATAGAAACGTAAAAATAGATGGCTTCCTTGTAGCTTCTGTGCTGTTTTGGAGGAAGGAGAACCAGAAGGGGAAGAGGACACATGGAATATCCTTGATTTAAAAGTACACATTTGTTTTTCTTCTGGTAGGAAACAGATGCCCTGCATTTTCAAGGGTGCTTTCCTGAAAACTTTGTTTAGTAAATTGATATTTAAATCTTCAGGTAAACATAGTAAAAACCTTTATCTCAATTCACATATGGAAACCATTTGAACAGCTCATCGCCTTGCTCGATGTTGAAGGTGTCATCATTTATATGTGAAATGTCCACTAAGTGAATCAATTGTTTCATTCGATTTTTGGCGGTAGCTTTCCTCCATAGCTGTGCATTTGAATCACCAGGAGTGCTTTAAAAATATACTGATGTGTGGATATTGGTGCATTTTAAAATCTCCCCAGGTTATAGGAATAAGCAGCCAGATTTGAAAAATGCTGCTTCAGGGGAGACTGAGAGGAAATATATCACCAAATTTGTCAATGTGGTATAGAAACAAACATACTTTAACAGCCCTTGTGAGGATTCACGTGTATTCATTCTCTGTAATGTTAAAGCATGTGTAGAAGCAAGAACTTGGACTGAGCTTCTCTGGAAAAGAACGAAAACTGAACATAGGTAGGCACATGCGTGTGGCAGTGGGTAAGTGGGTAATGGTTAGAAAAGAGGAAGGGAGTGAGAAGACCCACACAGTTCCAGGGAAAATGTCAAACAGTGGATGTTTGTCTTCACTGATCTGTTTTTCTTTTGCAAACTCCTTATGTTTCCCCAGTTACTCTGTGTCCTCAACTTTTTACCTGACTCAGTAAAACAGCCCTACAAAATCTACACTGTTCCCAAATTTACACATGCTTGACAAGTTTATTTTCTTTCTTCCATCACTAAATCCTTCATTAGGATGCCCATCTATTTACCTTGAAGAAGAAAAATCATCAAAACTAAGCTGTACAAAACAGAGTCCTTTAACTCCTAGATTATTTATGTAAAAGGCAAGAAAACTTAACTCGTAAAAGTAAATTGATAATATTTGAGGTAAGGAGATTAAACAAAGTAAAAAATAAAATTTGTATGGTTAAAA
The DNA here is from genome assembly GCA_028533065.1 of Trachops cirrhosus. Classification (NCBI taxonomy): domain Eukaryota; kingdom Metazoa; phylum Chordata; class Mammalia; order Chiroptera; family Phyllostomidae; genus Trachops; species Trachops cirrhosus. The sequence goes on along the minus strand of CM052539.1, from coordinate 178,113,470 downwards.
AACAGTTTGGGTAAGAAATATTTCTTAACGTATTTATTCACTGTTAACTCTATCCCAGTGCTATATGAAATGTTAATGATACAGGAATAAATAAGGTATAGTTTCTGGACATGAAATGTGTTATTTAGTAAGAAAAATATACAAGGCAATACTTTAGTTAACTATTGGGTAATGAATTTTGTACTGAAGAACAGTTAAAAATGTTACAGGAGCATATAAAATCACCTCTCTGGGAAAAAACTTCAAAGACCACCATTGATCCTTCCATCACACCACTTGGACTCTGGGTGACTTCACCTCTTCATAAGGATAAAATAAATGCTCTGCTTGTTTAAAGAAAAATAATTAATGAAGCAAGAACATTTTCTACATTAAATGCTTTTGAAAAATTTGAGAACATATTTATTTTTATTCTCTGAAAATGAGAAGAAAAACTTAAAACAAGTCACATATTTAATCAAGCATGTTAATGAAACAATGTGGTTTTGCCATCTGTAAAATCATTTAATGTTTTCCTCAACAATCCTACATGTTTTTAGCCTTAATATTCATACCAAATAATAGTTTTAAGCTAAAAGAGAAATAGAGGAAAAATGTGGCAGTACCGAGGTGAGGGAGGGAGATAATTTTAATGACAATGGATAATACCTGAACTAAAAAAGTGTGAGTTATGGGGAAGGAATGTTTACTTTTCAATATGTTTATGCATATACATCTAATTAAAAGTCACATTGTCATAATAAGGACGAATATACACTATACAAGTAGAAAAATCTAAGCATTTAATTTTGTAATATTAAAAACAAATCAATTATTTCTCGACTTTTTAGAGAAGCCTCGAAATATTCTTGATCAAACATGTAGAACTTTTTTTTGAAGTGTTTTTTTTTTTGCTGAGGGTTGTAGAGATATAGTATTAAAACACATATTTCTGTATAGTTTCAATTGATTAGTTTTTTGAAGTTTAACTGAATTCTCATTTTAAACATTTTATTTCTTGAAATAATTATAATATGATACACATTAATGTTATATAAAAATGCTGATACTAAAACAAAAATTTAATTTTCAAGTTATATTTTTATACTCCTTTGGATTTAATCACAAGACTCAAGAATTTTCTTATCTTTTTAATATATTCAGACCTATTACATATAAGAAGGCAAAATATCCAAGGAGTGAGATTTTTTATAAACAATAAAATCAAAATAAGAAAATACATTTTCAAAAACATTTGTGTTTTTGTTTACAATTTGTTTTTATTTCAAACAAAACAAATTATATCTCTGATAGCTTTTGTCAGCTCTGATGAGGTGTTAGTTATTACCTGAGATGGGTGTTCCCAGCCCATGTTCTGATATAGCTCTGAAATATCACTGAAATTCAAAGATGCATTTTAAATTGTGTTTGGGGGAAAAATGTACTATTATCATTATTTTTTGTGGTTCATATGGAAACTTTCTGTTTCTCCTTCAGCAGCTCACGATACTGTTATCAACCTACCTCACTCAGCTCATGCATGTCTAATGTAAAAAATGCAGGGTGTCTTCCGGAACATTGTAATTCTGTAGCACTGTGTCACTTTTATTTGTAATTCAGCTGAAATTTACAGTGTGATCAGTTTTCATATGTGCACACACCTGAGTAACCCACCCTAGTATCAAGAAGATTTACATCATCTCAGATGGAAAGTTCTCACTCTTGTCATCCAAGTCAATCCTCACACTCACAATTCCTTGACCAACAGTGATTTGAATTTTTTATCCTGCCTGTACTTCACACAGATAAAATCATGCAGTATGTATTCTTTTCTCTCCAGAATCTTTGGCTCAGTATGTTATTGAGGATTACCCATTTTGTTACAGATACAGATTTTTCCCTTTTGATGACTTCAGTAGTATTCTCTGGTATTTGTATATAAGAATCAGTTTATTCTTTATCCCTTACCCTGTTATAGAACATTTGAATTATTTACAATTTGGGCTATTATGAATTTTTCCCTACAAACATTTCTGTATAGGACTTTTGATTCTATACACAGGTCTTCATTTCTCTTAGGAACATCAATATTTTCAGTTTAGGCCATTTTCCTAGGTAGGGGTGAAGAGCTCTCTCAGTATGGTTTTAATTTGCATGTCCAGATGACTATTTACTGTTTTAGAGCAATACTTAAAAATTTTTATGTTTAGTGATGTAAAACACATGTAGCCAGGCTAGAGGATGACCATTAAACACAGCTTTTTGTGTCTCCTCGGGGTCTTTATAGATGGCCCTCAGTTGCTGGCAATATAAAATTAGGTAATAATTGGAACTCGAACACCTGAACTGTGGATTGGAGGGAAGGGCTGGGACAGTAAAATCAAGTCATCCACAGCACTAACATTATCATTTTGATGAAACAATTACAGGACAAATTATTTCTATCCTCATTATATTTTAAAATCAACCCCTATTATTTAACTCACTTTTCAACAGATAATCATGTTACCTGAGCTTGAAAGGCCTTTAAATTGGGGAAAAAGATGAGAAAGAGTTGGACTAAGAGAGGCATCATTGTTTGAGGTAGGAAAATTGTGGCAAATAAAAGATTGAATGAAACATGTAAAAGCCAGAACAAGGACAGTTTTATAAGCAGAAGACAATTTTACAACCACATAACATGTGGTCTTAACCACATAGTTCTTGTGTGGTTGGGTGAACATAAGGAGATAGGCCAACCGATCCTCGGGGGCTCCCCCGTCCATGCATCAACTGGACATTTATCTGTTCACCATTTTTACCTACCTTGCAAGGAGAAGGGAGAGGGAAAGCTAACTTGACTGAGAAAGCTCTCATTGTACCATTTTTACTTTGAATTAACCTATCAGACAGTTTTGCACATATATGTGCTGAGATTTTTACTTGCTCTGCACATTCTCATTTAGTTGCATTGAGGCCAACGCAGACAAGCACTTAGATTTGCTTCCTATCACTAGATCCAGCTATAATGAGTCTGACTGAAATTAAATGCATTAGGTGTGTTGTAACTCAGAAGCTATTACATTTTTGATAGCATCATAAAAAATGCAAACTGCCAAACTTTAGTTCATATCTGGAGAGAAAGATCAAATGTGCATGTCCTACATAGGAAGCATTAATTCAAATCAGCTTATTGTCTTTAATTTTGTGAAAAAAATTACTTTGTTTGAACTCACCTCTTTCATGTGAATGTAAAGCATTTAAATATAAACACAGACTCCATTTTTCAAATTTGAAATGGTTATTCCTAAGGATAGATTCTGACACATTCCTGGTAGCTCACAGTTGGATCATGTTAACCGGCATTCTGCTCTTTAAAGGCCTTTTATGAAGAAGTAAAGAGAAGATTGTCTAAAGTTAAACTACTTTTCTTTTTTTTTTAATACACAAAACTTGACTTGGATGGCACCTTGGATTGTAAAATATCGTCAACTGACTGGAGGCATTGCTGGTACAGATTCTTGGTTTTCTGAGTGATATCAATCGGCAGAGGACACATAAAAACCTCTGGAATGAAAACTTTGAGATAATCTGGTTGAAAGTAACTGCATCATTGTCAAAGATCTGTTTCAAATGGAGTGATATGAATATGAAGTGGGGTATGGATGGACATGTAATAGAGACCTGTTATTAGCATCAGGAGCCCTTAAGATTTTTTAAAAAGATTTTATTTATTTAGTTTTAGAGAGGGTGAGGGAGGGAGGAAAAGAGGGAAACATCAATGTGTTGGTGCTTCTCAACTGCTCCCTGCTGGGGACCTGACCTGGCCTGCAACCTGGGCATGTGCCTGGACTGGGATTTGAACTGGAGACCCTTTGGTTCACAGTCCCGTGCTCAATCCACTGAACCACGCCAGCTAGTGCTGAAGATATTTTTTAATATATTTAATTTCTTATATTTTATCTTTCTTCCCCTTATATGATTATTCTATAATTTTATCAGAAATCAATCCAGGTCCTACTTAAAAGGCTAACATTTATTTAATAAAAATGGGATACTACAACTTTATCCATGTTAGTAATACAGTTCAGCTTCTATAAAATATTATCACAAAAATATCTACATGCCCTTAAGTTTGCTAAATAAAAGCATAGAAATAGAAATAAATGAAAACCTTGAGAATTATTTCAAGTGTCAATTGAAATATTGAAATATCAGGGTAATATTGGGGAAAGTAATGATAAAATTTACTTATTTATATCAACAATACAAAACTATCATCATTTCATAAAAAAATATCAGGATTGTGCAATTAATGTTTGGATCTGTGTGAGAAGAGCCAATACTTTCCTTAAATAATCTAGAAATGGTTGTTTTGTTATATGTTATATTATAATAAGCAGTAATAGTTTAAATAGCATAACATTAGAAATGGTTAATGTAATATTTTGAATTTATAAAATATTATATTACAACTATGTCGCTATTCTTTCGCAGGCTGCTTAGCCCTCCCTCTCTCTTTTTCCCTTCTTCTTTCCTCTTATTTCTCTTTCCTTCCTTTTCATTTAAACATGGGGTATTAATACTAGGTTACAGACATAGTTTAAGAAAAAATAAGAAACTGTACAAATAATAGTGCTTAGAATATAGTCAATTCTCCAAAAATAGTAGCTTATTACAATTTTCTTAAATAGTGTCACATGCTTGTGTTTATTGTTTCAGTTATGGAAATACATAAGGTTTTCATCTATATCAAAATAAAATTCACATAGGGTATTTCTTACTGACTCCATATGGCAATAGTTTATGTACTCAATCACAAGAATTAATAGTCCTTAAAATTTTATTCTAATTTGAGGATCATAGATGGTGCCATTTACATGTAAATCTTAGTCAACTTCCCCTTTAATCTATCTGTGTAATATGTTTCTACTACATTTTCTTCATACTCATTATCTTGCCTGCACATAATTATTTCTCACAAAACAATGAAAATTAAAATTAAAAAGTAATGAAAATATGATAGATAAGTGCTTGCACTGTTTTGATATCACAGCAGTGGAATAAATCACAGTAAATGATCCTTAATATTATTGTGTTTTCTCCATCATTAAATGTATACAAAGGGGAACCCCAAAAACCTGAAATTATATTCTACAGGGCAGACCCCTTGTAGTACAGGCTTTCATCACTAGCTGAACATCCTAGGAACCCATCTGCATCAGTGTACCTGCTGGTATTGTTGTGAGAGGCTGTGTTTGGTTTCAGTGAATTTTTTGAAGACTTTTTCAATGTATTTGCCCATTTCATTCTTTTCTAAGACTTTTATTTATTTTTTAAAGATTTGTTTGTTTATTTTTCGACAGAGGGTGAGGGAAGGAGAAAGTGAGAGAAACATCATTGTGTGGCTGCCTCTGGAGTGCCCCCTACTGGGGACCTGGCATGCAACCCAGGCATGTGCCCAGACTGGGAATTGAACCAGTGACTCTTTGGTTTGCAATCTGGTGCTCAATCCATTGAGCCATAACAGCCAGGGCATGTTTGCCCATTTCATGGTGGGCAATTTATAAGCATATCTACCCACACTGTGCTGAATGTTCAGCACTTTTTGAACGAAAGTGACATGATCCCCATGCCCTACCCTGCCTACTCACCCCATCTCATCCTGAGGAATGTTTTTGTGTCTCCCCAGATGAAAAAAATTAAAGGGAAACATTTTGCCCATATGGAAGAGGTCAAGCAAAAAACGGCAGTAGCACTGAAAGGCATCAAAATTGACTAGTTCCAAAACTGTTTTGAGCAGTGGAAGAAACATCTCGATAGGTGTATTGCATCAAATGCAGAGTACTTTGAAGGTGACTGAAGTTTAAACATGTAAGAAAAAATACACAGTTTTTATAAATAAATTCATGGTTTTTGGGGACCCACTTATATTATTCCACTGAAACTTTAACAGGAAATTATAAGTATTAGGGTTCTAACAGAGTATTGTATTTTATTATTTATCTGAGTTGATGCAAAAGATGGTAGGCAAGTGGTAGCAAATCTAACACAACAGAATTTAAATTTTTTTCTTACAAAGTTAAATATATGATGTTGTAAGCTATCAAATTATTTTGCACACATCAGCAGTTTCTAATAAACTCAGTGATTATTCATAAAACCCTGGCTTAGGAGTTCACATATATTTTAGAGAAATATATATTTTTCACATTAATATTTCATATAATGAAATGGTGTAACTAAACCAAGCACTACAATAAAAAATCCTCCAAATGATTTAACTCCTGAAGCAAAACTTCAAATTATATTCTCTTCCATCTTTTCTCCCATTTGCTTCAAAATCAATTATGCAATTTCAGATAAGTTTGAAGCAGGTATTATTATTCCTATATCAAAAATTGAAAAATTGAGGTGGAAATATATTTTCTTTCCCACAGACATAGAGCAAGGAAATAAAATAGAAAATAAAAGAATAACACTAAAGAAATGTTATTGCTCTTCTAGTGCTATATCCCTTCACTCAAACTGAATCATCTCATAGTTTTAACCACTTGTTACTATAACTGTGTGAATTAAAGAAACTCATGAATATTCCTCAGGAATCAGCACAGAAAAGATACTGCAAACAAAGAAAAGTATAGGTAGTCATCATTATTATCAATTTTATTTAAGTGATATTTTATATATCAAAAATTTTTAATGTGATAAAGTCTTTGCCAAAACAAATTATAAATAACATACATTTTAAATAATCACATTAATAATTATACATAACATGAAAAGTAAATTGTTTTATACATATTTTTTTTTCACCTCTGTGAATTCCATGGCTCTTGCAAGTTGAAGGTCACCTACAATTTCTTCCCAGAGTTAGCATTCTTTTGTCACAAGGTAGAATGTGATCGTGCCCTTGTTGATGCTCTTTTATGCTTCGGTATTTAGGACCCAGTAGACCTTGAAGCACCTCATCCTCCTCCTGTTTCTCTTTCTCCTGTGGTATTTCTTTTCTGTGGATTGTTTTCTACAATTCTCTGAAAGTAGGGGCAATTCAACATTCAGTATTTGCTTTCTTTCTATTTTGTGCTATCCTTGAGAACGTATCTATCCACACAGCTTAGAAAACCACTCTCTAGGTATAATCATAATCTTGTCTGTCTTGTCTCACATTCAATTTTTTTTTAATTCTAAAGCCAAAATTTTGACTGCCTGATGAGCCCCTTCACTTGGAAGTTTCAGTATCACCCCAGATTCAAGGTGTGCCTAAAACATAACTGAAGGCCTGTTTGACATTTTTCCCTCCCTCATTCATGTTACCAGTTTTTGGATTAAGACCATAGTTTTAGCTTCATTGTTATCCTATTATTTCTTTTCATTCTGTCACCTTCAGCATAACAATTATTTTTCTAATTTTATATTAACTCTTTTATAATAAATGTTACAATTTGAGCTATGCTGCTTTCCCTAAAACACAAGCAATTGAATAACTTTGGTTCTATCCTCACTGTGATTAATAATTGTAACATATAAGCCATCAAAGAGTTCTTAGTTGGCTACATATTATATGTGCTAACTAATTTGCACTTATTTTAATCTCCAGTCCTAGAACATTTACCATTGTCTTCTACTAAATAACGTCTTTCAAGTGTATGTTCATTGTGGCATTTTCACAGGGCACCACCTTATGTAAATTTTTCCTTACCCCTTTAAAATTTCAATTACAAGTTAATTCTATAAAAATTCAAACTATTTACATAGCTTATATTTTATTTCCTGTAATTATTTTTTAATATTTTGAACACCTAGAATTTAGAATTTTGTGTCACTGCAATGCTAACTCTAGTAGAACAGAGATTAAGTTCTATTTTGTTCGCTTACCTTCTCCAGTGCCTACAAATTTGCCTAGTACTTAAGTAGGTGTGAAGAACTCTGAAAGAACTGAAATTTTCTTCTCCTTTCAAGCTAACAGAAGACCCTTGTATCAGACATAAAGTGTTTTTTTTAAAACTCACAGCAAAAAAAAAAAAAGACACCACGAGCTTCCCATCTGCTTGTCCCCTAGGTTTCATGGCTCTGGTTCAGATGGGCCTAGGCGATGTGACACATGGACGGTTTTTGCTTGCAGCCAAAGAACTCCAGTTTCAGAAAATGCCCAACTTTATCAGGTGTTGCAATCAAGTCTGCCCAGCCTTTGCCACAGAGGGAGACTTTAACTTTATTATTGTCGCCACTAAACAAATAATCTCTCTCCTCTCCCTCTTTCATCTCTCTCTTCCAGGATAGTTCATTCTACAGACAGCTTTGGAAATAAATTACAGTCTAGAACAAAAGCTGTCAGTGTCTCTGCCTGCAAGTTATCTACAAACATAATGGACTTACAGAAAATGTTTCCCAAAAGGTGGGGCTCTAAAAATATTTTTAGACTGAATGAGTAACGAACTCTTGATTTTATGTTGCCATATTTATCTTGTTTTTCTCTCTTGAGTTAAGTCTACTTCCCATATCTTTGATTTCATTTTCAACATCCTCTTCCTCACAGTCTTCTAATACTGAATTTTCTCTTTGCTTCTTAAGGAAGAGTTCTAGTATAAGTCTATGCAGATATAGTTGATTTTCTTTCTCTTGAGAATCTTACAGTGATTAATACATAGTTGAATTCATCTCACCTCTATAAATATATATTATATTGTGATTGGGAAAAAACTTAAAGACAAGAAATACATATGCTTAGAAAGAAATCTTTCCTCCTGAACAATGTTCTGCTAATACCTGATTTTCTTTAAATTTTACTTTAGTAGGAAAATTGCTTTTGTACTCAAGTGTTCACAATCATATGCATAGGTAAATATCTGCTACAATGCATTAATATGAAAACAGCACTTAAGATAAACAAATATTCTTCCTAAGAAACAAATCACCAACCTTTTTGTAGTTTAAGATAGACAACCCATCATAAATAAGCCACTGCGCTTTCCTCCATCTAGAAAGAAATCAGTGGGACCGACTCCCCCTGAGGTCGTGGGAATGAAGAGTTCCGTCCTCTAACTCAAGGATGTTTTTCTAGGGGCTTGTGATTTAGTTGGAAGATGTTACGTAAGAAAAATGAAAGCACAGTCCAATAAAATGAAGCATCAGAAGAATTCTCAGTGAGGTTACAGAGGTGCTTAGTGGAAGATTTCGAGAAGGGCGACCCTGATGCTGGGAGCACAGACGAGAAGTGGCGTGTGGAAGGTGCACTAAAGGAAGGGAGGCGACAGTCCCTTCTGGATCTTCCACTCGTCACGATGCTTTACGCTTTGGCAAACAAGAGGTTTCCTGGTGAAATCCCATTCTGTAAGCCTTTATTTAAGAAAAATAATATGAAATCCAGTATTAAACTTCATGGGGCATTGTGTATCTGTCCTAATTTCCATTCAGATAAAAAGAAAGTACTTACTAATCTTTCAAATATATTTGTCTTTGTCTATTCATAAATTAGTTTTCTTTGCATTATAGACTACTTGCTAAATCATTACTACCACTCTTAATTAAATTGTAAAATATTTTTTGTAATTAATGTTATCTTCCTTAGGGCTTAATAATGTTATTTTTTTATATTGTTTCATGAACTATTGTATAGTTTTAGAAGTAGGAAATGTATAATTAAATTCAATAATGCCATTATGATCACATAAAATATTAAATTGTGGTACCTGAGGAAAATTAAAAAATAAATTTGGCAGTGCCAATAAATATAAATATAAGGAAATATAATTAACAATAATTCACTTCACCTATTTCATCCCTATAAATACATATGTTTATATATATATTTCTTTCTTTTTAAAGATTTTATTTGTTTGTTAAAGATTTTTTTTTAGAGAGAGAGGAAGGGAGGGAGAAAGAGCGGGAGACAAACATTGATGTATGGTTGCCTCTCATGCACCCCCTACTGAGGACCTGGCCCACAACCCAGGCATGTGCCGTGACCGGGAATCAAAAGAGTGCCCCTTTGGTTTGCAGGCTGGCACTCAAATCCACTGAGCCACACCAGCCAGGGTGTCACCATTTTAAACACAAATTGTTACTCAACTTCTATAACTTTGTAAATTTTTTCTACCAATGGTAACTTTGTATCAAAAAATAAATTATTCATACACTGTTGAGCTTTGGATACCTAAACAGGCATCAATGGTGAGAGCAAAGGTGTAGACTAAAAAAGAAATGATCATTAAAATGAACACCTGCAGTTCACATGTAATCAAGTTCAGAACTGTAAATATCTACTGATGTTAGAGACTTTTGTGACTTGTGGTCTGGGTTGAAATCCTTTGAAGTTAACCTATTTTGAGTTTACTCACACTGTTTCAACAGCTGTAATGCAGTAACATCATATAGTTTCATTGTCTGTTTTCTCCTTTTTCCAATAAAAAGAAACTTTTCATAACTTAAACATTTGAACAGGCCAAGGTAAAAAGGTGTCACTTTGTACACAGTTTATCTTATAGAAATTATAATGACTTTGTAAAACATTTGGGGTTTAAAATAAAGCAAGTAAAATGGAAAAAAGAAACAAAATTGTCTTTTTTCCCATTTACAATAAATATGAAATATAAATTCAAATTGTTCTACTAGTTCATCATCTATTACTCTGCAGTATTTAAAAACTTTGATTATGCAAATTAATATAACTTTGCATAGTTCCAAATGAAACACATATATTTATGAGAAAGGATGGCTCCTTAATATTATAACTCAAGAGAGCTTTTGAGCTGTCAACTACTGTACTTTTTAGGCTAATTTAGATTTATATATAATCCTTAATGAATGTGCAAGGACTGAAAGAACTCAGTAATTACTTTCTCTAATTATCTATTTTAATTATATTCTAGCTGTATGCAAAATTAAGCAATCTAGCTGATATGTATTTTAAAAAACTAAAATCAAAGGCTTGCTCTATATAGATGTTCACCTGAAAAACTCAAAAACATTTATTTGCAAAGACATATGCATCTTTATGTTGATTGCAGCATTATTCAAAGTGGTCAAGACATGAGGACAACCAAGTGTACTTCGATAAAGAATTGGCTAAAGATGTGGTGCATATAGACAATGGAACACTACTCAGCTGTACGAAAAGATGAAATACTGCCATTTGCAACAACATGGATGGGCCCTGAGAATATTGTGCTAGGCAAACTAAGTCAGACAGAAAAAGCTAAGGGCCCCATGATTTCACTCATATGTGGTATATAAAACTGAAACTCACAGACACAGACAATGGTATGGTGTTACCAGAGGGAAAGGGGAGGGGGGGGCATTAAAGGGTAAAAGTGTCAAAATACGGTGACATAAGATAATTTGACATTGGGTGGTGGGCACACAATGTAATATACTGATCATGTATCATAGCAATGTACACTTGAAATCTTTATGATCTTAATTACCAGCGCCACCTCAATAAATTTACTTTAAAAAAAGGTGGCTGGGTAGTTACTGCCATAAGCTCATTCATCATCTAAAAATATATTTAACATATTAATCAGCAAAATCTCATTTAAAAATAGGCCTATTCATGGACATATACTGAAGCACAGCTCTGCCATTTTCCCAACTTTTAAAAATTATTTCTGAAAAAAAAGCTCACAAACATCAGCCTTGTTCTAGAACATATGAGACTCCCAAATTCGATATATGTGTTATTTAATTGGCTTCCAAAAGAAATCCATCATTGTGCACTTTCTCATTAAAATGAGACTGTTATAATTAGTTTTGAGTTTATTCCAAATAATAAAAGTTTAAATGTATTAATTACTTGCTCATAAAATATTAGATGAACATGAGAATTTTGAGTAAATGTTGAAAAACTTAGTTATAGATTTTGTTAACATATACCAATGTACATATTGTGTATAGCAACACATATAAAATTAAAACATTTATAGATAATGGTACAATTTAAAGCATAGTGTTTTCCTGTCTCTAAGTATTCTAGCAGAGCCTAATGATTAATTTCTGTAAAAAGAATATGTGTAAAATTATTGGAGTACATGACTTTAAAGATCCCTTTAATAAATAAATAAATCAAAACTGGTTATTATAACAGCAATGAAAAACAACAATAAAACTACCATTCTTGAACACTTACTTCTTAGCATTATATTAAGAACTTTATAAATATTGTTTTATTTAATGGGGTTGTGTAACCCATGGTTACATAAAAAGGCTTCACTAGGCTGATTTTTCAAGTGATAGAATTGAACATGTGGGAGAATCAATTACTTGCTGAAGTTCACACAGATGTTAAAGGTGTAATTCAAACTGAGAAATGTTTCTATAAGCCCATACCATACCTTTTCTCTAACACTGCTGGTTATTCTTCAATTGTGCTCAGATTTCTAGTAAATGTGGTTTATTATAAATATACATATATAAATAATATATATACAACCCTGGGTGGTATGACTTAATGGATTGAGTGCTGGCCTAAGAACCAAAGAGTGGTTGGTTCGATTCCCATCAGGGCACATGCCTGTCTTGTGGGCCAAGTCCCCAGTGGGGGATGCATGAGAAGCAACCACACATTGATATTTTTCTCCCTCTCTTTCTCCCTTCTTTCTCCTCACTCTAAAAATAAATAAAACCTTTAAAAATTTTATATATAAGTATATATATACTCACACACACAGGCATAATATCAATAATATTATGCATTTTTAAATTCTTTGGATTTTGGCTTTTCAATATCTGAAAGAATACTCAGAATAACCACTATTTTCATTTTTAAACATTTAATTTATTTGCTTTTTAAAACTATGTTTCAGAAATTTTTTTGTATTCTTTCATATTTGTTGGTGATGTCTAAAAGAAAAACTTACTTTAAGTTGCCACCACCATCTAAAATTTAAACAGTTTATTATTATAACCCATATTATCCGACATTGTTGCTCACATACTTGTACACATCTTTGCCTGCCTCCAGATGGAATTTTTATAAGTGAAATTACTTGATCAAAGCACTCTGTGAACATAACAAATGTTGATACACATTGTCAGCTTGAATGCCCGAGATTTATATAAAGGTATACTTTCACTAATAATCTATTCATCATCTTTACCAATTGCAAAGACAAAAATGGCTCTTACAGTAAGTATTAGACCACAGCCCTGGTGGTGGAAGTCACAGACAGTGATGCTGAGCCAATGCTGACCTGACACTGCTTGTTTCTGCATAATTTTATGCAGCAGAGAAACTCTGCCAACATTGAAACATTCACTTCTGACCCTTTATGTGAGGGAGAAATAAAGTCTATGACATTTGAGCTGATGAGCAATGCTCCTTATTGGATTATGAATGAAAGACGGTCTCTCAGGTTGAGCTGAAGCCCATAGGCTCCAAACCTGCCTTTCACAATGGCATTCTCATTTGTTCCCAAACCCATCAGTGGTGAATTTATATATTATGAGAGTTCCCTGCTCAGATTCAGCTGTTTATATATTAGTTTTTAGTCTCTGAATGATGTTCCTTAAATGATTTTGAGCATAACAGTGAATTCAAAAGATTGTTTGCTGTAGTTCATTTAACGTCCATTTGTTGTGTAGTAAAAACTCTTTGACATATTTGCTTTGCCATGTGGCCCCTTACACATTTTTACCTCTGTCATTTGTTTTTAAATCACACATTTTTAGTTAAATTTTTGAGGATTTTTGAGGATTAAAGAAATTGTTTTACTTAATGGGAATTCAAACAATAAACTATTATGTAGCTGGTAAAAAGAAAAAGGGAGAGCTATTCTTACATGAAATAATTATCTTACTTAACTCTGTCTCTACACACAGGCAGTCACAGGAATGTGCACATACAACCAGAAACCGACCGTGGAGCATCGTCCAGCGAGAAGCTTCCAGCACAGACTTCGCAAACCACTTGTGACATGTTTGATCAGTCCCAGCACCTTCTGCATACTTTGAACAAATCTTTTCTCAATGATGCAGTCGTGCTTCTAACTTTCTTGAAATAATAAAGTATAATATGCTGAAAATGCTGCATATTTCTTCCATCTTCAATATTAAAATGACCACACCAAAATGCACCAATTTTCATGTTTGTTTTTAAATGCATGCTGACATGACAGCTGTCACAATACATTCTAACAAAATTGTATCAAATGAAGTTAAAAATAACTAAGTGCTACTAGAGCCATTATATAGAAAACAAACAAACAAACAAACATTTTAGTCAACCCAGTATATGATAGATTAAAATAAGGGAATCTTTCACTTCAAACTTTATATATTCTGGACATTTATTTTTTAAGGAATCTTTATTACCTTTTTTGGTTTGTTTTAGATAAATGAACATTTTAGTGTTTTAAAATAAAGCTTTTGTCTCAAAACTCAGTTTAATTTCCAAATATTCAATGTTTTAGAAATATTTAGCATAGTTAACTTCTATTGAAGTATAATAATTATATTTAAGATATTTAAAAATACTCCCATATGCAATCAGTGTAACATGTTAGTAGTATGACACAGCTTAAAGTGTATTATACTTTTGGGAAAATCTATTATTTTAATTTCCATTAATGTTTGAGGAAATGATGCCCTGGGGGGAAGGAGAACATAAGGAGACTAAGTGTTAATAGAAAAAAATACCATAAAAAATGTTAGCTTGTCTCATTTCTTCTTTTTTAAAAAATTATTTATATTATCTGCAAAGTAAAAAGCAATATTTAAATATATAAAAGTTTAAAAAGTTTATTCAGTCATAAATTAGTTTAAATATAAGTTAGTAAAAGCTGCTGAGATTTATCCTAAGGAATATAATGTCTCATTAATGATATCAGAATATTTTATTAGGAAATGATATATGAAAATATTATAGGGGTTATAATTAGAACTTAATGCATTTTATATAAATTGATTATGATAGAGTTCAGAGTTCAGTAGTTTCATACACACACTCACACACACATTCTTACCATCACTTGTATAAAAGGCCTGTCAGTAGTTGTTAATTTACATTCTTATTTAGATAGCTAAAAGTAATTTAGAATTATTTATTAGTATTTATTATTTTATTTATTAATATATAATTATTCATTTATCCTGTTATTTTTTATGAGTTTTTATGTTCACAAAATAATTTTCTCCAAACTGTTTCAAAGATGATGCAATTACCTATGTATCTACATAAACTTTTGACAGAATTTCTATGGCATATTTTTGTTCGTGTAATTTTTTAAAATATTTAAAAAATTTATTTTTAGAGAGAGGGGAAAGGAAGGAGAAAGAAAGAGGGAAACATATGTTTGCCTCTCATGCTCCCCCTACTGGGGGCCTGACTCACAACCCAGGTATGTGCCCTGACTGAGAACCAAACTGGTAACCCTTTGGTTCTCAGGCCCATGCTTAATATACTGACCCGCACCAGCCAGGGCTGTTTGTGTAATTTAATATCTTGCAACAGTGAGTAGGACAAAAATAGGTGTATGGTTATTATGGAAAAGACATGCAGGTAATGATTATTATTAGAGCTTTTTGAACTCTGTGTTTTGTGTACTCATGACCGTAAACCTACTTTTGCCCCACCCTGTACTGTCTCATATATGCTATCAACTATTTTTATTCTGATGTAATAACTTAGTTATGTGTTCTTTAGTAACATTGACAAATGCATAGAGTTAAGTTTTGTGAATATAGTCAAGAAAGTTGAGGATAGAATGGGTTTTGGACATGTAAAAAATTCGGAAGTATAACAAGCTTTATTCAGATACCTCATGAAGCATAACACCAAAACGAGCTCCGATCATTAAATGGAAAAATTATTTTAAAGTCAAATCACGCCGCTCTTTCACTTTATTTTCCTCAATGAATGACTGTTTTAGATAAGAACTATTATTGCCAAAACAGAAATACAAAATGATATCCAATTCGGAGTCCCAGTTAGGACAATAATTCTTCAATTATTACTTTGGAGCTTATGTTTAAAACAAATGTAATCTCAGAAAAGGATTGTATAGTCTCTGCAAAGATGCGATTAGGGGATAACAAAATTCCCAGGAAATGGAAATTTATGTTCTAATGCTTTTATACAATTAGCTAGTCTTTTTTTTTTCAGTTGGATAACAAATAATTCACGTGCAATAAATAATAAAGGTTTTGCCTACAAAATATTGAGTTTAAAGAAATGTAAGTACAGTATATCTAATAGATATCTGATATAGTTCTATATCAAATAATGCTTGTATTTAGAAGAACAATGTACAATTTTATACTCATTATAAGATTTGCTAATGTTTTTTACTGTTTTTCAAACAATCAGGTTATTTCTTCAAGAAAATTATCTTCATTTATTCTCTGACATTAAACATACAGTGAAAACAAAATGCCTGTTAGAAATTTTTTCAGAATAAACAGACAATGCTCAGATTCTGTGCTGAAACCAACTGTAGAAATGAATGCCAGATGTCCTGCAGCTTGCAGACTTCACAGTGAAATTCGTGTGTCCCTCAACTTTGATCTACACAATTGCAGTTGACAAATGGAATCAGATCTTGTAGGCCAGAGAACACATTTCCCCACTTTCTAAACAATTTAGTCATTTACAGTCTTTTTTGGAAAGAGACATTTCAATTTGCATACCAGTTCCTACTAAGGACAGTTGGATGAAGGCAGAAATATCTTAAAATACTAGAATTCAAGATTATCAGTAGAGATGTGAATTCAAATTGTTCTGTGTAATTCAGAACCTAGGAGAGTGGCCTAGATGTAGGATGCAAAGAAAGAGGCATAAAACCTGGCTTCAGATTTACTTCTGAATGTTTTTTTTTTAAATTTTAGGTTGATTGAGTTATAATTGACATTATTGTAAGACATTTAAAATGTGGGATGTGGTAATTTGGTACCTACATATATTGTAAAATGACTCCCTGCATTGAGTTAATTAACATATTCATCACTTCACATATTTATCTTTTCTTGTGTGTGAGAAAATTTAAGTTCTACTCTCTTAGCAATTTTCAATTTACATTATTATTAACTATAGCCATCATGTATCACAGATCTTATTCATCTTATAGCTGAAGTTATACCAGCCTCTCCCTATCCCTCACCCCAACCACTCCAATCCCTGGCAACAGGTCCGATTTTTTTTTTTTTTTAGATTCTATGTAAAAGTGATACCATGAAGTACATGCAATACTTGTCTTTTTCTATCTGGCTTATTCCACTTAGCATAATCCCATCAGGGTCCTTTCATGTTGTCACAAATGACAAGATTTCTACTTTTTAATGGCTGAGTAATATTCCATTTACATACATAAATATATTAATGCATTTATAAATCTATAGATATATAATATATAAATATAATATATAACAATAATATATAAACATATATTGTATGTAACATATATTTCACATTTTCTTTATCCATTCATCTGTCAGTGGATATTCAGGTTGTTTCCATAACTTGGCTATTGTAAATAATGTTGCATTTACCTCTGACTTTAAATCTTGTCCAATCATTTCAAATTGTGATGGCTGGTTGATCCTCAATTCCCCCATCTTAAAATACAATATCAGGATCTTAGCAGGCTATGAAAATGCAAAGAAATTAGGTTTTTGAGAAGTGAAATTTAAGCCAAAGAGTATCATATTTTTAATATAAGTTATTTGATCTTCTAATTATAGTAATTAATAATTACTTTAATAGCAATTAATTTTCAAAGTTTTTAAATAAGAGCCAAAATCAATTGTACTAGGAAAATTTAACAGAGGACAACTTAATACTCAGTGGTTTAAAAGAATGAGGAAGTTCTGCACACACTGACAATGAATTCTGTCAAAGATATATAATAGTTATATACACATAAACTATAGAATATATCTATAATATGACCATAATCATATAAAATTTTATATTTTGAAAAATTTATTAAGGGGGTTAAAAGTCACAATGATTGGGATGGTAGTACTGATATTTAGGGAATGATAGCAAGAAATGTTAAATATCTTTCAATGTACTATCAAATTGTACAAAAAGAAAAAAAATTCACCAGATTCTGCACACCTTTTGAAATATCCCACTATATACTTATGTAGGCTAAAACAAAACAAAACAAAAGCAAAAAGGGTTATTACTCATGTAAATGTAGTACTTAAAATTCAATTTGCATATAAATAATGGGAAATACCATAGTTGTATTTATATAACAAATGATAGTAAATAATATAGGTGATTATAATACACATGGTATTAAAAAGAAAAAAGAAAACATAACTGAAGGAAACAAGACTCTTCCAGAATGATGTGGTAAAGTGATCAGTAAACACTTCCTCAGCAAACCGCAAATTAACTCATGAAAAATTTTTAATCATTTAGAGACTTGGAAGAGTGAAGTATATACATGATAATGTTACTGTAGGTAGTTAGCTAATGATTAATAAGAAAGAGAGCAAAGGGAATTAGACATTGAGCTTAATCAACTGGGAATTGTGAGACTGTGCTTCACCAGGAAGCTACAGCTTCACAACACAGGGCATTGTAGCCTTGCTCCACCAAAGGCATTAACATTCTTACCTGTCCTCCTCTGGTACTGCAACACTGGGGAGATGCTGGAGGAGGTGCTTGACCACAGAAGTCTGTCAGTCAAACTCAGGGGTGGGCCCATCAAAAAGCACTCAAAAGTTTGGAAAGTTCATTGATTATTTTGATAAAACAACTGGTCTATCCCAACCCAAGCTAACATAATCCCAGGGGAACAAAGAAACTTTCTCTTACTCAATACCTCTCCCCCCAGTAATGCACTCACCCTGTTCATGCTCTCTCAGTCTCTCTTTCTCTCTCTCCCTCCCTCTCTGTCACCTAGGAACATGCAGCCATGTAGATCCAGCAGCTACGGGGGCCCACAACAGACTGCATGAGCTCTAAAGGACTGAAATTTAAAAGTCCGAACACTGGCTTTTGCTTTGGCCTTGCTGAAGACATGGTTAGACTTTTTCCATGATGCGATTGAGTGAGATGGGGAATTGGAAACCCAGGGACAGATTTCCACCCCAATAAACCTTACCACGCCACAGTCTCCCATGTCTGGGTCCTTGGCCTGCTTCCCTCCTAATTCTGTGGAAGAGACTGATTTCCACCAGCAACATTTGATGAGTCAGCCAGGAGTCGGAGGAGCTGTTTCTTGTAGTTAGAAAACTGCTCAATCTTCACTTAACTAGTCTTTCTCTACCCCTCTGATATCGCCTGCGCTTTTTCTGGTTTATCTTCTCTCTGTTCGGCACTGCCCAGCTCAGGTGTATATCCTCTGTTGCTTTGGATTTTACTCCTGGTGCGTGAAACCCCACGCATGCCCAGCAGCTGCATTCCCTTTTGACCTCCCCCACTCCGTCTTTCAGTGGATCAGACTGAGCAATGCAGACCTGCCATTTTGGTAGCTTAGACCGCAGTTAGATCCACTGCCCACACCACAGCTGGGAAAAGAACTCCCCTTTTCTGCAGTTGCAGGGCAGGGGTGTCAAACTCATTTTCACCAGGGGTCACATCAGCCCTGCAGTTGCCTTCAAAGGGCCGAATGTAATTTTAAAACTGTTTAAATGTAATTACTCCTTAACTAGGGGCAAGAAGCTCAGTGCTGCTGCTGGGCAGAAACAGGGTGCCTGGCCAGATATAACAAGGTGGAGGGCTGGATTAGGTCCTCGGGCCTTGTGTTTGCCACCTGTGGTTTAGGGTGTGGCTCACAGCCCAGCATCTTGCAGAAGACATCTTGCAGAGGACATCTTGCAGCCTCATCCACCACTTTATCCCCAATGCCTATCTCATTCTTCTCTGCCTTCAACGCGGCAACATGGCTGCCACTCTGCAGCCTCAGGCCCTACACCGTGTGGGAGAGGGTGGAGAAGAAAGCCGCCAGCCACAGCTGTTGTCAGGGTGCTGTCCACACCGATCCTGAATTTCTAAGGCAGCTGGAGCTGCAGCTGAGAGCTCTGCTCCCAGCTGCAACCGTGCAGCTTGAAGCCTGGTAAATTCCAGTATCTCTTGCAAGAACAGTAGCCTGTCTAGCTTCTAGAGAAGTAAGCTCCTAGTCTCCATTTATGATTTCACAGGTGTACCTAATAAGTAAAAGCGCTTCAGATGTAATTGTTCAGTGATCTTGGAGACTGACTAAATGTTTATTACTCTCTCCCTAGAGAAAGCAGTAGGATTTACCCCCTGGAGTGTAAATCTCTGTCTGGCCAGGTTAACGGGTATGTTCCCCCCACTCCTAGGGGTGGCTGCTCCACTTTGCTAGGCCTCCTGAAGGACCTGAACTGCTGGGGATATGAAAGGCAGGGCAAAAGATTGCTTGTCCAACTACTACAGGACAAAGGCCACAGTGTCTGAGCAACACTGACAGTTGGTAAAACTTACACTACTTTGGGAAGACCTCCACCCTGGTGTGGGAGGGGTAAGGCATGGGCTATGGGACAGGCTGAAAAATGGGTCACAGGCCATCGTAGGTTTTGGTCTGGGACTGAGGCTAGTGGACATGGAGGATGCTCATGCCCTCCTCAGGTACCCAATATCTCCCACTTTTATGAGGATGAAGGTTTTATCTCCCTCACTTATGAGATGAAGGGTTTTTTTTTCTCCCTGTCTTATGGGTATGAAGGTTTATCTTCCTCTTTTTCAAGGATGAAAGTTTCTCTCCCTAAAGGGAGTAGGCAATACAGTCTCCATCCACAATGCCTCAAGAGAATCCTCTTTTAGGTTGCATAGTCTCCAACCAGAAGACATTTGATTTTGGATTTCTCAAGGAAAAGGCTGTCTGCCTTTAAGATACAAATATCTGGTCTCCAAGAACTTGTATCTGGACTATTTTCTAAAATACAAATTTCTGAGTGATAGTGCTTATCAAGAGTGAAAAAAAGC
>CM052539.1:178058695-178092116 GCA_028533065.1 Trachops cirrhosus | reverse complement strand
AACACAAAATCGTAAATTTACTTAAAACGTTTGAGATATTTTTTTTGTGATTACATGTTATAGTGTATTTAATGTGTGACCCAAGACAAGTCTTCATCCAGTGTGGCACAGAAATGCCAAAAGGTTGGACAGCATCACTAGTAACATAAACAGTTTCTAAACATTAGATTATTATGATTATTGCTGTAATTTTTGCAGAACTGAAATTATATCTGTAGGGCCTTTTTCTTGCATTTGGATGTAAAGATCTCAGAGTTTTATTCCTCACAAATCCCCTACCATTATATAACATCTGAAAAATCAACACAATAAATCACCCTAAGTCTGGGGTATAAATGCAAAAGTCTTTGCATATAGTCACTTTTATCTATTTTTCCCCTCTATATTCTAAACTCAAGTTCTCCTGCATGTGCGGTAACGAGGTATGTGGGAACAATTTATCTTGACCCTTGCAGACAGCATTGCAGCATCCATAGAAGGCAGAACAGATAAATACCTCTCATGTTATCCTTACTGATCATTGCCTTCACAGAACTTACGTTTTTGCATGTGCTTATATATTTTGTCTAGTTAGACATAGATGTAAAGGAAACATGGCAATGAGGCCACGTAAGTAATATAAATGAAGAACCTGTTGCCTGAAATTGCATGTGCATGTAGATATATATGATATATCCATGCATGAATAAATATGTACACTTAAAGGCATGTTTTATATACATTTATGTATTTTTATACAGGCCCACTGGTTTGCTTGTTAATGAAAGTAGCATTTTCCCTTTCACTCATCCTTCACAAATCAAACAATCAGGACACTATTTGTTTTTTCTTAAATGCATCATGGTATGAACTTGAACAGGTAAAGAGCTGTGGGAAATAACTGCGACTTGAGCTCAGTCCTGAGCACTGGGAGGTGTGGTCAATAGCAGAACACAAGCCACGGCTTTTTGCTTTCTTATTGAGTCTGAAAACGCCTTCCTTGTAAATGAGTGTTTAATTTATTTATATGATCAAAGTATTGATATGTGTGTAAGTTTAATGCCTGTATATTTATTGGTTTTTGGCTACAGAAGTTTATTGTCTTTTTTGTCCCTTATTCCTCTCCTGTCTTTGGGAGTAATTATCTTTTATTATTCTCTTTTAACTGCTGTATTGAAATTTTGGCTGTACCTCTTTGTTTTTAATTTTAGTGATTGTTCCATATCTGAATTTTCCATAGAGTAGCCACTAGGTACATATAGCTGTTTAAATCAAAATGTAAATTAATTGACATTAAATATCATTCAAATTTCAATTATGCAGCTGCCCTCGCCACCTTTAAAGGCTAGCTAACCACATGTTATGAGGAGTTCAGGATTGGGTAGCATAGACTAATAGCATATTTAATCATCACAGAAAGTTTTATTGAACAGTGTTTCTAAAGTTCACAGTGTAAATACTTAACTTGTCACATTGAACCTTTAAATAGTATTAGAATATTTCAACAACAATGTGCAAATTTCACATCATTACAATTCCCTTTATGTTTTTTCCACCTTTTGTGTTTTGTGTTCTATTTTACTTATTGATATGTTATGCCCTCCAGGATGTATTAGTATCATTTTCACTTCAGTCAATAATATTTTTCAAAAATTTTATATAGGTGAATACAAATATGCAGTACTCAAAAAAGATTAAAAAAGTCAGTTTTAGTTACTCTCAGTTTTCACTTTTTTGGTGCTTTTTATCTTCCTACATATCTGGGTCTCCATCTGGTGTCAATTTCTCTCCACTGTAAAGAACTTTGTTGACTATTTCTTGTAGTTCAAGTCTGCTGGACATAAATTCTTGAAGACATTATTTTCTAAAAATGCTTTTTGTTTTATTTTCATTTTGAAGGTTTGTCCCAGTAGATCAGGGGTATCAGGCTCATTTTCACTGGGGGCCACATCAGCCTCGCTGTTGCCTTCAAAGGGCTGAATATAATTTTAAGGATGTATAAATGTAACTACCCTTAACAGTTAAGTGAGAGCTCGGTCATACTGCTGGATAAAACAAGGTGGAGGGCCGGATTCGGCCTGCGGTCCTTGTGTTTGCCACCTGTGCAGTCGATTGATAGTTCTACATCAACATTTTAAAAATTATACTTTTTAAATTTAATTAATTGGGGTGACATTGGGTAATACATTTATATAGATTTCAAGTATATTGCCATGATACATGATCTGCATATTGCATTTTGCAGATACCACCCAAAGTCAAATCATCTTCCATCACCAAATGTTTGAACCCCTTTAAACTTTACTAGTCCACAAGTCCTCTTTTCTCTGGTAATCACCATACTGTGGTCTCTGACTGTGTATTTTTATTTTATTTTGCACTTTTCATTTGTTGTTTTCAGTTTTTTATCCCACATATGAATGAATGGGACCATGCCAAGTGAAAGAGTTCTGCAGAGCAAAAGAAACTGCCAAGGAAAAAATAGCCAACCAAATGGAAGAAGATATTTTCAAACAACAGTTTAGACAGGGGTTAATATCCAAAATATATCTCAACTCAACATAAAACAAATAAACAATGAAATTAAAAAATTAGCACTTGACCTGAACAGACACTTATTCCAAAGACATACAAATGTATGAAAAGATGCTCAACTTCATTAGCCTTTAAGGAAATGCAAATCACAGACACATGAAAACATGCCCAACATTACTAGCCATTAGTGAGATGTAAATTAAAACCAAAATGAGATATCACTTGATGCCCATCAGAATGGCTATCACCAATAAATCAATAAACAATAAGTGGTTGGTGGAGAAAAAGGAACCCTAGTACACTGTTGGTGGGAATGGAGACTGGTGTAGCCAGTGTGGAAAGCAGTACTGAATTTCCTCAGAAAACTAGAGATGGAACTGCCTTTTGACCCAGCAATTCCACTATTGGGATTATACCCTAAGAATTCTGAAACATCCATTTAAAATAACCTATGCACCCCAATGTTCATAGCAGCACAATTTACAATAGCTAAGTGCTGGAAGCAACCTAAGTATCCATCAGTAAGTTAGTGTATAAAATAACTATGGTACATTTACACAATGGAATACTATGCAGCAAAAAAGAAAGAAGGAGTTAAAAGACAAATACCACATGATCTCACTTTTAAGTGGAGCCTAATCAACAAAACAAATAAGCAAACAAAATATTACCAGAGACATTGAAATAAAGAACAAATGGGCAGTAACCAGAGAGGAAAGGGGAGAGGGCTAATGGGAGAAAATAGGGGAAGGCCTATCAAGGAACATGTATAAAGGACACATGGACAAGGCCAAAGAGGGTAGGTTGGAGGGTGGGAGGAAGGGATGGGTGGGGGGAATGGGGAGTGAAAACGGAGACAACTGTACTTGAAAAACAACAAAAAAAAAAGAATAAAGAGAAAGAATTTGAACACCTCAGAAAAAAGAAGGGAAGAAGGAGCTTCTACCCTTCGCAACAGCATGGATAGAACTGGAGAGCATCACACTAAGTGAACTAAGTCAAGTGGTGAAAAACAAATACCATGTGCTCTCATCTATAAGTGGAACCTGATCAACAAAACTACAACTGAGCAGAATAGAACCAAAAACATGGAAATAAAGAACAAACTGACAGCAACCAGAAGGATAACAGGGTTAGAAGGGGAAGGGGCAAGTCAAGGAACACGAATAGAGGACTCATGGGCACAGACACTGGGAGGTATCACTGTGGCAGTGGGGGATGGGACAGGGGAGAGCACTGGGGAAAAAGGTGAGACCACTGTAAATGAACATTTAAGAAAAGAAGAAAAATAATAAAACACTACAATGAGATACCAACTCACACTTGTTAGAATGGTTATCATCAACAAAAGAAGTAATGGTAAGTGTTGGAAAGGTTGTGGAGAAAATGGAACCCTCATTCACTGCGGGGGGGAATGTAAACTGGTACAACCACTATGGAAAACAGTATGGAGGCTCCTCAAAATATTCATAGTGTTCCCACATGAATCTGCAACCTTTCTGCTGGGTATCTACCCCAAAATTTTGAAAACATTTCTTCACAAAGATATATGCACCCCTATGTTCATTGCAGCATCATTTACAGTGGGCAAGGCACAGAAACAACCAAATTATCCTTCCATACATGATTGGATAAAGAAGAGGTGGATAAATGTATGCAATGGAATACTACTCATGCGAAGAAAAAATGAAATCCTGCCAGTTGTGGCAACATGAATGGGCCTTGAGAATATCGTGATTAGTGAAACAATTCAGATAGAAAAAGAAAACCTTAAGAATCATATGGATTGATTTTTTTTAACTTTTTGAATTCTACATATGTTCCATTATCTTCTAGTGTCATTTGATTTAAGAGAAAAGTCAGCCATGACAACGTTCCACTCTGCCTAAAAATCTCTCCACACCTACTCACATTTACGTTTTCTCTCTGCTTTTATTGAAAATCAGGGCACTGAGGTCTGATTGCCTAGATTTGAGTACCAGATTTGAAATTTAAAATTTTGTAGCATAAGTAAGTTGCTTGACTGTCAATTGTTGAGTTATTCTCTCTATGAATAAGTATGGTTAGTAATAATAAACCACAGTATATTAATAATTAAATAAAGGAACACATTTGGATGCTTTGCACTCGTTAAATGATCAGTGAGTGATTATTGCCATTGCTTTCTTGCAAGTGTTATTCATACATATTGCTCACAGTGCAGATTGTGAGCTGTTTGAACTTAAAAAGACATCATGTGTTATTCATTTTTCTGTTATATTAGTGCTTAAAATTTTCCTCATTCTATCAGTGTTTCTAAGGAGAGTAAATGCAGAAATTATCTGAATTTTTATTTCTATTAGAATTTAGAACCCACTCATTTTGAAGCATATGAGGCCTCGAGTTTGCACAACCTTGATGTTACCTGGTGGCCAGGGAGAGTGGACTGGAATGTGCATGTGTGAACCACGACAACTTTACCATACTAGTCAGTGGGGCTGTAGATGCCATTGAGTGAGATTGTGTACTGGGTGACCATCACGTTCAAAGTGACTGAGCAGGTAGAGCAACGAATCTGCATCAAAGTTGCATTAAGCTTGAACATTCCTCCATAGAAACCATTCAGATGATTCAGAAGGTCTCAGCTATGGGCATCTGGTGATTGGCAGCTTCATCACAACAACTCCCTTCTCATGCATCACATTGTCTGGTGCAGAGTGTTTTGGCGAAATCATCCAGGTGACTCAGCCACCCCTACAGCCCAGATTTGGTGCCCCTCAACTTCTGGCTTTTCCTAAAACCAAAGTTACCTTTGAAAGGGCAGAAATGTCACACCGTCACTGAGATTGCAGAAAATACTACGGGCAGCCAATGGCAATTGGGAGAACCATGTGAGGTCCCAAGGTGCCTACTCTGAGGCATCATTGTCCTATGTACAGTATTTCTTGTTTCTTGCATCTTCTTCAGTAAATGTCTCTATTTTTCCTATTTCATGGCTGGATGCCTTCCAGATGGACCTTGTATGCAGTCCTAAGTGTGTTGTGTTTCTGTGTTTAGTAAGTTCATTTGTTTCATACATCTGGGATTACTGGAAATATTTACTTATTTTTCTGGTTGATTTTCAAGGTCTATATATTAAAGAAAGTATAATTTTTCAATAAGGAGATAGATATTTTAGTATATAAATATCAGTGTTAAAATATCTATAGTAAATGAAAAAGACTATTCGCAAGAGAAAGAGCAAAGCATATTTGATAAATACTGATTCACTTATTTAACAATTATAAATTTTTAACTATTATATCTGGACACTATCTCAGCACTGACAATATATTAATGAATTGACAAATAAATTAATAATATGTAGACTATTTTTTTTTCATGGTGGGAGGTGGGGAAAAGAAAAAACAATAAAATGTAGAGTGAGGCTTCAAAATTCATCACCAAAAAACTCTGATATGCAGATAACATATTTAATACTTTTAATTTCTTGTCACTTATATTGATTTTCTTAAAAGCTACCCCTGGGTGGTTAATAGGAAAACCAATATATTAATTTCTGTTCAGCAAACTAATATTTTGCTCATACTTTCTCTAAAACTCTAGTGATGACTTTTTTTTCATAGAAATATAAAGGTGCTATATTCATCAAAGGTTAGAAAAATCCCTTCAATGCCCTCAAAATACCATGTGGTTTTATATAATCTTCTTTTCTTTTAAAACTAAATACGTTATCAATACTATGCAACTGATTTCTTGTTAAATGTAGCACTTATGATTTTAATTTTCTTTGCCTTTATTTCAAGCAAAGATAATGCCAATTTAATCCTATACTTTTTGTAATGTGCCAAATAGTTTTCTTATAATTAAAGCTGATAAGATAAAATACTAAATGATGCTGGTAATAAATACAGGCAATTAGCTGGTAAATAGTGTGTATTTGCCAGCTAATACAATACCACAGATTGGATGGCTTAAGCAACACACATTTAATTTCTCACAGTGCTGGAGGCTAGAATTTCAACATCAAGGTACTTACAGATTTGATTTCTTTTTTTTTCTTTCCCATTTTTTAAAATTATTGTTCACAAATTTGATATCTTTTGAGTCTCTCTTGTTTGGCTTCAGATGGCTGCCTTCTCTCATTGTATGGCATCCTGTTATTTCTCTCCATACCATCTTTGCTCTGTGCTTCTATGCTCCGTGTCTCTTCTCTTTTGTTGGGACACCAGTCATATTGAGAAAGAATCTACTCCAATGACCTCACCTTCAGTCGATTACTATTTTGCCATGTAAAATGCACACCCATGTTTTGGGCCCAAACTTTCAGGGAAATAAACCTTTTGTTTTAAGTTTTCAATTCAATTATTTATTTATATTTAGATACTTGTTTTTTGTGTTATAAAGGAATTTTAGCATTTATTTTTGAACATATTACAGTACAAGCAATTTTATATAATAATTACAAAACACAAGAACAGATACAAGGTATTTTAGGTACTACCATTATATAATGTGCACTCTTATTTTTCCCTCAAAAATTTGGACAAAAAATGCATATTACATATTTTGTTTGCTTTTTGTCTTTTGTTGATTATGTTCCAGTTAAAGGTGAGATCATATGGTATTTGTCCCTCACCCTCACCGCCTGGCTTATTTCACTTAGCATAATGCTCTCCCATTCCATCCATTTTGTCACAAAGGGTAGGAGCTTCTTTCTCTCTGCTGCATAGAATTCCATTTGTAAATGTACCATTGTTTTTTGACCCACTGATTTATGGATGGGCACTTAGGTTGCTTCCAGCACTTGGCTATTGTAAATCGTGCTGCTATGAACATTGGGGTTCATGGGTTCTTTTGGATTGGTGTTTCAGGACTCTTAGGGAATAAACCCAGTAGTGGAATTGCCAGAGATATTGAAATTAAGAACAATCTAACAATAGCCAGTGTGGGGAGGGCAGAGGGGGCAGTGGGGAGAAGGGTTTTCAGGAACAACTATACAGGACACATGGATAAAATCCAGGGGGATGGTGGAAACAAGGGAGGGAGGGAGGTAGGTATGCTGGGGTGTGGGGGAGTGGGGGGGGAATTGCAGACAACTGTAATTGAACAATAGTTAAGTAGTTATAAAATAAAGTAAAATGTACAAAAAAAACCTTCAAAACTGTCATTCTCTGGAACATTTGAGATCTTGCTTTCCAGCATGTCAGTTTGGCTCAGATCAACTCATAAAAATTCTCACAAAAAATGTGCACATTGTCCATGGTGAAATATGGTACATCTTCAGCAACACTATTTACAAATACGAATACATTCAAAGGTATCTGAAGGCAATACTTCAACATATCTTTTGGGGACCATGCAATTGAACTTATGACAGGTTTAAAGAGGCTTTTGGTACCTAAGAGACAGAAAATGCCTGTCTTAGCATAATGTATAATTGTTCATAAACATTGAGGTAATTTATTAGATGAGCAGATTGGTGGTCGGCAAAAGGGAGGTGGATGGATGTTCTTCACACAATTTTTCTGAGACACTGCAGAAGTTGGCAAACAGGTAAAAGCATGGAAAAGGTGAGTAGAAATTTTTATAAGCTTTGTCAGATGTATGTCACTCTTACTAATATTTATTTACTTAAATTCAGCCAGATAGCCACATCTAAATTTAAGATAGAAGGAAACAATATCTAGGTAGGTGCTTAGGAAAAATACTAAAAGTGTTTGGTAAGTAGCTCAAATATTTTTCCACAGTAATTGTTATGTATGTATGACTGTTCAAACACTCAGAACTGCATGTGACTTCAATAAACATTTCTTGGAAAACAGAGGGAGGATAGTGAAAGTATGTGAGATATGTGAGAAGCTATACCTTCAAGGAGGTCTATGCAATGATTGGAAGTTGAAATTCACAGTTTGGATGATACAAGAAACTATCAGGTAACCAAGTTAATATAAAATAATTTTAGATGGGTAGTATACTATGTATCTGAATTCCACCATTATTGTATTAAATAAGTCCCTCCAAAGAATTGTTAATTATATTAGAGACTTAACAATCAAAAAAAAATTACAGGCCAAAAAAATCACCAGCAGAAACAGCAAATAGACACATTGGACTAACTTGGTTTGGGGAATGTGTTAATATGTTAACTGCCAGGCACCACTTATATTTACTCAATCTGAATACACATGTTTTATCAAGATTCCCAGGTGATTTTTAGGAGTATTAAAAACTGAGAAGAATCTCTCTAGGAGAGTATTTTTCTAGATGAGCTGTAAAGCAATCCCATGGGGTAACAGATTCCTGAGTTTTCCCCCTGAAATCCTGATTGGGTTGGACTTCCATATGACCTAAACTTGAGGATTTTGTGGACTCAACAGGGGATTGTCATGCGTAGTCAAAGCTGAGAATAAGTCTTCCTGATTATGTTTGATTTCTCCTTTGATCCCCCCGCCTAGGAGAATGCTGGCGCTTGCAGTTTCCCAATAAGCCCTGATTCCGTTAGGGCCTCTCTGCACAAGCAAATATTTTCCTTAATGAGACTGGAATAATTTTCACTTATTTTGAAAGAAAGAATTATTCTTAATTGCAAAATGTATCATCTTCTGTTCACTGACCTATCAGCCATAGGTTGAAATGTAAATTAGATATTCAAGGTAAGCATCTTTCACCCAGTTGTTTGGCAGTGGCTCTCAGTTTACAGCCTGGATTCGGATAGAGAAAATTTTCTTCTCTAAAAGAAGACGCTCATAATAATGGTGTTTTAGAATTTCAAAAATTTGCCCAGTTGCTACTTACATAGTAAATAAATCCCCAAGGACATGCCAAGTTGACAATTTGGATAAACAGATCATTTTTAACAGGTGTATTTGTGTAAACCACAGACACACACACACACACACACACACACACACACACACACACACACAGGAGCCTAAACTTCCAAACAGAGGATTTTATATTTTTGTAAGTTACATTACTTTTCTTTTAAGAGATTCAGCTCTTCCCAGGTGGCTATATTTTCACTCCATAAACATTGCCATGTTCTGAACTGTTGAATGTTTCTGAGTTGATTACATTTTCCCTAGCTCAAAAGATCCTTCCTTACCTTTCAGAAAAAATGCCTTCAAAAGGATAGAGAAAAAAAACATTGTAAAATATAAAGTCTAATGATATACACAAACATTTATATTGAAAACAAGATAAACTTTTATTTTTTCAAATCTAAGTCATTATCTAGGACAGTTATTACTTTATCCCTTTCTCATAAGATACTATTCTTTTATATTTTTAAGAAACAAGGGATGTATACTTTGTCTGTAGTTTGTCTCATTTCAATGTCATAAGGTATATAATATTAAGAATATATAAATGACAGTTATTTTCATCCCATCATTTAATATAGAAAATAAATAATTGGAACAATATAAACAAATAATTTTCAGGAAATCATTCAAAACTAAAGTGAAGCTTTTGTCTTGTTAAGCTTCTCTCTCTGCATAGAATTACTTGGGGATTCTCCTTTATTTTCTACATAGCATTATGATGCATCATGATCTTCGCTTCAACATTAATGCTGCTTATTTGTTATATCAAAGTTAATTTTTCTCCTCGTGGCCTATTTCTTTAAAAGGCTTAATCCATGTTCAATGAGTTGTTCTTTCAGAAGAGCAATCAGTTATCATAAACACTATAAAAATTCTAATACAGAAATCTATCCTCGTGAGACACCAGGATGGTTGGGGATTTGATCATGGAAGCTTGCCTGGGAAGTTTGCGGGCATGTGGCCACAGGCTGCGTTTCTGTACTTGTTTTGTCTGTAAACAAGGGGCTTCTGTCTTCAAGGCAGTCCATCTGGTTGTTGTCTGCAGACCTAAATTGCTTTGCACATTCTTGATGTGCAATGAGCCAGGCTTTCCAGCGTGAGACAGAGTGCAAACGCTTTAGGAAGCTGCACTAACTCATTTGGCCGCAGAGGTGTCCTGGTAGCCAGTTCCGAGTGTTCTCACTTGGTAGGCATCCACTGACAATCCGGAGAAGCTGCAAGTGAAAGGCTCAAGTTCCCTGTGAGGCTGCAACTCCTTAACTGCTCGCAAGTTATAGTCTGCATAAAACCTTGTGAAAATGTAACTATCTTGCCCAGGATTTGCAAAAGAAAGTTTAACTTTTTCTAAAAGACAATATAGAGAGTTCGTTAGGCCTGAACAGATCAGTTTTGGCATAAGCACTTGGTTCTTAGTGTTTTATATTTGCGCATGTATATTTGCCTTTTAAAGTGTTTTGTAAGTGTTTAATATTCAGTCAATCTATCTACAACACCTTTGTGTAACAGGAGGGAACAGTGTTTATTCTGAAATTGAAACATGTGCCTTATGTCCGTTATGAGGCTACAAATTAATTTCTTGTATTGGCTGTGATATCTTCACTAGTTCTGATATTTATAAAAATTAGGTGTTTTATATTCTTTCTTTTTAAAATAAATGCTCAGACAACTGTCACTGGTGCATGTCTGCATGTATGTATGTGTGATTCTTTGTGTGTGTGAAAGAGAGAGAGATTGAAAACCGTTAAAATAAAATTTTAGTTGGTACTATCCAGGTGTGTTTTCTCTACTGTGCCACCCAAGCATTATTTAAGTTGGTTTACTTTCCAGGTAGAAGAAACTGGTCCATGAAGATGAACAAAATCCATTGAATTTTGAATCCTTTAGTTAATTCTCTATAACATTTATCATTATTTGTACAATCAACTTTGCACACAAGTTATTTCATGGTCTAATTATTGCTAATTTCCCCAGTCTTATTTCCAGTATCACCACTATGCATAGTATTTGCTTTAGGCTTATGAACCTAATTATAATAACCTAAAAGGCATGTACTGTTTCACATTTACTAACTATTCCACCGAAAAGCCTTCATCTTTCTTTCATATAATATGGATAATCCCTATCCATTATTTATAAATCACTTCAAGAAGCATTACCTCTGGCAAAATTTCTGAAGATTTCTGTACAAAATAGACACACACCTCTATACCTATAGCTCTAGACTTTCAAAACAATCAAAGAAACAATTACACTGTTCTAGTTTCATTATTTCACTCTCCAGAGAGATTGTATGACCTAAGTAGCAGGAAACACATCTGAGTCTGTGTTCCAGCAACTGGCATGGAAGCAGGCACAGTGATGAGGTTCTATAACCATTTGTTAATTTATGGTAGGTAGATTGTTGCAGTCATTGCTGTCAAACAAAATGAGCCTCCTGTATTACAACCTTGCGAAGAAGGATTATTTGAGTTTTTTTAATCACAAGAAGAGTATTTAGCTTCAAAATTGTTTCATGTGCAGACTCACAGAAAGATTGCTTCTACAGAGTATATTTATGATCAATCCCAGTAACAAAACACACTGATTGTTTTGAACTAGCTATATTTTGAAAAGCTGTGACTATTTTGTAATGTCCTTTCAGAATTTCAATACTAGGACTGAGTCAATGTTAATCATCCTTGAAAGATTTCCAAATTTAATATTGTGATTATACTGATAAAAGATTGCTTGGGATTATGCCTTAGACCAGACAGTGTCTGTAGCTCCTCTTTCCCTCAAAAAAATCTTTTCAATTTTTCCACCAAACAAGTACAATTTTATCCCATTCATTGTTTTGTTATAAGTTTCCTATTAAAATCACCAACTTCCTTTCCAGTCAGCCAGTTTTCTTTCAGAGACTGGCTCATCTTGTAGCAAGAGAAAAATGTTCTATCCAAATTTACATTAAAATGAATTTTAAAGCAATTCAGAAAGTTGACTTTTTGGCAGAATTTTACTTACTATGAAGAGGAAAAGAATGGGATCTGTCGATCAACATGATGAAACTCAGCACACATCTGCCAAGTGCACTATGTATGTTGCTGAAATGTATTATTAACCTTGAACACAGTCTGTTTTGTCAAATGAAAGAAATCCCATTAAGACTGCCAATTTTAATATTAGCAACATAGCTGTATTCAGAAAAATAATGGGGCTTTTATAAATCATGAAAGTGCAAGGTAGATGTTATTTTCTGGTAAATTTAGTGACTTTTACCTATACACGAAGACATGATGTGAAGTATGAAACTTTTTTCCTTTTAATGTCATTTGTCTGGTGGGGAAAAAATCAGCCAGAGCTACACATAAGTAAAAGCACAGTTATTTTTAACAATCTTTTAAAACCTCAAAAATACCATTGGAAAACAATTTTTTAATATTTTGAAAATCCAAGGCATCAAAATGGGGTTAGTCCACTCACTACTCTATCTCACGGAAATCATAGACTATGTCATAACAGTACTCAGAGCTGTAATCTTGTAGAGACCAAAAAAGATGCACAGGAAGAGAGGGGGTGAACTGTGCTACCAACCAGTGTATGTGGCAAAGGCAGCGTAGATCCCAGTGTTATTTGTCCTGCATTTCTCCTTGGAAGTTTCATGGGTACTCAGGTGTCTGCTTTGGTTGTTCCATTCAGTTTAGTTTGTGGTTTGTTTCTTTTGTCTTCTTGATATATACATATATCAAGAAAACAAAAAATATATATAGTACAAATTGCACAAGTAAACATGGAATGATCTATAAGGAGAAATGCTGAATGGAATAACAACACAAAAATAAAGGGAGTCATCCACTAAAAGTCAATATATTTCTATGACAGTATACTGAGAAAACAATAATGTGTTAGATAAATGGAAGAAGCAAATTCTAGTAAAAACAATATTCCTATGGACCCACTGATCATTGTAAGAGTTGAGGGGGTCAATAACCCAGCATCAATTTTGAATATTACAGTGAGTGAGAATTTCCAGGCTGGAGGTTATTTCTGCAGTTGGGCTTGCGTTTCTCTCTCTCTCATTCTAAATTTGAAATTTTACAAATAATCTCTGGATTCAAGTATTTGATTTTATCTACCATCAGCAGCCACAAATTTTACACACTGGACTGAATGCTATTGAATCAAAGTCTGATTTTCCCATTCTTGCTCTAGTCATTTTGCTCTTTATTTGTCTATTTTCTCAATCTTTTTAAATTGAAGAAAAATACAGAAAACAGTGGGCTCTGGTATAGTATTGAACTTTTGGCTCATGTGGCATCAACCACCAGCTAAAAATATTTAAAAAATTAAACTTTATTTGGGTTCATTATATATCCCCTTTTTAATTTAATTTTATCATACAGTGAATATTGATCTCCTAAAGAAATACCACACTATCTAGATTTTAAAAATGAATAAACTTCCATGAAAAATGATTGAGATGTCATCACAATACAATTACTTTCCAAAAAATGTGTAAAAATATTCAAAATTCAAACAAAATTGCATTTCCAAGGGAACCTCACATAATACTTTAAGACATATATATAGATATATATGTATAATATATATAATAACAAAGAACTTTATTGATTCTGTTCTATCATTTTGAATAGTCAGGAATGTATCTGCATTAGGTCAAATTCTACTAAATTAATAACATTTAGTCAATTTTCTTTGTATTCATGTATACTTTTTCTAATTTAGTAAACTAACAGGATTGGCATATTTCAATTTAAATATAAACAGTGAAAGTATCTACCTGATTTACTAAACTTGATCACAACATAATTGACTTATATGAAGAATATTTGTTTACAAAGTCACAATGAATTTACAGCAAAGATGAATCCATTGATACAATGTATTTCCAAGAAAAATAAATTGTGTAAAATAGCTGATTATAACCTTAGAGAGTAGTCCAAGTTTTTATTTTGGTTTTGTTTTGAGAGCAAAAGTTTTTATATTCCTCACTTCTTTTTTCCTGTTTTATGACCATGTATGAGACAGAAAAGGGGCTTATTATATGTAACTCTGAAGGGGGTAGCCTCTTTCAGACCAGGCTTTTCACCACCATTTTGAACACTCTAAATGTATTGAAGCAATCAAAGTCTGTCTCTGTTTTGTAATCTCTGTTTTGTAATCTGAGAGAACTTCCAATACAGGTAATAGGATGTGAAATTGTGAATTGTACAAATGCTATTAAAACCTATTTTATGTTTTGGGGAAACGTGATTATTTTACATTCTACAATGTGGATACTATCATTACTTGGATAGTGTATGTTTCCACCATACTAAATACAGCATAACAAATTTTTATTAAATAAAAACAACATTAAATGTATTTATAAACTGGACTAAGTTATTATAAAATGGTATAAATTTGCTTTACTATGATATCCTAACTACACAAAAAAGATAATTATTAATTTCCTGCAAAGCAAAACTAAATTGGGTCATCAGTTTCAAATGAGACTTATGCAGGAAAATAATAAAATAAAATGCATTTTAATTAGTATCTTGAAAATATGGAATAACATTAGGTGTTCTTTCTATATACAAGGGAATCTGCATTTTAAGATATTTAAGTTGCTTTCAAATTTTGATTATTTAAAAAAATTGATAGAGCTTAAAATATGCTGTAAGTAAAAACATATGCACTAAATAAACTACAATAGCTCTTACTCTTCTGATATTGTGTTTTTCTAACAGTTCTCTAATATATAAGTCAGATTAGTAAAGGGAATATTTCTTTTCAGTAAATAAGCTATTATTTCTCAAAAATTGCTGTCTTGAATAAGGTCATGATACTTTTAAATGTTCCAATGTCACATTTTGGTGGCTATTCAGAGAATTAAAGATTAACATCAAGAGGAACAGGCAAAGCTTTGCTTAAATAAATAATAATATTGCTGATACCTGGACAAAGATAAGATATATTATAGGGTTTCTGAGCTGTAAAAATAGAGGTTTTCTTTAATCACTAGAATGCTAGGGCATTAATTTAATTTAGAATAAAAATGTTATAATAAGGCAGTATAATTTTGATATTTTCTACATTGTGCAGAAAAACAAAAACTTGAAGTATTTCTTTTTAATGTGATGATTAACTCTTTAAATTTGTCCCCTAAAGTTTTTGAATATAACATCATGATTGCTGAGCATGAAAGGGATACATTTAAAAAACAGCAGCATAGTAGTAATTCCACAAAGCATACAAATCACACATCCTAGGAACTTTTTGCACATAGCAACATAAAACAGACTCTGTTGGTCAAGACTACTCAGATATAGCCTCTCCAAGGAGGTTCAGCTTCTTGCTCGTGATCTACTGTTGCAAATGACAACTCCTCACCAAAGAGCAAACCCTCTGACTCACTCTTCATTGCTTTATCTACTGTGCCAGATTGCCTCATAGCAGTAAGTTCATGTTTTGATGCATGAGAAGTGTCCAGATACCAACTACACTTTAGATATAAGTAGAGCAGAAAACTGACTTTGGAAAACTTAGATACCTGAAATTAATTTTAGCCACATGCACAGCATTCACTTAGACTTACAGGCATCATGGATGCCTATAAGAATGGAACACAAATTTCGTTTTCCCTCCCAATAAAGAGATTTTAATCTAAGTGTTTTGACTTATATATAATTGAGCATAAGATTTTATTCCAAAAGACAGGAAAAAAAACATATTTTGTCTAAAATGCTATGACATATATTAGTTAATGACACTGCATTATAAAATTTTTCTTTGTATATGTTCTAATTTTAAGTAGGTTTGCCTTTTTGATAAAACCATTAAGATGCAGAAATATTTTAACCACCTCAGTAAGTTCAGATATTAAATAACACTGTTAGGTAGTTATTAAGCTGTTTGAGAATGTGGTCCAAATTCAACAAAGCTAATTTTATTGCATTTGATATTAAAATATTTCTTCTGATAATAGTAGATTCTATTATGTTCAATGGACACTCATGGTTGAAATAAAACAACACTCCCATCAGGAAACAGGGAACTGTCCTTTTTTGTCTGTTTAAGTTGGCCTGAAAACATCTCATTCATCTTGAGAATTAAGTATCATACGTGATAAAATGTTAAATATACTTGGAAAGTGTGTTTTGTTTTTTTTTTTTTAGTAAAAATTTGACCTTAAAATGTTCTTTTCAGCAATTTTGTCCCAGCAAAATGAAATGATGAAATTTTGGCTAATATGTTCAGTTAGATTATACAATTTACATTAAAGATGATTTATATTTATATTATCAGAAGCTGTCAAGAAATAAGTGAAAATGATAAAAGTGTTATTTTAAATATAGCCTCAAACCAATAAAAAAGAATAGAGTAGTTCTCAGAAATGGTCTAGTTATTCATAACACTTGGCTGCTTCTTATAGTCCATTTTATCAGTGATTGCTTGTGCAATTTGTTGAGATGAAATATTGACCTGAATTCTTGGGACTATGTTTTAAACTAAATAGAGGAGTTTCTTTTTTTTTTTTAATTCCTCACATATGTTTCTATTTTTTTCCTAACATGTAGGAGATAACAGTGTTTTCTGATGAAACTAATTTTGCTACCTCCATACAGTGTTCAATTAAATAGTTTAGGAATAACTAGGGCCTACTACATGGGGAGTAACTAAACAGTTTTGTTATATCCTGTTTTCTCTAGAAGCATCTGTTGAGTTTTGACATTTCATGTACATGTTTAAACCCAAAAGTGGAATAAAGCTAAATAATAAAAATGGAAGGGTTGATTATTTTATATGCTTAGGTGGGCTTCTAAATATTTTTATCCATATAAACCATGAAATAGGATGCAGTGACTTCCTACCTGAAAAATCAGTCTTTCATCTACAGTCATTGAAATATATGTTTACAGATCTCTAATTTTGGTAAAGTAACTTGAAATTTAAAGTTGTATGAGTACTTCCTCTTCAGAATGTGCTAAATTGATTTATTTAAAAGCACTTACAGAATAACTACTGTATCTTGTAACAGAAATAACAGACTGTATCTTGTGTCTTATAATGATGTCCATTCATCAAAACTGACTCATATTATTAATAAAATACTAAATAAAGTCCAGTAAGATTTTCTGGAAATTGATAAAATAACTTTAAACTTTATATGGAAATATAAACAGCCAAGAATAATCAATCTAAGACTATGAAAGAAAGGTTAAAATACAAAACTTGAGGTCATAGCCCATTAGACATTGAAGCCCCAAATGCTAAAACATTAGAGCGTGGTATTGGCACGTACATAAATAGGTGAATTAAGAAAGATAAAATACAGACACAGGCCCATAAATATACTATAAATTCACTTATGGCAAAGATGATATGGTGGAGCAGTATGAAAGTATGGTAAACAGCGCTGAGACAATGTATAGCTATACATGGAAAATGAAACTTGTACCCCCGCTCACATATTGAAATATCAGTCACAAGTGAATCATTGACCAAAAGGTAAAAGGTAAACCAACCTTTTAGAGAAAAATAAAGCAAAAATTTACCAGGCTTTGGGGAGACAATAATTTTTAATACTAGAAAAAAGCTGCTATCGAGACACTTCCCCAAAGAGGATACACAGATGACCAGTAAACGTATGAAAAGATGCTCAGTGTCACTAATCATGAGAGAAATGAAAAATGAAAATCACAATAAGATCACATCACACCTGTCAGAATGTTTACCATCAATAAATCAACAAACAACAAGTGCTGGTGAGGGTGGAGAAAATGGAACTTTCATGTACTGTTGGTGGGGATGCAGACTGGTGTGAGCATGTGGAAACCAGCATGAAGTTACCTCAAAAAGTTAAAAGTGCAACTGCCTGTGACCCAGCAATTCCCTTTCTGAGAATATATGCAAAAAAACATATTAGTCATGCAAAAGAATTACTTAAATGAAATAATGAAAAACATTAGGAGTTAGTAAAAATATGAATCTGATGAACCTTTGTTTACTGTTGATGAAGGGGCAAAATTGTTAAGTCAACTTTAGAAACTTGTTTGGCAGCTCCTTCAAAATCATACCCTATAGCTCAGAAAATCCACTCTAGCTACATACCTCAAAGAAATGAGGAAACATGTTTC
Organism: Trachops cirrhosus; assembly: GCA_028533065.1. Classification (NCBI taxonomy): domain Eukaryota; kingdom Metazoa; phylum Chordata; class Mammalia; order Chiroptera; family Phyllostomidae; genus Trachops; species Trachops cirrhosus. Next base: position 178,073,677 of record CM052539.1, on the reverse strand, counting down.
CAAAATACATGCATATGAATATTCACGACAGCAACATTATAATAGCTATAAAATGGAAGATATTAAATATCCATTAGTAATGCAATAATAAATTGTGGCAAATTATATAGTAATTTATAAAAATTAATATTCATTAATGAAAATGAATGAATCACTGCTCCATGCTACAACAGTGTACAGCTTTGTAAACATAATGTTTACTGAAAGAAGCAAGAAACAAGAGAAAAACTACTATTCTATTTATAGTGAATCTGCCTTTTGAACCAGTGACTCCACTGCTGGGAATACATCTGAAGGAACCCAAAAACAATAATTCAAAAGAACATAAGCACTCTTATGTTCATTTCAATGTTATTTATAATTGTCAAGATATAGAAGCAGCCCAAGAAGAACCACTATCAATTGATGAGTGGATAAAATAACTATGGGTCATTCACACAATGGAATACTAATCAGCTATAAAAAAATAAAATTTTACCCTTTGCTACAGAGTGGGTGGACCTAGAGAACATTATGCTAAGTGAAATAAGCCAGTCAGAGAAAGACAAATACTATATGATTTCTCTTGTATGTGGGATCTAATGAACAAACTGAACTAAAAAGCAAAACAGAGACAGACTCATAGATGGAGAGCAGATGGAAGCTAGTAGGAGGGGAGGGGAGGGGGTGGAGGGGTGGAGCAAAAGGGAAAAAAGACTCATGGACACGGACAACAGTGTGGTGATTGCAGGGGGAGGGGAGTATAAGGTGACTATATGGTGATGGAAAAAGTACAATGAAGATTAAATAAAAATTTAAAAATGAAAAATAAAATAAACAAAACAACCTAACATTTGGGAAGACAGTTTAGTAGGTACTTTTCAGGGGCTACAGAGATTTATAAGTGTCTTCAGAAGCCTTCTAGGTTGCTGATGATATTCTGATTCTTATATGTGACTTTGCCTTATTAAAGAAAACTATGGTAATAATATATGATTTACATATTTTTATGTAGGAATGTTAAAATTCAAAATAATATTAAAATTAAAATGTTAAAGGATTTATGGGTCTGGAGATATGAATTTTTATCATTTTATTTATTGATTTAAAATATTGGGTTTATTTTGCTGTTATGACATTTTTAAGGAGTGAGAAAGAAATTGATTGTTCAATTTTATGATTATCCAAATATATATGACAATCAATATTGATTTGAGATTATCAATAATCTGTTGCCTTTCACTTAAAGTCAAAAAACAATTTAGTAAATAGTTCTAAAATTTTAGGCTGCAGAAAACCTGTTAGAGAAAAAAATGTTTCTTGTTTTATATTACCATTTTTTCCCCATCAATTTTAATTAAAATATATGCATGTTGCTTAGCAGTGGAATATGCTTTAGGGGAAATTGGATATTTCTATTCAGTCTAAAATGACCACTAGGATAAAAGAGAAAATAACTATTTTTAATCAATAACAAAAGTCTGGTGATTTTTTGTTTTATTTCTTTAAAAATGTCATTGGGGTTTAGATGGGGATTACATTAGATCTGTATATTGCTTTGGGTAATAAGAACATTTTAACTATCTTCATTCTTCCAATCCATAAACACAAAATATCTCTTTATTTCATTGTGTCTTTTTCAATCTCTTTTAAAAATGGTTTGTAGTTTTCAGTACATAGGTCCTTCCCATCCTTCTTTATTGTTTATTCTTAAATATATTATTCATTTTGTTGCAATTACAAAAGAACCTTTTTTCATTTCTTTTTTGGAAATTTTATTGTTAGTATATAGGAATGCAGTAGATTTTGGTACATTGATTTATTTGTATCCTGCAAGTTTCCTGTATTTATTTATTGTTTCTAATAGTTTTTTTGGTGTTGCCTTTAAAGTTTCCTCTATAAAGAAACATGTGATCTCCAATAAGTGACACTTACATCTTCTTTCCTAATCTGGATGCCTTTTCTTTCTTTCTTTTTCTTGATTGCTCTGGCTAGGACTTCCAGTACTATGATGAACACGAATGGTAAGAGTGGACATCTTTATCTTGTTCCTGATTTTAGAGAAAAAGCTTTCTGTTTTTTACCACTGAGTATAATGTTACTTAAGGGTTTGTCATATACGACCTTTATTAGGTTGAGGTACTTTCTTCTATATTTATTTGTTGAGTGTTTTAATCATAAATGGATGCTATGTGTTATGTAATGTTTTTCTTCATCTATTGATAAGATCATGTGATTTTCAGCCTTTATTTTGTTAATGTGGTATATTTCATTGATCAGTTTGCCTATCTGGAACCATCCTTGTGTCCCTGGAATAAACACCACTTTAGTGTAATGCATTATTTTTAATGTATTGTTGTATACTATTCGTTAGTATTTCATTTAGGATCTTTGCATTTGTATTCATCAGAAATATTGGCCTGAATTTGTGTGTGTGTGTGTGTTACACTTTCCTTATTAAATGTGCTCAGAAGTATTGCCTCTTCTTCAATGTGTTGGAAGAGTTTGGAAAGTCTAAGTATGAAATCTTTGAATGTTTGGTAGGATTTACTAGTGATGTCCTTTAGTCCTGGACTTTTATTTTTGGTGGGATTTTTTATGGTTCTTTCAATTTCCTCATTGTAGATTAGTCTATTTAGGTTTTCCAGTTTTTCATGATTCAGTCTAGGAAGGTTATATATTTCTAGGAACTTACCCATTTGTTTTACGTTATTAAATTTGGTGGCCTGTAGTTGTTCATAGTATTCCAGTATGAGTTTTTGTATTTCTGTGATATCTGTGGTAACTTCTCTTTCACTTCTGATTTTGTTTATACCATTCTTTTCCCTTTGTTTTTCCTAATATATTTATTCAGTGCTATGAATTTCTCTCTAAGCTTTGTCACTGCTGCATCCCACAAATTTTAAGTTATATTTTATTTTCATTTAGTTTACAATACATTTTAATTTCTCTTAGAATGTCTGACTTTCTCCTGAAGAGAAAGTATCAATCTGTCCATATGTAATACTTTAAACTTGATCTAACATCACTTTACCTAGGAGAAATTCCTGGACATAACTCCCTTGTGATAAAAGTTATACCAAGATATTAATGTTAGCAAAATATTTCCTTGGCTATTTTCTTTTAATATAAATTATGAATAGATTTTTCTTGAGATTTCCACTTTTAATAATTTCATACACATTTATGAGAAAAAATATAAAAGCAGATGTACACTGACCATATTTTGGGAGTGAAATTAAATCAGTATGAAAGAAAGATTAATAACTATGTCTTTATATGTCTTGATATATTTACATTTTTCCTAATTATGTGGACATAAATCTGCAGTTCTTTAAATATTTACAAAATAATATAAAACCATGTATGCCTATCCTTTATGTAAGATCACAAAGATGGTACATTTTAGTATCTTCACCAGTTTATTGACTTCAATATTTTTTTGACATCTGGTATTTTGGACTTCCTATTGTAAACATATATAAGGTAATTTATATGCCATATATATGTAACTTCTTTCAATATACTCTGACAGTTCTTTTATAGTAGTTTTTTTTGTTGTTTTTCTTTATTTTTGGTCTCAATTGACTGGAATTTGTAATGCAGAAATGTTTTTTCATGAAGTTCATGTAGATGATATATTTTCTGAACTTTAGCATATCTAAAGAATATCTTTTGACTACCTTCACACATGAATAACAAAGCAATTGTGTTTTGAATTCTTATATCATAGGCCTTTCTTCTTAAAATAATATAATGATTTCCCTTTTATTCTTTGACATTTTTGTGTGACAGAAGATAAACACGGTGTATTTTTCTTTCCATGTAAATTGTTTATTTTCTTGGAAAATTTGGATTTGATGATATTTTTTAAATGTACTCATTTTACCCAACGTAATTAAAGTGTTTTCTGTTGACATAAATATCTTTATTTTAAATAAGCCAATCATTCAACAAATTAAGACTTTCTTCATTACATAAATTTTGTTTTTGTATTTATTTCGTATCCTTTTTTCAGTAACATGAAGCATTCTGTTATCAACCACAACACATACCAATAATTCCTATACAGTTTTATTTTTAGACTTTTCTTCTTTGTATGAGAGGTGTCCTCTTATCTGTTTTAATGGCTGTTATATATATTCTACACTTTACGATATCTAACACATATAGATTTTGTACATGCATTGTCATTTTTGTAATCTCTGTGCAGTTTAATTGCTTTCCTTTAAATGTCTACATTTCTCTACCATGTTCCTTATCATCTGATAGATATTGATTTATTATTATCTTTTACTATTTTATAAAATACACATTTTCTTTTTTTTTTCCCTGAGGTTTTCTTTTTTTTTACTTTTTTATTTTAGTTTATTCAGTACAGTTTCTATCCTTTATTCCCATTCCAGCCCACCCACCCATTCCTCCCCTCCTCCCTCCCCTTTCCAACACCCCTAGTTTTGTCCATGTGTCCTCTATATTTGTTCCTGTAAACCCTTCCTTTCTCCCCTGAAATTCCCTCCCCTCTCCCCTCTGGTCACATTTTCTTAATTATTTTTAAAATTACAGAACCAGTGTTAATATTTTTTTACATTAGGCATATTTTTAATGATGCAAATCATTTCCCTCCCAAAAGTATTTCCTATTGTGGGCAGGGTATAGAAAATTTCCTCTATCTCATATTTTTTGTCTATTTCATCCTCTTTTATTCTTGCATTATTTTGGACAATAATGGGTGTGATCCTTTCCTTCTGTTCAGTGTTTTGTGTCCTAATAAAGCACTGTCTGCAATGGTGGAAGATGTCCTGCCAATGCACTGTCTAGAGGGAAGCCACCGCTAGTCACATGTGTCTACTGAGCACCTGAAATACAGCTAAGGAACCTGAGAATGCAACAGTTTAATTTAATTTAACTTTACTTATTATAAATGAAAATCTGAACAACTACCCATAGCTAGACAGTATAGTTCTGGGCAATGCCATTTTAATGTATATTTATATTTTTTCTCTTTTTTACTGAATCTCTTTATTTTATATTTGATTAATATCCATTTCATGTTTTAGATAGATCACTGATTGTATTATTTCTTTTTCAGAAATACTTCCTAATATTCTCACCAAAATTTTAGTTATGTTTGCAAATACAGAACTCACTAAGATAGTTTTTAAAGCAATTGCTTAAAAAACACTAAAGAAGGTTTTGCATTTTTTTGGTGAGTACATTTAAGTTCTACCCTCTTAGCAAATTTCCTTACCCTGTTTCCATACCCTGGTTATTATAAATAATGCTGCTATAAATATGAAAGTACAGATATCTCTTTGAGATTTCTCTCTCCCTAAAATCAATAAACATACACTTGGATGAGGATAAGAAAAAACACTGTCTAAAATCAGAGGCAAAATAAAGTTAATTTTGATATTTTTAAATAAAATATTCACCTGCCATTTCAAGATATTTGACTGTGACATCTCCTGATACCTCTTAGCACGTGTTTGAATAACAGGATAACTATCTTAGACAGTGTGGAAGCAAAAAGTAATAACAGTAATGAATTCTGTTTGGCAGTGATTCCCAAACTCTAATCTCCACCGGGGTCTTGTTGGTTATTTAACTGGGTAAAATAGTCTGGGTTTAAGTTCATCTGTATTTGCCTTGTGACTACATACTGCGGTGGGCACAGCCAACTAAGGCAAGTGGTGCTACTTCACGGCAGCCAAGCGCTGTCTGGTTCAAATTGGTATCTGTTGCTGCCAGCACTTGTAATTTTTTCAGGAGAAGTTGTATTTTTGAACATTTATGTGAAATCTCCCGACTTTAAATGTTAGTTGTAACTTCTAAACACGATAAAAAACAGAGCAAACATGTCTGTAGAATGCATATGTTCCTCACACTGGCAGTTGCAGTGCTTTTATTAAGAATGAAGATCAAAAGCTTAAACCACCAAGTGTCAATAAACAGGAAAGTATCTCTTGAGACAGCTGAGGAGGATGCGGCACTAGACTGCCTCTGAAATGACTCTGCTTTAGTTTTATGAAGTTTTTGTTTACATAACTGAAAAATAGTATTTGCTTCAAAGAACATCCTTGGTTGCTTTTTATTTCTAAATAGTCAAACCATTGAATGTAATTCTAGATAATTTATAGATGAAAGAGCTGAGTATGTAAAATTGTAGCAATAAATTGTACTTACAACAAAAGCAAAGTGGTGTTAAAAAATATAATAACCATATTGTTTAATAGAATCATACTTAGGGATAACAGAAATTCTATTTTAATCCAGTAAAACTTAATTTGTAAGACAGCATTTTATTGTATGTTATGACTATCTTTGTAGATATTTGAAGGAGAGTACCAAGAAGAGATTTCAAGGTGTAAGTCCATTATTTTTTTTTAAAAATTGGAGAAAATGTCATAGCTTCTTATAAAATTTCTGAAGGAAATCATAGAAATATATAATTGTTAAGATGTTCAGTGTAATAAGTTATCACTGAGTACTTAATAATGTTTAATTGAAGAAAAAATAAAGAGAAATGCTTCCTTGGAAACCATGTTTTATTGGTAAGTAATGCACTAAAATGATATATGAGTAAATTGCATCTCTCATACTGATGTTTGTGGTCCTTCAATAAACGGAGTTTTTGACTCATTTACAATATGTATAAATGGAGAGAGACAAAAGAGCTGCAGAGGAGGGAGAAAGGGAGACGCTAGCAGGTGTGTGCTAGCAAACATTCAGTAGTCTACGTGGGGAACTCCTCCCGCCCATCACACCATGCCAGATGCTGCTGTGTCTGAGCCACAAGCTGTGGTGGATCCCTACGGCACTATTAACACAATCAAACCTGGCACTGTCATCACAGTTACAGAAACACCTATGCTAAATAGCTCTGTGTTGTGAAACTTGTTGAAGTCCATATGCGGAACCTTCGCTATGTTCATTTTTTTTTAACATCTGATTTAATTGGCCATTAAAAATGAGCCATAGTAATGTAGCCTCAAAACACTGGAGTACAGAGTGAGCACACATTCTGCACATAGACTGTTTAGTCCACTCCCTCGATAGAAGGAGCATAATCAAAACTCATCTTTTAAAACTTGATGTATGCATATTATGCATATATGTATATAATACATACATAATGAATATACACACACACACACACACTCAAATAGCATATGAACTGCACAGTGGATTCATGCTCAAAATAATCTATTCTTCACCCAGAAGAACTTGTATTTGACATCAAAGAACTACTATTCCATTGCTATTCCCATACTCTATTGCCTTTGTTTTTTGAATATTTGGTTTAAATTGAGTAGTTGAATACATTGCCTGAACTGAGTAATGATTTTGTGTATTTTTCATTGTGTGAAGGTAGACACATGGTTTCTTTTCCAGGTTATTAGTTTGATTACAGGCAATTATTACATAATCAGTTTCTTTGAGAGGTTGAGTTGCTGCATACTTAAGATATACAGAATATTGGGTAAGATTAAGAAAGAACAGTTAATAAAATGATGACATGCCTGTCCGTGACTTCAAAGGCAGATTTCTGATATCAGAAGATATTTCTCTTTCATACTTTTTTCTTAGTGGACCATTGACATTTTATTTTGCATGCCAAGGTTTTTACTGTCTGTGATTAAGGTACAGATAAATAACTAAGTCTGGGTCTGTTTATCTTTTCCCTAGTTTTGTGGGGAAAATACAAAGTCAGTGTGCTGACATTTCGATGATATTGTGTGATGTAGGATTTAGAGGAAATCACAATGAATCTAACAGATAATATTTGAAACAAAATGCTAAGACTGCTTGGCTCCATCTATTTGCAGATTTTTGTAGTAATGAAGGACTGCTGTTATATAACTGAAGATGCAACTTGCTCCCTAGAATAATCAGGTCCATTAAGAAAAATAACCCTGAAATATTTGTCAACTTCCTTTATTGTTCTTTGCTTATGTTCTTCTTTTGTAACAGATATTAGTGATGCCCACACCAAGCTTTTTTTTTTTTTTTTTTTAATCAAGGCTAGTACCTCAACTGCTATCTGCTCTAGGTGTTGAAAGCTCACAGCTCATGCTTGCATTCATCACCAAGAATTGTCCATAATGTGTATCACTACTCTCCCTCTCTCAATCTTAGGCAGCTTCTCATCAATGACTGAGCTCAGTACCCCTATATTTGGGTGGGATTTATGCTCCAGAGCTACTCATGAGATCAGAGGATCTGATGAGTTCAGAGGATCTTATGAGTAGCCTTCACCTGAATTCACATCTTAGTTTAGTTTCTTCCTCTTCCCTGCTTTCCTTCCTCTCACTTCTTTACAGGTTTCTTCTGAAAAGATTCTCTCAAAAATCACTTAACTATCTGTGTTTGAGGCTTTGTTTCTGAGGAGCATAATCTTAGACATACTTGTTCATACAGCAAATGTTTATTAAAAATATAAGGGATGTTAAAGTAATTGATGGGGCTAAATCAAGACTCACTATAAGGAAAAGCAATTGTAATCTTAGTAGAATATAAACAATATAATTCTTGGTAGCATAAAAGTTTTAAATTTTCAGTTGAGGTGGGACATCTAAGTGAAATACTGTTCTTGAGGTTCTTAAAGCCAACTAATCTCAATTCTCCTGGCAACTCAAGAAAGCAACAACCATTGGGGTTTTATAAGCTGAAGGACTCAGAAGTTATGGTAAAAACAATTTATAAACACATTATAGGAGGACTGTGATGTGATACCCATGTTAAAAATCAGCTGCATCTATTTATTATACAGGGTTTCTAAAAAGATTACAGTTAATCATTTATGTTTTTAGAATCTTTAATGATAGATAGCCCTTTTGATTCTCTGGAGTCCAGAGAAGCAAAAAGGATTAAGGCAAAAGCTGAGAGATTTGGGAACATTGATGTTTCAGTCATCTTTATTTTCACAATACACTAAGGTTTCTATTTGTAGAAAAAAAGTTAAAACCTAACTCTTACTTTATCTATTCCCTTCTTTTTTTTTCTGTTGTCTTTACAATAGCAGCAGCTATCTTTACTTAGCTCCAATTCTGTTCTGAATCAGAACAGAATTCTGTTCTTTTTCCCATTCTTAGGAAAGTTAGTGATAACTCTGCCTAGTTAACTTAGGCAATATAAAATCCTCCATCAAGTACACATAAGTCCATTCCCCAGCCTAGCAGTAGACGTGGTTCTGACAGCAGTCACAGCAGTCTGCTAGGAGAAGCTTGGAAAGGGGGTATCTACAGATTTGAAGAAACTGACAGTGGGCTTTGTTTCTTAGACAAGAGTAAGCAACCTGAGAACATGCTGCAATGCTGAGTCCGAAGATGCATGCCCAGACTCTTATATCTTTCTATTGTTTAATATCTGGCACTGTGCTTATAACATTTAAATGATATGTAAAATAGTTAATTTGAAATTTTGTGTTGTAAAGAAAAGAATCAGGATTATTTTAGGAACACACAAAATAGGTAATTCAGACTAAACTTTCAATCTATCAAACCTTTGGTCTAATGACCGTCAGGGAAGAATGAAAGAACAGTCATTTTTAATTGGTCTTTCCTAATGGGGTGGTACTTGAAGGCTCATGGTTTTTATATGCTACATGTAATTTTAACTGCTGCTCTATTGTTTTATGTATTCTAATTTAACACTATACATGTTTCACTTGGATGCTTGCACTGGTCTAACCATGAAGGACACACTATTACAAATTGAAGAATGACTAAGAGGAACATACAAGAGATTCAGGGAGAAGCAGAGACTGTAAGTATACTCAGGAAAGGTAAAGCCAAGATTGAACTGAGACCTCTGAGGAAAGTGAAGGGCAAAGCAAAGCAGTTTGTTTGGCAGAGTTTAGAGTATGACAAAAAATGTCATTGTGATGGAAGTTGCATTTTTCATACAGAACAGTTTTTGTGAGATTGGTCAATATTCCAGTATTCAAAACAGGACAATCCTGCCATTTGGTATCATCTGAAAAGGGTGGTTATTTTGTTATTTTTAAAAATGCACCTTTGTCAATATTTTTGGAAAGTCAGAGACCAAGACTTTCTAAAGCTAAAGTTGGGTTTGAAAATAAGATATTACAGAAACAACCAAATGGTTGTTTAATATTCCAGAAAGACTGGTGAAATAAAATGGCATGAGAAAAAATTGAAAGGAAGCATTACTTTCTAGGGGCTTCCTTGAAGTCATGTTGTTAAGTAAAATGCCAGTTACTAAATGTGATTAATCGATGTATTGTTCCTTGATATTAGCAATGCATTTGAGACAATTTCCCAGAATGATTATAAGAAAAAGTAAAAAACAAATATAAACTAATTGTTGGCTTAATTTATTGAGCAATCACCTGAAAGTTATTTATTTATAGGTGAATGTTCCCAAGAATAAGGTCCAGGTCTTCACCTAATAATCTATTTGGTATTGTAATCAATGGCATGTTGGACAAATAGAATGATGTCAGATTCACAATAGGGAATCTTTACATTTTACAGTAGAAGGGCTAGATAATAAACCAGTAAAATATCAATTTTTAAAAGTCTTAAAAGAACATAGACATTTCAAATGACAAAATAAGGTTTTAAAAAATTATCAGTGAGGAAGAAGAACAGATTAAAACTAATGAGACAGACTTAGAGATTTATAAAACTATGTAGTTTAAAGGACTCATGCCTTATAACTTCACATGAATTATCAACAACAACAAATACTCAGGGGACTTATCCACTGCTAACTGAAGAGCATATAGAATTAATTGTGTGACACGGCAATAAGATGTTTATGCAAGCTTCATTTGAATTAGCAGATTGATAATAAAGGTATGTTATCTTCAAGGAGAAAAACAAAAGTAAGAAGTTCAGAGAAGGAACAAAAACTAGTATGCTGAAAATTACTAAAACAATTAAGAGAACTACAGAAGAGTTAACAAGTGAGGCAAAAGTTTCTGACCTAGAAATGGTGTCAAGAAGAACTTATGCAGAATGAGTTATGTGGACAAAATTAAGGAAACATGTGAAAGACTAGGGGAGTGTCAAGAAATATGTAGTCAGAATATATACCTTATAGATTTTACAGTTCTTGAATGAGAGAAGAAAAGGCAGAAGAAGACATAGTATCTGTGAACTTTCCAAAACTTGTGAAATATATCTAACTTTAATTTGAAATATTATGAACACTAAGCTGAATCAATACAAGAGATACTTATCAGAATAACACTTCTGCAAACTAAATATAAAGGAAAGCATCTTAAAAGCATCCAATATTGTTACTATTACAGGTTGATAACATCAAAGTGCTGAAAGGAAATACCACCAATTATAAAAACTATCCTTCATAATTGAAGGTGAAATAAATACATTTCAGAAAAAAATAGGGAGAGATTAATCATCCACATATTTGCAACAAAGGAAATACTGAAATATTTTTCCACTATAACTGATCCTAGATGGAAGTTTGAAAATACATTAAAGAAAGAAGAACAGAAAAAAAGGCTAAATAAATAAGTATAAATAAATATTATTTGTATAAAATAATAAAAATAATTTTATAAGTTTTAAATATAGTAAATAAAATGTACAACACTCAAGGTAATAGAAGATAAATATAAAATAAAAATAATATATACACATTAAAGAGTAAAAATAAATAGGAAAATGCTAAATTATAAGAAAAAATAGGAATTACTGTATTAATTTAAAATGTCTAAATAATATTGTGGGTGTGGACAATTTTCAATTACTTGATACAAATGGCAGCTATTTGCTTTTTATTATAATTTGATGAGATATGCACTTTGCTTTATGTATATTTATCTATATATACTGTATTCAATAATTTTTCTAAAAGTTTAAAGAATATACAAAAACAAAGTAAGTGGCAAAATAAGGCTGACAAAGGCAGAAAGGGCTAGACATATTACTATCAAGTATAAACAGGTGTGTCATGTATAATGAATATTTATGCAAGTCTGAGATTGATGTTTGGCATAAAACAAGATGTAAGTATCGAGTCAACAGCAAGTAAGAAAAGTAGACCTTAAAATTGCTTTTGATTCAACCAGAAAATAGGCAAAACCATGGAAAGTTAAATAGCACTTCCAAGTTCACAGTACATATAGAATGGCAGTGTTGTGACTGCACTTGCAGGTCTGTTGGTCATATTTCATTTTTCATGGCACTTCCCAGTTTTCTTTTCACTCATAATTATTACAAAAATTACAACTGTTCTTTATGTAGTCAAACATAAAAATTTTCTATGTAGATAGAAAATGATTCTAAAGGACATTGAAAGACTGTGAAAGGCATTCTTGCATTTGTGTGACATTTTAGCTCAATGACTCGTTAACTGATTATACATGATACTTAATTTTTTGGTGTCAAGTTGGCTGGGCAAAGGGATGTCAAGACGACTGGTGACCATTCTTTCTGGTATGTCTGTGAAGATGTTTCTGGAAGAGATTAGTAATTTATTCTGTAGATTGACTAAATTTCAGCCATCCCCAATGTGAGTGGGCATCAACCAATACATTGAGGGCCAGAATAAAACAGAAAGAGAAAGGGAAGTGCAAATTCCCCTTCTCTGCTTGAGCAGGAATGCCTAACTTTTCTTGCCCTTAGACATAGGAGTTCGTAGATTTGGGGCCTTTAGACTCCAAGACTCACACCAGCAGTCCCAGATTCTTAGACCTTCCGCCTTGAACTGGGAATTATACCATCAGTTCTTGTGGTTATTAGCCTTCAGACTCACAGACTAAATTATACTGCTGATCTTCTTAGTTCTACAGTTTGTAGACAAGATTGTGGGTCTTGCTCTCTGTCACTCTTCTCCATTTCTCTGTCTCTCTCTCTGTTTTCCATATTATATCAGTCTGTTTCTTTGGAAAACCCTAATATATTATATGACTTCCAAATGTAGCTATATATCTATATTGGATTTTAAAAAAGTATAGGATGTCTCAGAGTCATAGAACAATAAGCACACTTTAATAACCCTACTTTATTGGCACAATCTTCTTGAATCAATCTCTCTCTGTCTCTCTCTCTCTCCCTCTCCCTTTCTATCTCCCAAATCTATCTATACCTATACATGCACCCTATACTGTAATCTCTTCTTCCAAGTTATGTTAATGGTTTTCAAGGCAAACAAGATTTCTTTTTGTTTCACATGTTAAATAACTTAACAGAACCCATAGATAAGTTCCTAGAATAACTTTCTGAAATGTCAATCTCTTAAAGTAAAGTTTTGAGTGTGACAGCAGAACATTTTAAGTGCGTATGTTATTTTTTTCAAAATGTTCTTTAAATAGAGGGAATGTTTTTTTACTTTTCTATTACTTTAATTTTTTTACTCCTGTAGTTGGCTTTTATTACTTGCATAGCTGTGAAAACATTGTGCATCTTCAAATTTGTGTAGTTTTGTCTAATATGGTAAAGGTGTTCTAGAATATCTTCTGTGTTTTACAGTAGATGATCCTAGACATACAAAACTCCTCAAAAATCTAAGACCAGAAGTGTATGAGGGGTTTTTAATCTACAACCTCTCCAACGCTTGTTACTTGTCTTGATAATAGCCATTCTAAGGTGTGAGTTGGTATCTCATTGTAGTTTTGATTTGCAGTTCTCTAATAGCTAGTGAAGTTGAGCATCTTTTCATATATCTGTTGGCCATTGGCATATCTTCTTGAGAGAAGTGTCTGTGTAAGTCTCACTTGCTGCTGGTAGGAATGTACACTTGTACAACCACTATGGAAAACATTATGGAGGCTCCTCAAGAAACTAAGAACAGAGTTATCATATGATGCTACAACCCCTATTCTGAGTTCTACTTGAAAAACTTGAAAACATTTATTCACAAAGATACTATATGCACCCCTATGTTCATAGCAACATAATTTACAGTGGCCAAGACATGGAAACAGCCAAAGTGTCCATTGATATATGATTGGATAAACAAGGTGATATGTATATGAAATACTACTTAGCAATAAGAAAAGATGAAATACTGCCATTTGTGACAACATGGATGGATCTTGAGGATATCATGCTAAGCAAAATAAATCAGACAGAAAAAGCCAAGAGCCATATGATTTCACTCACACGTGGGATATAAAACATAACAACACATAAATAAACAAGAAGAGCAAATAAAATGAAAACACATAGACATAGACAATGGTATGGTGGTTACCAGAGGGAAGGCAGGTGGGATGGTGGTAAGGGGCGAGGGGGTCAAATAGATGGTGATGGAAGAGATTTGAATGGTAGGCACACAATGCAATATACACATCATGTATCATGAAACCCATATAATCTTATTAACCTATTCCATCCAAATATATTTAATAAAAAGAATATAAAAGCCACATTTCAAATCACCTTTGAAGTTTTATTGTTTTAGATGTCAATATTTTTATCTGAGCTTAAGGAATATTTTGCATGCTTATAATTGTTTGTGAAATGTACCATAAATTAAACCTGAAATGATAAGCTATGTAGAAATATTTTCAAATGTATTTCCTTAATTTTCCAAAAAGAAAGCTTAAATTATCTGAAAAGTAGAGTAAGAAACTGAAGTAAAATATTAGTTTCTTCTATAAAATAAAATGGTTGCCATTCTGTGATACATAAAAAAGAATTTTTCTTAAAAAGCAATACCAAGGTAAAGAAATTAAAATAAACATTTAACATAGACCTACAAAATGCCTTCTTGTTATCTGATTTCAGTCCTTTATAATCACTGCTTACCCAGCTACTTCTTTTTAAAGAGTAAGGATAAGATCAAGAGATATTCTAAATCAGTAACCATAAGAAGCAAGAGATATTCTAAATTAGTGTTTGTTATGTCTTCTTTCTATAACTCTATTTCCTTTTAAACAAAAAACATAGGTAAATTTTGAAATATAATCCAGTTTTTCCATTTCACCAAATATTTGAATATTCCCTTTTCTCTCCTCCCCTGCCTCATATTTGTTGTAGGAGTGTGTGGATGTATGTGTTTTAA
>CM052539.1:178041690-178058195 GCA_028533065.1 Trachops cirrhosus | reverse complement strand
GTCACGTCTCTACACTTTCATGTTCTTGCTTTGCCAGGAATGCCTTTGCTGCCTTTCCCAACCCCAGTGTTTTTCCATCCAATGATTCTTGATGCCTTAGGATGTTAATTCAAATGTATTATTTCTGTGCATAGTTTTTGATATGCAGTTAGAATTACTTTTTAGTGATTTACAATATTATTAGTGTAACACTTATATATTATTAGTGGCATTTTTGTTTCCATTTTTTAAGAAATGAACTCCTTCAGGCAGAGAACTAGTTAACAAGCATAGCAAATTGGTTATTGTCAGTTCTCAGTAAATGTTAAATATATGAATAGATTATGTTTCCCTAGAAGCTAATAAATTATATTTGTCTAAGAAAATCTCCAATATATTAAGCATTGTTATGGTTTTCACATTGTACCTGCAGAATTGATGCTTTGCAATACTTAAGGTTAACAATGAAATTTAAAAAATGAAAATATTTAATTTCCTCGCTAGCAATCTCTTATTACTATTTTCTTAAGCTTTCTTTTCAAAACAACACTTTTCACTTTTTTCCAATAATATAATATTTGGGATTATACATGCTTGATTATAATATCATTATGTCATTTGAAAACTGGTCAACAATCAATGATCTCTGCAGGAATTAAAGAGAAGTGATCATGGACTTTGAGCTTTATCAATGAGAGCCATTACTTCTTTGCTACTCACACTCATTCTTTCTGTGCCCAGTTCTTAAATTCAGAACTCCTATGTACTATGTGAACCCAATTCTCTAGTCTTAAATGACTGTGTTGTTAATAAACTCTTGACTGAAACTAGGAGAAAATATCCCTTAGAAATGTCTGCATTTGTTCTCCCTCTAGTAACACGTTTACATTTCAAGCAAGAAGAGGGATGAATAGCAAGTATCAATGCCTTTTTCTAAAAGCAGTTTTTTTTTCAATAAACCCCTGTTAGATTTCACTTCTTGTTTCACCATACAGAAATGTGTTACTTGGCGATCCTTACATAAAAGGAAGTGAAATTATGTTCTTGACTTTCAATCTTTATAGCAGAGGAAAGAAATTGAGAAAATAATTGAGACTATATTCTGAATAAGCTGATTCATAGTATCTAACTGAACAACTTGGGGATTTGGAATTAAGAAACAGGCAGTAGGCAATGAGATCTCTTCCCCAAGCCACATGCAAACCACATTATCCAGTGAAGGAATTAAGAATTTTTCAGAGTAAAATGGAATATACAGATGAGAAAGAAGACAGCATAAAAGAAAAATACCATGTGGCCCCAGAGTAAAGAGATAAGGAGCACATCTGTCTGATGTCATATCATTCGCTAAGTAGCCCAGCAATTATTTGCATAAGACTCCCAAGATTCATTAGTTTCCTAAAAAAATGCCTTTACTTAAGATGGCTTGAATTTTTTTTCTTTACAACCAAGTTTCCTGATTTATATAGGAGTCAGATGGAGAGTAATGTAAGTGGAAAGCCTGCCAACATCTGCTCTATTTCTTTAGTTTATGCTCCCACCCTCTTAGACTCTATGAACATGCAAGAAAAGCCATTCTGTGCATAGATATTTTACATTTTCTGATCTTATCCATGTAAAATCATTAGCAATCTTGTGAAGAACACTCTTAAAGGATGGCTTTCTTTAACTTTCTAAACAATTAGCTAATCATTTAGCATTTAATGGGAATCAGTCAGAAGCAAAATTAAGAAGAATGAAATGCAACGAAACATCTGTACTTATTTTGGTTACCTGATGATACAGTACTTTATCTACTTTAATTCTTAGTAATGTCTATTCATATAGTTTCATTTGTTAATATTAAGATCTGTGAAAATGAAATTAGAGATCATCACTAATCATTCTCCTAATAGGATTTCTCCTTTTTCTTGATATGCTTCATTTCTGTTTGCTATTGGGCCCAAATCTCTGGAATATTAGAGAATCTAACAGAGGTAAACCTCAGCACAAACAGTACTTGATAGATTTTGTTGTCCCCATGGAGGTTCTTTTATCCTCTTATGCTTTTTAGAACACTCTTCCTAAAGTAACATATTTGCTTGAGGATCAATACAGCTTTTTGAAAGGAGGCATTTGATTGCTGGGGATAAAAAGACAGAAAGTAAACTTTAAGTGGATATTAATATATATTAATAAATATGTATATTTAACAAATATATAATACAATTGTGGAATAACTGAAAATGGATTCAAGAAGAGCTTTTTATTAATCATTTAACCTAATTCAGTCTTTGGTGAAAGGTAATATTGGAAGAGCAATTTTAATTTCATAACAACCCTGCTTATTTTGTTTTACATTTTATGATACTAAATACCCACATGCAATTTCTGTTTAAATTTTGTCCATTAATTATGTGTCCTATAGATGTATCTTTTATGTTTGTATATATAATGCATAATGCATGTCATACATATTCACACATATGCTTATTTGGTTAAAACATTTTAAGTAAAGGAGGTTTACTGTAAAATTCATCTTTACTTCAACTTATAATCATGAAAAAATTTACATTTAAATACACAGAGATTCCATTTTTATTCAGATAATACTAAAATCTCTCAACACTAACAGATGATAATATACTAAGAACTACCTTAGATTTTGGATTGTGTTCATCCATTGGAAACATGGCAAATCATGACATTTCCTTGACCATTTTTATGATAATAAAAATATAAGTTGAGGTTGGATACATGAACATTCAAATGAAGACTATTTTGTAACTAGATCATATGGATAGTATCCGGCCAATGGGATGAAGTGGAGATGGTGTAGGCAACTATATTTTCCAATTCTTAAAACAAACAAACAAAAAACATTGTCTTGTTTTTTAATCTATTTCTGCTGGAAGAAATACAGATATAGTGAATCATTTTGAACAATTAAAATAAAAAGACAAAACTTATGAATGGATAGCAAAGATAAGCAAAAGAAGGACTCTGGATCTTTAATGTGAGACAGCTATGATTCTAGATTTTAGCTTCTAATGCATTGAATATTATCTGAGAGAGAAATGAACTATTTAAGACACTTTGTTGGTGGATTTTTTTCAGGAGCCAAAATGGTACCCTAAATATTCATTCACCATTATTATATCAATAAACTGATGGTCATGTATCACATATGAAAGGATTTCAATGAAGATGCTTGCACACATTTGTAAATTTTACTAGAATACTGAGTGTTGTGGCTTTTAAGCTAGTTTCAAGAGAGCAAAGGCAACTTTCAGCCTCTGATTACATAATTGGAAAGACTCTCACTTATATTTTCATTACCTTTTCAATGTTTTCAACATCATATATGAAAATCTGAATGCTACTTTGTAGTTTGTTTTGAAATTTTTTGAATGGCTTTGAAACAAAGCAATGATTAGCTGACATATCATTGAATTTTGCATGAGTAGGTTTCTGAAATCAGCCATTCACTCAGGAATAAATTACATATATATATGTATAATAGATACATACCTACATATATACACTTATACACCGGGTCTGGCACAAATAATGCCCTTTTTATTACACAATCTTTTATTACAAAATCATAAGCATGTCAGCCCTAGCTGGTGTAGCTCAGTGGATTGAGCACAGGCCTGAGAACCAAAGCATCCCTGCAAACCAAAGTATCACTGGTTTGATTCCCAGTCAGGGCACATGCCTGGATTGCAGGCCATATTCACAGTATGGGGTGTGCTAGAGGCAACCATACATTGATGTTTCACTCCCTCTGTTTCTCCCTCCCTTCTCCATCTCTCTAAAAATCAATAAAATATTTTTAAAATCATAAGCATATAATTCTGTAACATAACAAAATCACATTCAAGCACACCATATAACATTTCAGACGAAATGGTCAAATGGTTGTCCATCTCGTGTGAGACATTCACGTGTACCCTACCAACTACACTCGAGCAGGTGTTACTTCTGTTGGTCCCTGTATATGGATGTATATACATATATATAATGTGCATGTTTATACTTGTTTTTAATGTAAAAAAACACAATCAAAATCACACTTCATTAAATCCTTACAATAACTGCAATTTAGTTCGTGTTTTTGTGTTTTGAAAGCAGAAATAAAGGCTCACACAGGTGTGGCAATTTGACTAATGTCATCACACTAGTATGAGATAGAGGATAGAAAAAAAAATGGTATTGTTTTTCATTCCCACATCACATGATAGTTTTAAAAAGACCACTGTAGTATCTGAAATATATTTAATAGCTTCAATGCACTTAAAAACAAAAGTTCATATTATTTCTCAGTGTTCTTTATCCTAATTGACAATAGCTAGATGCTTTATAAATTATGCATTCTGTTCACTAAGTGCCTTTTCAACATGCCATTATCAGGTTAAAGAGAAAGGTTTCAAGGATAGAATTCAGTATATTCTGAAACCACACTATCTGATGTTATTGTTGAGAAAAATTATTAGATATCAAAATTCCACTAATACTGAATTTAAAAATTAACATTTAAGTGGAAACACTGCAAGATTTCAGGGTTCATGATGAAATTTTTCTGTTCATTATGAATGGAATTTGACTTTCAAATATACAAGGTGTAGTATAATTAACAAAATTTCACATTAATCCAATTAATTGTTAGATCACATCCTAACATATAAACACTACAATATGAAAAACTTATTATTTCAACATTTAAAAAAATCAAACATAAAGCAAATGTTGCATTTCAAACAGTGTACTACCTGGTGTTGCTTTTGAATACACAAGTGAAAAATTGGTAATTTTAAATAAGACGGATACTAATACCAGTGCTCTCAGGTGGCAAATTCAAGAGACACTTTTCCTTTGAGGTTTTTTTTCCCGGTGTCCAAGAGTTTGAATTCAAATGCTAATCTTTCATTCAACTTCTATTTATTTGGATCCTGCTATATAGAGGTTAGCAAAAATAGGCTTACAGTTGTGAGTAAGCAAAACAGAGTTTATTCTTGTATTATGTATTATTTATTGTATTATTTTCAATTTGAATAACTTAAACCTACCTTTGCTCACCCCTTTGTACTTACCCCCTGTTGTTAGGAATTAAATTATGAATCGGGGAAGACATTGTTCCTACCCTTTTTTTTAATTGAGCTAATTGGGATAACAATGATAATAAGATTATGTTTCATCTATACAATTCTATGATACATGATCTGTATGTTGCATTGTGTGCACATCACCTAAAGTCCATACTTCTTCCATCACCATGTCTCAAATATTTGATCTCCTTTACCCTTTACTACCCCCTACCCACCATTCCTCTGGCAACCACCATACTGTCATCTGTCTATAATCTTGTGTTTGTCTTATTTGTTCATTTGTTGCTTTCAGTTTTATATTCCACATGTGAGTGCAAGCATATGAAGGTTCTTGACTTTTCCTGTCTGATTTATTTTGCTTAACATAATATATTCAAGGTCCCTCCATGTTCTCACAAAGGACAGTATTTCATCTTTTCTTCTGGCTGATTGTTCCTACTCTTAATGATGCTTATCACCTACTTGATTTGCCTACTTGATTTGTCTCTCAAAAGAGACAGATTTGCAAATACTTAGGGTAAATATATAAAAACTATTTGGAACGAAGACACTTTGAGATGCAATTTCCCATGTGAAGAAAATACATTAAGATGTTATGAGAGTAAAAGATGATAAAATGAATGTATTTAAGATTGACTGGGAAGTCTGGGAAAGCCATTGTGAGAAGGTGACAGTTTAAGAAGCTGGGCATGTGAAATACTGGAGAAGAAATTTCTAGGGAAGCTAAATAACTTAGCCTAAAGCCAGCTTTGCACATTTCATGAACTGAAAGGTGGCCGATGTGACTGAAATATATGAGAGAGAGCAGGGTTGTGGAGGTCCATGCGGTAAGCAGGGGCCTGATTATTTAGAGCTTTGGCGGCCATGGAAAATATCGCTGGTTGTATTCTAAAAAATAATTGGATATAATTGGAAAGATTAGATTAGAGGAGTACTTCAATAAAATGTAGGTTTAAATTAAATTGTGGAGAATGTAATTTAATATTCACATAAATAATCCTAAAGATTTCATGTGAAGACAGGAAACGGGCACATAAACTATACTGCATCTCAAGAAAGGCACAGCAATCTTTTATTTGTTCTGCTACACTAATCATTAATTGTTAATATATGATGTATGTTCACATACCATGGTGACAAGAGGAAAAATAGACTTTTGTGTATTTTTAAAATTTGAAAAGTATTAAGTCCAGTCTGCTATTTGACTTAGTCTTATTAGTTGAGGGTTGCTGATTTCAGAGCCAGAGTTTAAAAATGAAATAGATTTTTGTCAGACAAGGAGGCATTTATACTATCTCCAATAACATGAAATTCTACAGAAAGTCTACTGGTAGTATTATGGTTAATGATTTGCACAATGCCTGCCCTGTCTCATTTAATCTTAGCCACAAACAGATAAGAAACACAAAACTCTGAAAGTTTTTTCTTAAAAATTCCGAAGCATGCATCTAAGAAGTGAGAGCTAGAGATCTTATTTACCCTTCCTGTTTTTTTAAATGATGTTAGCCAACATATTTACTTTTATGAGTTATAATTTAATGTTCAGAATGTAATGCCAATGTGAATTCAGGAACCTATATTAAATGCTTTAAGGTAGGCATGCATTTTTCCTTTAAAATGTTACTTCTAGGAATTTGTTCTTAGGAAATAATTGGATATTTAAGGTGAGAACAATCTAATTGTCCAGTGGAACCCTATCCAGTCATTGATATGAAATGTATTCTTGCCATGTAGCTAAGTGTAAAAAATAGAAAAAAAAAAAACCACTGGAATAATTCATACTAAAAAAGCTATGTTTTAAATCTAATTTTTGTGTATCCTTGTTTGAGGGAATGCATTTTATCTGTCCTCCAATGTCAAATCTTTAAAGAATATTGGAATAACAAACATCAAAGATCCCTTATCTTACTTGATTGTTAGAATCCCATTTTTATCCCATTTTCTTGCTCCAATTATTAGGGAATTTTTTAGTAATGCCTGAAAGATATACATAGGTATTTAAACATTTATTTCAGGTAGTAATTTTGGTTTATTCTGATGCTCCATCATTCTTTAGTCACTATCCTCTGCTTTTCACAGACACCTACACAACTTATCTGCACAATTTTATCCCTACTGTTGTAACTGTTCGCTTCACTATCTTTCCTCACCTGGGCTATGCTGACAGCTTTCCAATGACCACTCTGTCTATAGTAGAATTTTCCTGCAGCTGCCACGATTTTCATAACTACAAAGTTCAGCATGTGACTTCCTAGTGTCCTTAAAAGAAGTTTTACATATTTTAACATTAGTTTCCATGTCCTCCATAACCTCCACTTAACCTATTATAATTTTCTTCAGAGTTCTGTCACACCCTTCTATCTCTCACAACTTGGCCATGCTGGGCTCAAAGTGTTTTGAAAGCCCTCTTTCTATCTCTAGAAAGATCGTTAGTTGATTGCTATTGTACATCCCATCCCAAGGCATCAAAGAATCCTAGGAAGTGAGATGCAGACTGGGTGAACTGGAAGAAAAGTGCTCGCAGATTATCATCTGCCTGGTAGACATGGTAATGACTTAAGTAAGAGCTGGGGCCAATAGGAATTAAAGTTGTTTCATGTATTTGTGATCGGATCATGCACAGAAACATACGTTAGAGACTTTGATCTTTTATAGACTTAAAACTCCATTTATGGTTACACTCTCTTGTTTTAACATTGTCATAATTTTTGTTCTGTTTTCAGTCCAAGCTCTATTTGCTTTTCCTTCTACATTTTATGTACATTTTCTTAACTTTTTTTAATAACTCATCTAAACTTTGTCCTAAGAAAATATTTATATTTTATAAGCATTCAGATCACGTTATAATTTCTCAAGTCTTTATGAAGTAAATACTGCTTTGAAAAATCCCAGAACAAGGTTAAGTTTAGAAAGTGCCAACTTAGTCCTTAGGAAACAACATCATATCTAATATTATGAACACCAAATCCTCTTCCTTACATCTGGTTTTTCTAATAATGAACAATGTTAAGTCAAACAATAAATTTCCTTAGCTCAACTAGATATATCCCTAGCAAAAAGAAAAATAACTGAACCAAATAAGCTATAAAAGATAACAGACTATATTAAGCAGATATTGCACCTCTGTTCATCATCAGAATACCTGAATATGAAAGATTTTTTTATACCTAATAGTATTGTATTTTAAATCTCTTGGCATTGCATATTGCTTGTCTAACACACTACTTCTGTATTTTTACATAATTGATTCATTCTACTCTTATGTGTCATCCCATTCCCTGCTACGTATTTTGACTATCTCTAAATCATCAATATTGGCATAGTCCCAGTTATTTTTATTCCCAGTTTACTTTTTAGCTATTTAATCTGGGCTAGTCAGTGTTATATATTATTTAATTATCATTCATTTTAGTTAATACTTTATTATTGTTATATAATATGTATATGTTATGGATAAAATCTATAAATAAAATACTGCACCCTCAAATAATTAAGAATAAGACATGATAGCAAAATGACACTTTCAAGAAATAACATTTAAGGTTTGATAGAGTTACTTACTGGGAATAAAGTGGAAAGCCATCTAAATCAACCTTGGAAACAATAGAATTCTTTTAAGAAGAAATAACACTGAAAAGAATATTTGATGAGAAATTGACATTATTGAGGGCATATAAACTTCTGTGTTTTATTATCACAATTACCCCAATATTCTATTTAGCTGGTCATAGGTATAATTAAAGATGGAGCAAATAAGGTGTAATGAAGTATAAATATAAGAAATCATTAAAGGATTTTGGAGAGAGGCGTGATAGGATTTATAATAGGAAGTTTAGATAAACAGTGAATGGTGAATCATGAGGAAGCAACTGCAGTAACGAGATCTTTAGGGAACCACTTTACTAATCCAGGAGAGAAGGAATCTAGGTCTTCAGGGCAGTACAGAGGAAGTTTCCATTTGAAGGAAATTTATGAAGTTGAACTGAAGGCTGCAAGAAACTGAGTTCCTAATTAGACATAAAAAAGAGACATAGATAGAGATAGAGAAATACAGAGAAGGAGAGATAGAGATAAAGATGATTACAATAGATAGATAGATGATAGAGAGATAGAGAGATAGATAAAGAGAGAGAGAGAGAGAGAGAGAGAGAGAGAGAGAGAGTGAGACTCACTCCACAGAGCACAAACTATTCCATGGAATGTGGTTTCATTCAATGAATGGCATTCCATTAGACATCTTTCTACAAGCTATTGAATGTCCATTAGTACAGCCTTAGATAAACTCTATCTTTATTGTTTTGGGGAAATACATAAATCTATTTCCTTTGGTTCACAATAATGTGTTATCATTTCTAAAAATTTCCTTGTAGTGAAATTTCATTTATAATGTTATTCAATAAACCAATATTGATTCAATACTAAATAGCAGAAACTAATTTTGGCTATGAAGATACAATGATAAATAAGAGAAACACAGTTCATATCTTCTTTCAGATTTTTGACAGGTCATAAGCAGATAAACATATAAGCATAGTAATGACCAAATTGTATGCAACTTGAAGAAAGTAAAGAGTATATTCTGTAGAGAATAAGTTTCAGGAATATGAAATATAGGAGTGGGAGATACTTCATAGGTTGTTCATAGAATACTTTTCAAAAGAGAAGATATACTTCAGCTGAGACTAGGAAAGGGAGAGGTGTTATACGTTTTCTTTAGGAACACAATTGGAATCTCATCAAAAATTTGGCAGTTGTCAAGGCTGATGAGGCCACACACACACCTAAAGGTATGAAAGGTTTACATGACAAACCTCCCCAAGAGCAGAGCAGGCCTCCAAGGTCCAAAAATGACTTGAGAGAACAAGGAAAGGAAACGAATTTGGAGTTTTATTGTGGCAAGTGGGTGAGGCCATGTAAATGTCCCTCTGAAAGGACTTATCGGTGGTTTGAACTGCCTGTTGGTCCCACGGGAGAGAGCACCTGGGCTTTTTATCAGCTTGTCCAGAAGAGAAAGGGGAAGGGATGAGACTTAAAGGTTGTGTGAAGTCAAATATCAGAAAACATACTCTTTTACAGAAGGCTACCTTTGGACAAGGTTGGATGATGGCTGAGAACAGGGTTGGATTAATGCCAGAAAGAAAAAATAAGCATGTAGACCTTAAGGTCTGAGATGGTCACCATGATCAAAGCAGAATGCTGATGGAGGGTAGAAAATAAATGTGTGAACATCTATCATTTTCTCCAAATATTTCTGTATTTTCTTTCCAACATTTTAACCAGGATGCCATTCAGAATAATGTAATCGGGATGGACACCAGCTCTAGGGCAGGATCCTACAGGCTCCCTCCTGAGCCATGAATTTGGCCAGATCCCAAAGAAGTCACTGAGGTCTTGGGGAGAGGTAAAATCAGCAGGCGCTTAAGTAGTTCAGCAGCTCTTTCCCGATGCATACGAAGTATTTCTTTCAAAACAACACATTGTATGATCTTTAAAGTCAGAATTATTCATGACATAATGAGAAGAGGTTGTACTTAGGAATTGTGTCCTGTGCTTCTATGCATTCCCTAATCTCACGTGGTATGAAATAAGTTGAAGATGTTCCAACACTGCACTATAGCTCTCAGAGAATGAAAAGCAGACTGAGGGCAATAGGTAAGCAGTTGTAGACCTGTTTTCCTCCTAGAGTTAAGCAACTTACCAAATACAATGAAGTAATATAGTATACAACAAGACATTAGAGCAAAACATAGCCATTATCAATGCCCTCACATGTTTCATTCATACCACGATATTCATCCCAATGTTTACTTCCACTCGAAATTAACCATAAGCTTAAGAATAACTGCAGTTCTGATGTTATTCAAGAAATAGTGGTACAGAACATATAACACAGCAGTTCATTTTTTGCTGCCATGTGAATATTACACTTAAAACTATGCTGTCTCTACTTTTGGCTGTCTACTAACATTCTCCTGGGTAGAACGAACCAGAATTTCAACTTCCAATGACTCTCAATCCTATACTCTACCATGAAACTAAGCCTAAATAAAAAGTTTTACACAAACCTAGAGCTCATTTTATAGCATATTTTATTTCAGGAACTATAAAATATTTTTCAAAACATGTTTTATCATCTATAAAGTCAAAATTATTCATGACATAATGAGAAGAGGTTGTGTTTAGGAATTGTGTCCTGTGCTGGTATGTGTTCCCTAATCTCACTGAGGATGAATTAGAAGTTCCAAGAATGCACGATAGCATTGAGCAAATGAAGCAGACTGAGAACAACGGATAAACAGTTGAAGGCATGTTTTCCTCTGAGACTTAAGCAACATACCGATTACAAGTCAAGTAATGCAGTACACTTCAATATTTTCTACAACTAAAGGAGCTGAAAGTTGAAACTTATCAAAAATCAGAATGAAAACAGAAACATTTCATATGATAACATTTCTTAAATTTAGTGTAAGTATAAAGTGTAAAAATATAAGATATTTAATATGTAACTTGCATCCCCTTAATTTTAAAAACATATATGATATTATACAGGGGTATGATTAGTCCATAAGAAACTTGTGTAAATTTAAACAAGATTTCCACTGGATACAAATATCCTCATTCTTATTCTCCTGGTTGGGTGAGGAATGCAAACTGTATTCCAGCTGCTATATGACACTCTTCCAGTGCTGTGTGCAGTGCAGAACTGGAAACAGTGTATAGACTGGCATTAATGCTATAATTCTTGAAAAATAATAATCAAAATGTTATTTTTTTTCTAAAATTATGGAAGAAAAAGTAGTCTTGCAAGTAAAATCAATGAGTTACTATATAGATATATGTTATAGTTTCTAACTTTAATGAACTTAGAAGAATATTTGAATATTTTAGAATATTAATATCCAATTTTGTAAAGTCTCCTATTAGGAAAAACAGAAGAAACAGTAGTCATTGTCTTATAATATGAAGAAAAGAATTGGTGAGGAAAACATCTCTCGTGTCTTATTCTTTTCATCTGTTGATGGATGATGAAATTATCTCCAGGAAAGGAAGGACTCACTCTTTTGAATATTTGCTTTAAAATATTACTAGAAAAGTCTTCATTGCATTTTTTCATACTTGATGGACACAAAGCAATGACATACATATATGTATGAACAAATTCACCAGCTGAATGAATTTTCATTTCCCTGAAGGAACATGACAGGAAATAAGTTGGAATTTCTTTTTCTTTGTTACTTTTGTTTTTCTATGAAAATACTAATTATCCTCAGTAGGTGCTCTGGTAATACACTATTTAATCTTTCTTTGTTGAAATAACCCAAATGCTGTCAGACTATTCAAAATAGTTGTGTCAGTTTTGAAAAGCCAGTTTTTCTATCAAATGTGGGTGGATAAGTTGATAAAAATTACCTGACATAATTCACTTATAAATAATAATTCAGCTTGCATTATTAAAGCATTTTTCATTTTATAGTTGTGATTAAGTCTCAGCTTTTTCTTTTGCATTTTATAATGTTTTGGGAGTATATTAACAAAGTTACCAAGCTACTTTTTTCCCCCATTTTACCTAAAGCAAAAAATAAAATTCATTTTCATAGTTGATTTTTCACAGTTACTCACAAAGACAGATGTTTTACTACAACTGCAAGCATATTTATATTAAGGAACTCTTCTTATCTAGGAATTGGCTTTCTATATTTTCTCCAATACTTTCTGTGACTCCTTTAGCTGTCTGTATTTTAATAAGAATGGTTAGGACCAAAGAAACATAGGGATTAAGGCATGCACTATAAGCCATTTGAAGGGAAAAAGTAGATGTCTTTTAATACAACTGTGTGCCCAGACTGTGTTAATAACCAAAGAGTTTTAGATAAAAAGTACTGACTTATCTTAGAAGTCCACCTTCATAAATCTGCTCTGCTTAAGACTTTGAAAAGCTTCTGCAAAGAACATTGTAATAACTGTGTTGAGACTATTTTATTCTATTATTTAGCAAAATAATCTAATTGACCTAATTTCCTTTTAACAGAATAGAAACACATAAACATATATACATATTTTAATATAGTGTCTCAAGAAATATTTACAAAGAATTTGCAGTCAGAAAGGACTGACTCATCATAGCTGCTTTTTTGAAAGTATTTCTAATGTTGAAATTTTTATTGATAAATAGCAGGTTTGATGCATTTCTTTGTGTGAACATGTTACAAAAGCTTAAATTATATCTGATAAAAACATATAATTCATCTTAAGAATTTTTCTAAATCAATTGCTTTATAAGATATTTGCTGCCTTGGCTGGTGTGTCTCAGTGGATTCAGTGCCAGCCTGCAAACCAAGAGCTCGCTGGTTTGATTCCCAGTCAGGGCACATGCCTGGGTTGCAGGCTGGGTCCCCAGGAGGGGGAGCATGAGAGGTAACTACTCATTGATTTTTCTCTCCCACTCTTTCTTCTTCCCTTCCCCTCTCTCTGAAAATAAATAAATACAATCTTTAAAGAAAGATATTTGCTGAATAAATTTTACATGCTCTAATTGTAAACAACGGTATATAAATGTCATTACCCATGTACAATTAAAAATATACAATTATATGTGTACAAAGTGTAAATTCCTAAATGAAAATAGTTGTATTAAATATTTTACAGTAGCATTCATTTATAGAATAATAAAAAATCTAAAAAATAATGAAAATAAGGGAGAAATAAGTGTATTTGTTCATTATTTAAAATAGTAATTTTGAATGTGGGGCAGGTGGTCAGGGAAGGGTAGAGCAATGGGGGAAATGGGGACAACTGTAATTAAACATTTGTTTAAACACCATATGCAAAATCATTTTTGAAAATAATAAAGTTGCTTCAATTTAAACTTGAGAAATGTCACAGATTTTATATGTAAATATACATATAGTAAAAGCTTTCTGTATAAAACTCTAAAATAAAAACAATTATTTTTTCTCTTTCAATGAAAATGATACTTTCATGATTCTCAAAAAAGAGATGCAATGAACGTAAGTAAAACAAAATGTAATAAGAAGACTGCATTTATTTTGTCGGAGTTTCTCCTTCACTGAGTTGTTCTTGTTTTATTTATCTAGTATTAAATCTACATCATTAACCATGAATTTGAAAGGCAGAAGAGAATAAATACAGAAGAATAAAAACTAAAGAACGAGAAAGGGAATGGACATTATAAAAGATAGTGCTTGGATATTTAGGCCAAGTGGGGCCTAAATATGTTTTAGTTAAAAAAATCATAGTTACGATCTTATCTACCTTCCAAACTATCATGTCATTCCGATCTTCCTTTGGCATTTTAGTTAAGTAGGGCTTGGGTAGCTTTCTTACTTTAGCGCAAACAGCCATGTTGGTGATTTGTTCCTACGGCAGATGGCAGATGCTATCCTTGTCCTCTGTATGACTCACACTTTTCTCACTGTGCAACTTCCAACTGCCTAGAGCCTTTTGTTTCTGGAACTGTTGCAAACTCAACTGCCAGCCTGCAGCGCCAAGGAATGAACACCGTCAGCAGCCTCAACCGATAATCTTTCGTATGTGTGTCAATATATTCTACGGATCCGTAACATCAAATAAGGTCATTTTGACTTGTATTCTTTTGAATTCTTTCCACAAATTGTCTATGGGGTCAAGGCCCTTGTTCTTAGTCACGACACATAAGCCTAAGATGACGATGCCTAGTAGCCACCACAAACACATGAATACAGTAAAGTATTTCACAGCATACGATATTGGTTGTGTAATTTTGAATACTTCATCAGGTCCACAAATCCATTAGTGTTAAATTGACTCATTTTAATTCAACAGAGTGCCAGTGCTACGAAGAGCTCACTGTTGTGTCGGTTACAGTGACGGGTCCAAGGCCTTCTTGGCCACCCTTCACGCTTCAGTTTTCTAAAATGATTCCATTTCTGTGAGCAGTCATGAAGACAAGCCACATTCCGGGCCATAAAACTCGCCTTAACAAATTTCAAAGAGTACACATGATACAAAATATGCTCTCACACCACTATGGAATTAAACTAGAAATCCATAACAAAAGAACGCTAGAAAATTCCCTAATATGTGGTGATTCAATAATAAACTTCTATTTAACATGCGCATCAAAAATAAATCCTAGGACAAGTTTTTAAAAACACTTAGAACTAAGTGGAAATGAAAATATAACTTACCAATGTCTGTGGGATGCAACAAAAGCGGTGCTTAGAAGAAAATCACAGCACGGAATGAATCTATTAGAAAAAGAAGATCTCAAATCAATAATTTCAGAATCCATTTTGGAACAGAAAAAGAAGAGCAAGTTACATTCAAAGTAAATAGAAGAAAAATATGTGTATATATACACACATATATTCTGATTATATATGTGTGTGTGTGCATGTGTGTGTATATATATAATTGCCCTGTGTTCCCAACTCAGAAATAATATGTAATTGTCAAAGATTATATATATATATAATCCTGAGTTCCCAACTCAGAGCCCCTAAAACACTTGTAATTTCCTAACTGACAAGATCTCTGAGAGCATCTTTATTCTAATATCAATATTTGGTCTTTAATTCTGGTCTCTGACACAGAGCTCTTACATCCCTTGGCATTTTGTGGGTAATAGGAATGTCCATTCATCTGAGGTGACTCTTAATGAGCCCCCAGATGGATTCAATAGCAAGACCAAGGCATGATTAGAAGTTTAGACCTTTCAGCTCTACTCCATATCCTAGGGGAAGAAGAGAGGACCTAGAACTGGAGTTTATGAGCAATTGTGCATACATGATGAAACCTCCATAAAAATCCCCAAAATGCAGGGTTTAGAGAGCTCCTGAGCTGGTGAACACATTCATGTGCCAGGAGAGAGGTGGACCCAACTTCATGGGGTCAAAAGGTCAAAAGTCCCTGTGCTCAGCACAGTTCCAGAGCTTACCCTATATATAAAAGCTGGTATACATAAGTGTTTCCCTGAGTTCCATGAGTTATTTTACCAAATGATCAAACCCAAGCAAGAGATCATGGGAATTTGTGATTTATAACTGGTAGGTCAAAAGCACTGGTAACAATCTAGATTTAAGGCTGGCTTTTGGGGTGTGAAGTTCAGTCTTGTGAGACTGAGCCCTTAACTGGTGGGGTCTACACTAATTTCAGTTAGCTCAGGATTGATCTGAAATGTAAGACAACCAGGTGGTGTCTCAGAGAATGCATGGTGTGGGGGAAAAGTCCCGCACACCTGGTGTCTGAAGTGTTGTGAGTGTGGTAGTAGAGTGTGAACACAGGGAAACAAGGGATTTTTTGAGACGGGATGATAGTTACAAATATAAGACTGTTGATAGAAGTTTCATTAGGACTGGTAGTTAAACAATTTGTAAGTCTAGAGGAGAAACTACACTTGCTCATAACACTGTCATTAAAATCATAGAGACAAACATT
>CM052539.1:177987251-178041190 GCA_028533065.1 Trachops cirrhosus | reverse complement strand
TGGTGTCTGAAGTGTTGTGAGTGTGGTAGTAGAGTGTGAACACAGGGAAACAAGGGATTTTTTGAGACGGGATGATAGTTACAAATATAAGACTGTTGATAGAAGTTTCATTAGGACTGGTAGTTAAACAATTTGTAAGTCTAGAGGAGAAACTACACTTGCTCATAACACTGTCATTAAAATCATAGAGACAAACATTGATTCAATGGGGTTTAAAGAAATTTGAACCAGGTGGACAAGAGAATGGGAGTAAATGTGTGTCATATTCCAGAAGCAATCTGCATCATTTATAAGGGGCATAGTTACCACATTCCGTGATAAGAACTATGTTTATGCTTTGTGTTAACAGTCACATGCTATTTTCAGATCCTAATGTATTGCCAAGTCTCCCAGAACTGTTTACTTACAAAATCAACAAGGTATAGTGTAATTAGTGCCAGACCATTGTTGAAAAGTATCCCTCCTCCATATATTCAATATATCACCAAATAAAATTGCATTTTTTATATAATTTAATGTAAGGGGGGAAGGCACAAAATGCATACAAAAGTACAATTATAAAATTGTGTGTTCACTTATTTCTTCATCAGATACAATTTTGAACATAAGTATGGACTAAATA
Source organism: Trachops cirrhosus (assembly GCA_028533065.1). NCBI lineage: Eukaryota > Metazoa > Chordata > Mammalia > Chiroptera > Phyllostomidae > Trachops > Trachops cirrhosus. Next base: position 178,040,568 of record CM052539.1, on the reverse strand, counting down.
ATATAAAGAATAGGATATATATTTTGTAAGCTACATTAAATTATAATCCTCATTTTTGTGCATACATCAAAACAGGCATCAATCCAACAGTGAAGGAGCAAAATAAAAACATTAAAACTATGTCTAAAATAAAAATGAAGAGAGGGAGAAATAATATATAATTGTCAAAGATAATATGAGTAAAAAGCATTGCCTATTGGGTGTCAAGCAGCAGGCAGATTTCATAGTCAGCAGATTTCCACCCAGTACTGGAAGACAAAAGGAAGCAAGTATAGAAAGGTAGGACGGTGTTCCCGAGAAGGGGAGATTCTCCACTTTTAATTAAAAATCATTTCTTTGCTCCTATAGCTGTCCTCATTTTGATCTGATCTGATATACTTCACTTTCCAACACAGATACTTAGCACGCATGTCTAAGCTTTTCAAAAAGATAGGATCATTCAACTTGGAACCATCAGTCCTTAGCACGGTAGTGTTAAATTTTCCTAATTTGAGTTTAATGAATGCATGCATTTAGGAAACTTGAAGACCTTTTAAATAATTAAAACCTCACTAGGAAGTTACATTTGGGGGCTAAAATATCATGTGGTGAATTCCAGATCATTTATAGATAGCTTTTGAAATATTCACTATTTTAAGTTTCACTCTAATTTGCTCTTAACACTATTTCGCATTGAGCAAAATTATATTTTACTTTATTTCAGAAGAGACAAGAAGTGCATTGTGAAGGGGCAGGGCAGACTTATTGAAAATTTATGATATGTATTAAACTTTTAGCAACAAATTCCTGAGGTACTTTTTATACTCTTCTTGTTTGATTTAAGAAAACAGTGGCCCAGGGTGTGCAGTTACTTGCCCAAGGTCACACAGTAAGTAAATGGCAAACAATATCCCCACTTCTCCAAAGAGTCTTCTTTTCATATATCATAGTAACTGGTAAAGACCAGCAGAGTGGGAAAATGACTTTTTCTAAGTCATGGGAGTATTTTGTGTCACTTTCTATGACAAATTGTCAGCCATATTTTCCAACTCAGAGTCATAAGGAATAAAGATAAGCCTCTAAAATAGCACCAAATAGCAGAAGAACATGAAATTTCTTGTGCACAATTCCCAGGTCCATCAATCATGAGTTGTGTAACCTTATATAGGTCATGTTAACTTCTCGAAGCCACCAAACTCTCATCTATAAAATGGAGATTAAAAATCATATTCATAGTGTTGTTCTGAAGATTAAATAAAACAATATTTTAACATGCCTGTTAGTTTTTGGTACATAGAAACATTCCCTGGGCATAACTGATGCTCTTTTTACCTATTTGTCTAACCTATTTTGCTTTTTACCTATTTGTCTAACCCCTGAATACATATTCAATCATTGAACAAAAGGTCACAAGTATTTGTGCCACACACCATATCTAGATGCTTGATATACTATGATCTACAAGGGACAGAACCTTAAGCCTGAATCTTTAGAAAACAGAGCTTACAGCAAATGAAAATGTTGGTCATTTATTTAGGGAATAAAAATCTAGGAAATCAGGGTAAGAAATGATAGAGAGTGAAGTAAAGAAAGATTCAAACAAGAGTGTATGGATTAAGTCCTTTGCTAGCTGCTATTTTACAGAGAGTTTATAATGGACTCACTTCTGTAGGTGGCTCAGCAGGTGTGCTGCTTGGTCTACACGAGGAACATCGCTGGACAGGCTGAAAGTAAAGCCATGGCCCAGAGTGGTCGATCAGAGAAAATAGAAGAGTTATGTGCCAATTTTCTTTCAAACTTCTGTTTTTCTTTGGCGAAAATTTACCCCACTGGGAAATACTTCACATTCCTTTTGGAAATGCAATGCCTACTGACTCGTGGTTCCACCGAAGGATCCCAGATCTCAGCAATGTGCCGTGCTGCTTCATTCCAACGTATCCGGTGGGTGAGCAGTCAGAATCTCCATGCTTTCACTGGCTGACCAGCTCTGCAGAAATGGCCACAGGGAAAGGCTCTAGACTCCAATGGAAAGTGAATTACTGACCCTCAGAAATGGCGGCAGATTACAGGGGATGCAAATAAACTATGTAGTTGTATCATGGGCATCAAGATAGAAAAATGCTTAGAAAAGAAGAAAGATATGCCCATTGCTGCCAAGAGAGTTAAAGCTAGAAAACTTTCATTGGATTGAATAACAGAGACAGGCTGGTTCATATTTGAAAAAGCACATGTTTTGGCGGTGTCCAAAAGACAAGTTAGAGTGGAAAGGCAACACAAACAGTCTCTCTCTATTTAACATGCAATGCCAGACAAGAAACATAAAAAGCAATATCACATCATGAGGGACTGGACGGCCAGCATCAGAAAATATAAATGGTATTTTGATGTAGCCAAAATATTGAGGCATCTCCTGAGAGACTGAAAAAATGCCAGCTTTGGTCAAAGAAACACTGCAACAGAAGCCATTAACTGCATAATTTCAGAGTATGTAGAATATTGGTACTATAAGAGTAGCAATACTTTTATTACTATGAGCAGCAACACTTGAAGCAGAAATTATTGGTAGAAACCTTAAAGACATAAAAAATATGAGGGAAAAATAAGTCCCTGTCTGTCTGTCTCCATCTCCCTCTCTGTCTCCCTCGGTCTCTCTCTCTCTCTCAAGTCATGAAAGATAGTTGCCAACAGTGAGAGTATGTAGTAGTCAAAAATACAAGAATCAGACTTAGAATGGAAAATAAAGGCATATACAAGTAAAAATAATAATTTTTAATTTAAGTACCAATATTAAATGCTTAATATTAAAATTGACATACTGAAAGTCAGTGTGTATCTCTCCAAACAGAGTAGAAATATATGATTTATAAAAGCAATCAGTACAAAAGGAGACTAAAAAGAATAAAAAACAATAAACAAAAAGCAGGAAAAATAAAGCATATAATAAAGGAAAGGAGATATATGCATACATCTAAAATAGATTTTAATAGATTATATATAGTCCACAAATAAATTTGTTAATAATCATGATAAATATAAGTCATTAAACATTTTGGTTAGAAAACAGAAATTATCAGATTCTACTGAAGCTATTTATGAAATGCAGACATAAAAGAGGATAGAAAGTTTAATGTGAACAGAACATAGAACTAGCAAATGATATTCAACAGAGATACAAGTCAAACAAAATAACTTTGTTGTTAAATACATTACTAGGGATTAAAAATACTTTAATAATAAAAATTTAAACATACAAAGTAAAGTTAAAAAACCAGGTAAAGAAATTAAATTAAAATACATATAAGTTGTGTATATATATGTTGATACATGAAATGATAAAGGAAACATGACCTGAGTGAGAGATCTTATTTGTCAGCCAGTGGAATGAAGAGCTTAATGAAATCCCAGTTTCAGATAAATAGATAACTTTTTGCACTTGTAACTTGATATTTATATTTACTTATTCAGATTGATACAGTCTTATCATTCACATTTAATGTATAAACAAAACAAGGCCCCCCATGACTTACTAATTTCTCAAGACTGCATAGCTTGAAAGCTCTATGACTAGAATTAAAATGGTCCTGGGGGATTCCTGGGCCTACAGTTTAAAAAGATGCGTCCTCTCAGAAGACATCCATTTTTTTTTAGTGAGAATAGTTGATTTTTGGGGGGAGGGGAATTATTCTGCCAACAGAATTATGTTAATAAAAACACATAAAATGTATATATATAGACATATATAATTTGAGGGTTTTTTAAATTAAATGCTTCATATATCTTCCCACTTGCATTTCTTTTCTTTTTAAATTGTTGTTCATTTACAGCTGTCCCCATTTTCCCCTCACCACTCTCCCCTGCCCTACCTGTCCCCACCTCCCACACTCAGTCCTATCTCCCCTTTGGCTTTGTGCCTGGATGTTCCTTGACTTGACTCTTCCCCTTCTTTCCCCTGTTTTCACCCTCGCCCTCCCCTCTGGTTAGTGTCAATTTGGTCTTTATTTCTATGTCTCTGGTTCTATTTTTCTTGCTTATTGGTTTGGTTGATTAGGTTCCACTTATAAGTTTGTTAAAAATAAATAACTGAAAAATTTTTTAAATTTGTTTTTGAAATTTATTAGAAGTTAATTTATTATCAGATTAAAATGAATAAATTGACATCTTCTTTACCCAAAATATTATCTAATTTTATTTCTGTGGGACTTTGAGACAGTGGTTTTAGAAATCGTAGAACTGGGGACCCCAACAGAATGTGGTAGTTATCACCGGATTGCTCTTGGCTCCAAACGCACTCGCTTGACCTGCTCTACAGTAGGAAGCTTTGCTGGAAGCACATTCAGAAGCTCTGTCAACAGGGAGCCCTGGACAGACAGTGCAATTGTAAGGGGCTCCTCTACCTACAGCTATTTTGTTCCTATTTCTGTTTCTTTTTGCTGCTGCTGTACCCCTGTACCAGAGACTTTCCTGAAGCCCAGAGCTCATAGTTTCTCAACAAACTTGCAGCCCCTGCCCAGGTCTAATGGCCATCTTTTTGTTTCCCTCCTGAAACAAACACTGTCATCCATGATCTTGCACCATCCTGGCAGCCATCTGGTTCCCAAAGCTCCAACTCCATCTCTGACCTTGCTTGACAGCCTCACTCAGCCTGTACCCTTGAAGGTATAAAGGTACCTTATGCAAACTTACCAGCAGCACACTGTGCACCCCAGACTCTTGATACTCCAACTTCCTTCTGAGCTCCTTCCTCTCCACCCACCTGCACACCTTGTGGGGTGTTTCCAGTTTGTCAGGAGACTGTGAAGAACTCTTGCAGAGGCTGCAGCCACACTTCTCCAGAGGAGATGTGTATCCCCGCCTTGGGGAGGAAACACACTCGCCCGACTTTGTCCTTGCTTCCTCGTGTACTCTGAAATTCTCTTTAGCTCTTTATCATGGCTTTGTTCTTATTGATAACAATTGTTCATATTAAACTTTTCCTGTTTAAATTATATTGTGGTTCCTGCTTCCTGATTAGATACTGACTGATACAAGGAGCATCAAGTACATGTGGAGGAAAGGGAGAATTGGATGTAGTTATAATGAGTTGTGTTGGTTGCAATTCAACAGAGTAACAGTGGGGATAATTTCTGAGACTGCGATTAAGGAAACTACAGAAATATTCTTAGAATACTTATTTCATTGCCTAATAAAGAAGCAGCTTGATAAATACTTGACTGCCTGGCTGAATAACTAAGTTAATGAGGTATATAATGGCAGTCACCACAGTCCTTGTTCCAGCCTCATTTTCTAGTTTGAAGCTGTTAATGTATGCCGAAATGATTGCTATCTTACGTTAATCACATTCCCAATACATCTGTGTCTAAATAGACTTGAATTTATTTACAGTGAAAATATAACTCTCCAGGATGGCATTGTATATTTGACAACTTATCAAATGCATGTTAAATATAGTTTAATTAGTTCATCTGTATGTCTACTAGCTTTGTGACTACAGAGAATTTCCAGATAAAATTTTGCTCTCTGTTTTGCTAAGCTCTATTGATTATCCTGTTCTTTATATTTTTCTTTCTTCAGAGGACAATGTAATTACTTAGGTATGCAGTTATTTATTATGTTTAGCCTCTAGATTGCATCGATTAGAAACTGGGTGATTCTCAGTATCTTCAACTATTTACAAATTGTTCCTTTGGTGGGATAATTATTACAGATGGTTGATTGCATTTATTACATATACTCACTTGTAGTGTATATAATAGTTTCTATGGCTGCTAAAACAATTTACAACAAAGTGGATCGTTTAAAGCAATGGGAATTTATTCTCTCACAGTTGTGGAGGCCAGAAGTCTAAAATCAAGGTGCTAGCAGGCCGTGCTTCCTCTGAAATGTCTGTGGGAGAATTCTTCCCTGCCTCTTCCAGCTTCTGGCGGCTCCTGATATTTCTCGGCATTCTTTGGCTTGTAGCTACATAGTTCCGCCTCTGCCACTTTCTTCACATGGCCTTGCTGCCGGGATGTATGTGTGTTCTCTCCTCTTCCTGTAAAGATGCCAGTCTTTGGATTTAAGTCCTACCTGACTTCAGTTTGACCTCATCTTAACAAATTACATCTGAAAAGACCCCATTTCTGAGCAATGTCACATTCTGAAATTCCCGAAGGACCTAACTTTTTGAGGTACTATTCAACTCACCACTGCAGGGATATTTAATTTCAAGATTGGGGATAGTTTCTAGGATGGTTTCTGAAAAAATATACACAAATTAGAGATAATCCATTTCAGTTATTTAGCCCAGTTTTATAGTTGGAAGGTATTAAGCACTCTTTTATACTAAACACTTAAAATGGAGAGAAAAATAAATGGGTTTGGATATGGTGAACACAGTTCAGCCAAGTTCCCAACCCCTCTTCTGCTTCAGTCTCTTTTAGGAGGGATGTTGCTTTATTTAAACTGTTTGTGAACCTTGATAGAGGTCGGCTAAATCCTTGCCATGGTTCCTATGGGAATCATGATACATTATTCTAATAAATAAATAAAGTCTGGTTTTTAAATAATAAGCACATGGACAAAAATAAAAAAGGGAATGGAGGTAAAAATTTGAGAGTTATGCTCATTGAGAAAAGCAGTATTTGAATAAAGGGAGAAAGACAGTTATCAAAAAATGAGAGTGCCAGGTAAGTTTTCAGGAGAGGAAAACAGCCAGGGCTGATGGCCTGAGATGGGTGTTTCTAGGCTAGCAAAGAGGTCACTGTGACTGCAGCAGAGTGAGCAAGGTGTCCGCACAGAGTTCTGAGGTGGCTGTGGGGTCAGGGAGCATCTTCCTGACTACAATAAGGACTTTTCCCTTTAGTCTGAGTAAGACCAGGTCACTGGAGGTTTTGTCAAGAAAAGTGAGATGATGTCATTTATATTTTTAAAGATCACTAACACTGTTGTGTTGTAAGTGGTCTGGGTGGGGGGAACAAAAGTAGAAGTAGAGATATTAAAGAGAAAGCTTTTTGCAATGACACAAGGGACCGATGACTATGGCTTTGGTCAAGATATGAGGAGTGGAGGTAGTGAAGTTTAATAGCACTTTATTTTTTATTTAATTTTTATTGTATTTTCCCATTACCATTTAGTCCTCTTATACTCCCTCTCCCCAGCAATCACTACACTGTTGACCATGTTCATGAGTCCTTTTTCCTTTTTGCTCAGTCCCTCCAGCTCTTAACCATCCCCTCAACTAGCTGTCATCAGCTCTTCCTCTATGCACCTTATCTTTATATATCCATGGGAGAAACTCACTGATTTTGTAATTCATAGACATTTACATAAACTCCCTCTTGTCAAGTTCAGCAATGCCGTGTACATCACTCAATCTGATGGTCAAACTCCAGTGCCCATCACACAGGTTCTGCTCCCTGATTAAATGGTACATTTAATCCATACACTCTGGTGGAGAAGCCCACAGGCACCAATGTTGGGGGAGGGTAACCAGGAATTCAGTTTCAGCCATGTCTTACCTGGGAAAAACTGATAGCCTTCCTGCATGGACACATCATGTAGATGGTCAAATATATAATTCCAGAATAGATGGAGAAGATTGAACTTAGAAGAATAAATGTGGGAGAGGTATGGTTGGTGCTTTTCACAAAGATGCAGAATGAGATCAGCCAGGAGGTAAGTATATTTAAAGAGGAAAAGGAGGCATCTGATGTTAAGGAGTTAGAAGGAAGAGGAAGGTGCAGCACAGAGAATGCAAAGGGAAAGCCACTAGGGAGGAAAAAATATTAAAAAACAAGTGGTGCCCTGGAAGCCAAATAAAGGCACTGTTTCAAAGCTATGGGAGTAAACAACGAGCTGTGGTAAACAGTGCTGCTAGGTCAGGCGAGGTGAGGCTGAGAACTGCCCGATGGCTTTAGCATGTGGAGGTCATTGGTGATTTTGACCAGAGACAGTTTACTTAGGTAAACATCCACAAATCACAAATCTATATGTGTCTGTGATTCGATGTATAAATGATAACATGAAGTGACCCATGCGCCTCATTTGGCTGTGGTTCAAATAGGAGATGATTTATGTCAGAAGTGCCTTAAAACTGGTAAAAGGATGCATACATGTAAAGCACCATCTTCTATTATTATTAATCATTGACATTCCATGAATCCATTCTCCTTGTCAATTAACTCTATTCAAGAACCATTTGCTGTGCTTTTTTTAAAAACTTCTTTATATCTAGCTGCTTTCACTTTATGTCTTAAAAGATAGACATTTTTTGACGTTAACAGATACTGAAATTCTTTACTAACTCTTTCTTTTTGAACCATGTCATATTTGTGTTTCTGCTAAAAGTCCCATTGCACTTAGGGTTAAATCTTGTTTTTACAGTATTCTAGTACATCAACAAGAAGTTTCCAACGCAAGGCAGTGAATAAATCATCTCTTAAAGAGTGAGACGGGTTTGCATCATCTCGTAAATACAGATACGCAGTGCATTTGGTGCACGGTCTATTTTCTTTGAGAATATAGAGTTATGTAGAGTGTGTTAGGACCCAATTTTGTTCCAGTTGTTGAACATGTGGTCAGAGAATAAGACATTTGAACTTCTCTATGTCAAATCTTCATCTCTGAAATCAATGTAGTAATGCAGTTGTTTCTCTATATTTGTTTACACTTCTTAATTTTTATGGTTCATTTCTTAGAATGATGCCCAAAGATTAGTTGCTTCCATATTTCTAGTCACTTCCATTCTTCCAGTTTTTCTGGATATCTCCTTACAAATAAAGTTTTATGTGTATGATGCCACTCTTTTTTTTTCCCATAAAATCCTTAAATGTATCTTTTAGTCTTATTTAAAATCAACGAAAAAAAAAACCACAGACTGTTCCTAAAAGATGTTATTAAGGTATTCATTGCACTGGTTGGGAAAACAATTAATATCAAAATATTGACACTAAGGCTTTTTAAAATAAAATCCAAATGCTTCATTGACATAGTATGTAATATCCACTTCTGAAATCAGTATTATTAATATTTGAGGCAAGAGCAAAACTTATCAAAAGTGAACAAGAAGATAATAACTACACTTTACATCATTACTGAAGGAATAAAATTTCTATGGTATTTCAAAAAAGTACAAAGTATTTTAAGAAATTATTGAAATAAGTTTGAACCAACTATTATTATACTCTTATTATTAAATAAAGAGAAGTTTCCTAGATGTTATGATAGAAAAAAAGTTGAATAAAGCACATACTCTACCTTCATGTAATTAATAAATAAGAAAACATACAAAAACCAATATCATTTATGACAAATCTAATCCATTTAAGGTATTTTGCTAGATCTTGGGGATGTGATAATGGATAAGACAATATCTCTTTCCTTCTGGAGTTTCCTTTAGGAGGAGTCCAATGGGGGAAATAAATGAATACTTAAATAATTAAAATAACATCTGATAAGTGTTAGTAGTATGAATGAAATGAGTATAATGGGAATTCAGAGAAAAGCCATTGATTCAAATATATATATATTCATATATTCATATATATGAATATTCATACACACACACGAGAAATGTGTTCTAGTAAAAATGGCATTGAACCCCAAGCCTGAAAAAAGAGAGAAGAGGGATGAAAGGTAATTGAAATCTTTCAAGGCACATTTGCAGAAGTAATGCATTTCACCACATTTCAGAGGTGGCATACATTATAAACTGAATTGTGTGACTCCCTAAATTCATATGTTTAAGTCCTAATCCTCAGTATGTCATAAGGTGATTAAATTTGGAGATAGAGCATTTGCAGAGGTGATCAAGGTTAAATGAGTTCATTGTAGGTGGGCCCTAACCCAGTATCAGGGGTGTCCTTATAATAAGAAGAGATTAGAGTGCAGACACTGAAAGAGGAAAGACCACATGAAAACAATGTGAGAAGTCGGCCATCTATAAGCCTAGAAAAGAGAGTCCTCAGAAGAAATAATCTCTGCCAACAACTTGACCTTGGACTGTCAGCCTCCAGAACTGTGAAAAAATAAATTTCTGTTATTTAAGCCACCCCGTCTGTGGTCCTTTGTTATAGCAGCCCTAGTTTACTAATCCAGCATGTAATGAAGGCAGAGATGTAAATTAGACATGCCACGGGGTGTTTTCTGTAGCTATTTTACAAAAGCTGAACTTCATCGTGATGTATGTTTAAGAGTTTTACATTGCTTTAATGAGTGAAATAAGGGTTTATCAATGTCACCGTATCTGCAACACTTAATGAACTGACAGGAAACATGACTGAAGGTGGGATGATAGCTAGAAGGATGGTGCAGGTATCTAGGTAGGAGATGATGTTGGTCTTGAATAGATATAGTGAGGACAGGAAAAGAAGTGAACTGCTTCAAGAGATATCTGAGAGGAGTAATGGCCAGGATTTGATGGATTGTGTGTGGGTAATGCAAAAATAGTGAAGTATGCCTCCCACAATTAGGACGTGAAACACTGAGTGGATAAAGATGTCATTCACTGAGTGGATGATTATAAAAAGCTGGCATATGCAACTAATAACCTCTCCCCAGGATGGAGACACTAATTTTCTTAGATCCAGAGAACATTGGTAGCTGATGACTTTCATCTCAGTTACTTCTCAGAACTGCCCTCAGCTAAAAGGGTATTCTTCCTCAAAAGTATACATTTTCCTAGGAAGTAGCCAATCTCCAATGACTGATTAATGCAGTGGGGTAAGGTCTAAGCTATTTTCCCTCAAGAAAGGTGACCCTGAGAGCCTCTGGATGCTGCAAAGACTGCTGGGTGTTTGCTGGCCCATATTCCACCTGCATTGTTCTTGAAGTTCATCTTCTTCCATTGACCAATTCTATTTCCCTTATTCTTTGTAGGTTTTACTTCTTAGGCACTATCTGTATGCTTCCTGCCTGTGCATTTTCTTTCAAGTTCTATTTCCAACTGACTTAATAATATTGAGCCAGGAGTTGTCCTGGGGAGGTTTTATATAGGATTTTTAGATCTTGATCATGTCTTCATTGGTTAATTGGCACTGAGGACCAGCATACTGGTGGTAAGTGGAACAGTGATGGGCCCTGGATACAGCAGTGCTACAAGTTTGCTACTGAGGAATTCAGATGAATAACTATTGGAAGAAAATGTACTGAATGGTACAGTAGCTTAGACATTGGCAAGTGGTGGTGGGAATTGATGATCAAATGGAATATGGGATTAGTTACCCATAACTAAGTGCTACCAATATGTCAAAGAAAGACAAGGCTGTGATTGTTAATCACCAACCTAAGTGGCTGTGAAAGTCAGAATGCCACTTTAAAAAAAGGCCTTTATCTTCTGTATTCAAAGGACAGAAACTTAAACATTAAGCCCAGGACTTATTCATAAGTGTAGAGCAATCCCAGGAAAGGTTGAATTTTCAGTGTGAAAATCATGCAATTCTGAGGTCAAAACACTGGAAAGACAATAGACTGCTACAGTTCTAATGGGGAACCTCTGAGTCAATGTACTTAACGTCCGTGAGAGCCAATAACTTGCAGAGCTCCCCGAGTCTAAAGAAGTAGTCTACTTCTCCTATATGTCTGATGGTTAGCCTTGCTTATAGAATTATGTGTGTGTGGTGGGGGGAGGTGGTCTTCTTTGATAATACAACCCACTCCTTCCACCAGGATCTGTCCAATCATCCTGAACACCAGATTCAAATGAGAATCAAATAGAATTAGTGCTGAATCCTCTAGAAAGAGGCCAATAAGAATCATGTAGAAAAGTCAGGAGGTGAAAGACAAATACGATATGATCTTATCTTTAAATGGAACTTAATCAACAAAACAAACAAGCAAGCAAAATATAACCAGAGACATTGAAATTAAGAACAAAGTGATAGTAACCAGAGGGAGGTGGGAGTGGATAATGGGGATAGGGAAGGGAGAAGGGTTTTGGGGAACATCTATAAAGGACACATGGACAAAACCAAGGGGAGATGGGATCAAGGGTGGGAGGTGGGGATGACTGGGGTGTGTGGGGGTGGCTCTGCCCGCAGGCCCGCCCCCCTACCCCCGGCCACCATGGATGAGAATAAGTCTACCAAGACATGATCCGCTTGGGGAGGAAAGGTGCCCAATCTCTCAAAGGAAAAGGGCTGGGAGCCTGTTCCTCAATGGGCTTTTATTGTGTTCATTTGCACAGGAATACAGGTAAAGCTCATTAACCATCTTCAGGCAGTAAGGATCAAACAATAGATAACAAAGAACTCTGAGGGCCTATTTTGAGTCAGGGTCAGATTGCTAGAGCTATAAAGCTTTGAGGAACAAATTTACTTCTCGCTCAGACCCTTATCATTTACTTGAGTGCATTCTAAACAAAGCAGGTTTCACAGGATTTTACATATTCTTTCTTAGGCCTGATTGCCCAGGGAACCCGCCCTTTCCAGCATAGGGCTGCACCACCCTCTGTCATTTTTTCAGGCTTAGGTGGAGCAAGGGAAGTGAGACAGCCATTACAGCCTCTGAAACCAGGCAGGGTGGTTCCCAACAGGGGTGTGAGGGAGTGGGGCGGATGGAGACTATTGTACTTGAACAACAATAAAATAAAATGAAATAAAATTCAAGATAAAAAAGAATCTTGCTGAAAATATAGCTAGCTTGGTTGATTCATGTGTTCTAATTAGATTCTTTGTTGAGGCACCAAGATCACCACCATTCAGAAATGAGGCAATTATTCATCCAGTTACCAGAATGCTATCAGCTGCTGAGTTACAACTGAGGCTTTCCTAAGGAATTGTTCTTCACCGAAGGAAATACCTCTCCTGAGGTTACTAATTCTCCTTCAAAGGTCAGCCCACATCTAGTGACAGGTGAATACCATGGCAAAAAGTTTCAATTCCCTTGTCTTAATTTCAAAAACCTCACAGGGTTATTCCATCTCCAGAGTTTACTGTTACTGGCGAAAGCCTGTAATGCAACTATGTTGCAGTTCGAATACTGTCTGTGCCAACTTCACTCTCTTTAATCTTTTATTGATATTGCCAAAGTACTTCCCTTGAAATTTCTTGCAGGTAAGTTTTCATGCAAGAGTCTATTTCCAGGGATACCTAAGATAGTAGTCATGAGGAAAAGCAAATTAAAAGAAATATAGATAAAGAGTTTAATTGATTTTTATAGTTATCTGAAATCTGCTGGAGCCTGTTAGATACAAGAACTTGGAGCTTATTAAGGTGATCTACGCTAGAGACGTATTTGAGAAATAGAGATGTAGAGACGGTAACTGCAGTCACAGGAATGAAGGAGGTCAGCCAGGGCAAGTCTTCAAGTGAGAAGAGAAGAAAGCCTAAGACAGAATACTGAAAAATATCACATTTAATAGGTGGTCAGAGTGTCAGAATCTAGCAAAGCAGAAGGAAACACTGAGGAAGTGAAAAAAAATATTTAAGAAGAACTTAAATATTTAAGAACTTCAATGAGTACAAGGATTACTCAGAAGTCAAGACAGCTAAGGTGTGAAAATTTACCTTTCACAAAAAGGTTAGAGCTGCTGTTCTGGACGAGAACCAAATCGAGTGGTGAAGACTGAAGCCAGGTGACAGTAGTTTAAACAGCATGTGTGCTAAAGAGTGGGAGATGTTCAGTTCAGACATGTCTTCCAAAATGTTTAATCATGAAAGAGAAAAATGACTGGAGTAAGATATGGGCTGAATGAGGTTTTTAAATTTAGTTTTATGTTTGGTTATGGGAAAAGTTGTGAATGCATAAATCGTACATTCATAAGAATGTAAATAATTCTAAAATATTATTTCAAAGAAAGATATAAAGAAATTGCTATGGTAGCTGGATATATCCTCCCCTCCATGAAATTCTAAGAGCTTTGAAAATAAGGTTCTGAAGTGGCAAACTATGCTTGGGCAGTCTGAAGAATCTCTAGTTCTTTTACCGTTTCTCTATTTAATGTCCAAGTTATGGCTTTATGGGCGCCAATGAGCAGAAGGGACATTAGCATTTTGCTGGTTGTTAAAAGCTATGAGAATATACCAGTTAGAGGAATATATGAAAGTGAATATAAAAGTTAAAATTTTCATGTTTAATAAATACAAATGTTTAATATTTTGTGTGTATTAAAGTTAGTGATTATAATACTATTTTCAATTAACATAGCAGAAGATCCATGTACTAGCTTAATATATTCCATAATATATCTTTCAGTTTGTCTATGTAAAGAACAAGAAATTTTGTATTATGTTAAAGAGTTTTGGTCCTGACTGGTGTGGCTCAGTGGATTGAGCACTGGCCTGTGAACTGAAAGGTCAGAGATTTGATTCCCAGTCAAGGCACATGCTGGGTTTTGGGCCAGGTTCCCAGTTGGGGGAGTGCAAGAGACAACTAACTTATGATTCTCTTGCACATTGATGTTTCTCTCCCTCTATTTCACCCTCCCTTCCTCTCTCTCTCTGAAAATAAATAAATAAATGTAATATTTTTTTAAAAAGTTTTAATGTTCACTTTTAAAATATTTTTAAAAGTTTTAATGAAGGAGGAAAAGAAGTTTAGCAAATTTAAAGAGTTTATTTCATTAAATGTTTAAATACTTTGGGCTATATTTGTTTTAAAGTTCTGAAATGTAGTTAGGAGCTAATTTACTTTATTGTCCTGGACAAAGTGTTAGTACTTACATAGCTGTCAATGATTTTTACATAGCTTTCTAACAGCTTACTTAATTTCAATCGGTTGCAGTAGCTAACTCACCAAAGAGCCAGTAAGAAACAGCTCTCCAGTGTTGAGGGTGAGGAGGAGAGGAAAAAAGTGCTCAGGTTGCCTGATGGAGTCTTACCTAAGGGTGATGCCTTCTATAAACACAGATGATATGTTCAATAAATACCAAATCACTGACTACAGTATGAAAATATGGGGGTTGTCCTGAAGATGAAGATTACATGGTGAATTGAAATAAAAGGATGTCAATGGGACTAAAAAGTCACTTTTGAACAATACATCCTAAGTGTTTAAACTTGTTTGGAAAATATTATTAAGACCTGAACAGACACCTCTCTAAAGAGGACATACAGAGGGCCCAGAGACATATGAAAGGATGCATTACTAGCCATCGGAGAGATGCAAATTAAAACCACAATAAGATACCACTTCACACTGGTCAGAATAGCCATCATTAATAAATCAACAAAAACAAGTGCTGGCGAGGTTGTAGAGTAAAGGGATCACTGTTGGTAGGAATGCAGACTGGTGCAGCCACTGTGCAAAACAGTATGGAATTCCCTCAGAAAACTAAAGATGGAGCTGTCTTTTGATTCAGTTATTTCACTGCTGGGATTATACCCCAAGAATCTTGAAACACCAATTGAAAAGAACCTATGCATCCCCAATGTTCATAGGAACATTATTTACAATAACCAAGTGCTAGAAACAGCCTAAATGCCCATCAGTAAATGAATGGATCAAAAAATTGTGGTACATTTACACTGCAGAATACTACACAGCAGAAAAAAGAAGGAACTTCTACTCTTCATGACAGCATGGATGGAACTGGAGAGCATTAAGCTAAGTGAAGCAAGCCAGGTGGTGAAAGACAAATACCATATGATCTCACCTATATGTGGAAGCTAATCAACAAAACAAACAAATGAGCAAAACAGAACCAGAGACATGGAATTAAAGAACAAACTGACAGTGACCACAGGGGAGGGGTAAGGAGGATGGCGGGGGAAAGAAGGGGAAGGGGCAAGCCAAGGAATATGAATAGAGGAGTCATGGGCATGGACAATGGGATGGGACTGACTATGGGAGTGGCGGAGGGTGGGTCAGGGGAGGGCGATGGGGAAAAAGGTGGGCAAACTGTAACTGAAAAACAAAAAATAAAAAATAAAATAAAATAAAACCTAAAAAAATAAGAACATTATAAATGAGAGACTACATATCCAGGTAAAGTTCAGTTTAACAGTATAAAACAAATGTGAGAACAAGGAAAATCATGTCAGTATTCCCTGTTTTGATTGATAAACTAAAGCAGTGATAGATTTCTGCACACATTCTCATATCTTCTGCAAATTCTGCAAATCTTCTCATAAATACTACAAAAATAGTGAATTGTTCCTTTCTTTGTGGCTGTAACTCTTCCAGGTGCAGATAATTGTTGTAGAGGTATAAATTCTACTCAGTGATAAGCATTCCAAAGCTAACTTTGACTTTTGGCTTTTATTGAATTGATAGATAAGTTGGACAAGTTGTGTGCTATTCATTGCACTTGATAATATAGATTAATTAATCTAATTAATTCATCAGGTGATAGGTGCTGAAGCTGTAAACATGTTCTTGGTAAAGGGAATACATACTGGACCACGTGCAAGGTAGAAAAATAAAAGGCTCAAAATGGTTCAAAATGGGGACCCTCACACAGGGAGACATGGGGACCAGGGAAGACAAGAAAAAAGAACCAGACAGTAAAGGGCATTTAGTCTTCAGAAATTCCACGGCTTCTTCCAATATTGAAACTCATGTTTTCATCTTTTCCTGAGTTATTGGGCATCTGTATCTTTTCATAAAATATTTTCTTATAGTCAAATTGAGAAATCCTATCCTTTTAATCCAAAGTGCCCTAAATAAAAAAAATAGTAATTCTGTATAAAGGACAGAGAAATATGAATTTGAAGGATATACCAGAAAAATAAAAGTAAACAGGATGGGAAAGCAGGAAGACAGGGCAAACTGAAGGTAGTAAAAAATAAAATTTTTGTAAATATAAGTTTTAAAGTCAGTCAAGAGTTTCTGTTTACTTTAGTAAAAATAAACAAAAGATATCTGAATTATGACCTCTATTAGTGCATTTGGAATATTTTCTTCTTTGAACTATACTTGTCTAATAATGTGACAGAGCTGTTTTCCAATGTTGATTCAGAATTTTCAACTACTGTTGTTTATAATTCTTTGTACAATGATATAGGTCATGTTTCCAATTTTAAATAACTAAATATCAGAGTTTCTGTGCCTCTTTAACTAGAATAAACTATTAGAAATGAAGTCCAACATTTCTCACTGAAACTCAAAGGAAATATTCTTCAGATCTTTGAGCACTTATTATTTTTTGAGGGGTCATTTCAATAATTTATACTTTTGATCCTGGCCATTGTATTTCTTCTCTGTTGACAACAATGCAAAGATAATTGAATCGAGTACTATAGGATTGTAGGCTGTATAGGGAATGTATTCTGAATGCTATTAGCTTTTGCTACATCTACTAGATCTATTCACACTTGGCACATAATATGCTCATGAAAATGATGACCCCAAAAGAGAAAGTGAGACATGAAACTCTTCCCCATACAATAAAGAGAAAAAAGGCAGGAAGATATATACATCCTTATTTTTGTTACACTGGATAATTGCATGGACACCTTCAATTCTCTAGCAACTGCGAGATCTGATTTTTGTTTCATTTTCTGAGACTATTCCTCTGTTCCATGTTAAATCAGGACCTCCCGAGACATGACATGTTTGATGCATCATATTTTATAATAATGAAATATAACATGTCAAGGGTTATTACACACCCAAAAGTAAACAAAACAAAGGAGCAAGGAATAACAAGGTGCCTCCATAGCTCCAGAGGACGTATTTCTTGGTGGTTGAAATATTAGTGATTGGTTCAGTGCACTTCAACTTGAAAAAAATGAAAGACTAATAATGTCATTATCCAGGTTCTGCTTCTACTTAAGGATTACCTTGGACTGCACAATAACAAACAAAATGAGAAAGGAGAAAAATGTGGAAGAAAATGTCAAGTAATCTCACTATCGACAGATTTTTTCATAAACCTTAAAAAATCACAATCTAAACATTGGCCTGATCTCATATTCTAATGTATAAGGCTGCATTACTAATATTTATAATCAATTTACTAACATGTGTTTAAAATATTGTATATTCACTCAAGCATTTAACGTGTGTTTGAATATTTAGATAAAAAGATCAAGTCTATCTATCTCAAGCCAGTGAGAGAAAAAGCTGTGCAAAGAGAACGCAAATCCATCAGAGATTTCAACATATCTGTGTGTGTGTGTGTGACAGAGAGAGAGAGAGAGATGTTCCCACCAAATTTAATAGGAAGACTATAATTTTCAACCCATTTATTTCTTTAGATCATTAATGCTTAACACTTAATATTTCACCTCAGTATGAGTCTCATGTGTTTTTCTCAACAAAACATTAATTTGTTCCTGGTTGAAACATTCTTCATGTTAGGCATTGATTCTGTTATAGAGCTGAACCTGCCAATACAGGTAGTATTTTTCTGTGGCAAGATTTTGACCTCTTTATTGGAGAAAACTGTTCAATCACCCATTTGTGCATTATTGCTTGAAAGTGTTATACTTTACCCAAGGTTAGGTCAACTACTACAAGTTGATTTTGCCATAATTCCATTCTAAACTTCCGGGAGGTATCTTGCTTTTCCTCTTAAAGTGATGAATGCTCTAATAGAGGTAAGGGAATTGACCGGTGTACTACAGAAGAGGAATACATTCTGAGTGCCATTATTTCTGATGGATTGCACTAACATAAGACTTTCCTATGCAGAAAGCTTAAAAAACCATGATGTCTGATCTGTGCTGGGGTATTAAGTAAGGAACAGGTAGCAAAAGGGCTTCCCAAACAGAAAGACAAACATAAGTAAAAGCATTGAACCATGAAAGTGTATTCTGTCTAGAAACAAAGACAAGAATCACTTGGAAGACACATAACTGCCTCCTTGGGAGTCAGAGTACATGATTTTCCTCTCTGTCTGCCCTTCTTATTTATGACAGTTTTGTCAATTTATTCATACTTTTCAATAAACTCAATTGTGCACCCAGCAACATACTATAAGCAAGAAATTAAACCTATAAAGAACATTGCCTATTTCAAAACACCAATATTTCAGATAATTATAATAAATGCAGTAAAAGTAATAACAGAGGTAGCTTCCAGGAGCAAAGACAATAATCAGTAGGTAAACCAGCCTGGCAGAACGGGAGAGGATGAGTGAGGGAGGGAGTGGACAAGCAGGGCTTCATGGTGGAGAAGCCAAATGCCAGATTTATTTTAAAAGATCAGGAGGAAATTGAAAAGACAAGACTAAAAGAGAAAGTCATTTTAATTAGAGAAATAAACAGAGATACAGAGATTGTTAGTGAATCTAGAGCATAGAGTGTAAACCTAAGAGTAGTGAAAATGTACGGCTGAGGTAATGTTAGTAGGTGATACCAGGAAGGTTGTGAGGTCTGTGTTAGAGAATTTCATTTTGATCCAGAGCCACAGGAACAGTGGTTGAAGGATTTTAAAACAGAAATGGCACAACCAGCCATTCATATGGACACATTACGCCATAGGTTTATTGGATTTGAGGAAGATGGATGGCGGATTTGAGGATGCATTAGTAAAGGGAGGGAGACCAGGTCACACAGTAGTTAACTGAGAACTGATGAGAAACCAAATTAAGGCAATAATACTCTTAGGGATAGAGATTAGTGATTGCACTGATCGTAAATATACTATCAGGCAAATATGCCTGACTTTGTAGTTGAGTGGTAGAGGGGTGAAGGGGGAGGAAACAAATTTGAATTTACATTCACCTATGCATCTCTAGTAAGTTTGTGGACAGTGTTGTCAACAACAAAAAAAAATGGAAGAGAAGAATTATTATGTATCTTTCAGACTGAAAAAGTTCATCTTTATTGCATTTTAGAACACCACTAAAATTGCAAGAGGCATTAGGTTCACAAGAACCAAGGCATGGAGAGAAAGAAAAAAAACATTCAATAGACAATGTAGCTGAATATTTTAAAGTAAGGGGAAGGGATGGATATTTCAGCAGAGCAGAGAAAGAAGAAACTTAAATTATAAGAGGGATAACAATATGCATAAAACTTGTCTAATTCTTCTGAATCTTTTAAGTGTTTAGGGTTTGAAGGGACTGGGGAGGTGGTGGAGGACTAGGGACTGAAATTAGAAACAATGGATTAGTAACAATATCTCTCTCTCACCCAGGGTCCTACAGGAAGTTTATTCCCTGAAAATACTGGATTAGAGTGCACCAGGCTCCAGGACATCAGGCACAGGGCAGACAAAGGTGAAGCAGTAGACAGAAGAAAGAAGCATAAATGAAAATGATCACTCTGGATCTTACGGCCCCCTACATGCTTCCAGAACATTGCTGACTCTGCTCCCAGAATGCTTTCTGACACGTATATAAAACCTTTTACAATACACTGGTTGCAAATTCTTTCCCGGGCGGGGGGGCAGGGGCAGCTGTGGAACAAAAAACTTTTCAGCAACAGAGGAAATATGTACCCATTAGAAAAGCCTATTCAAAACTATGGTACATTTACACAATGGAATTCTATGCAGCAGAAAGAAAGAAGGAGCTCATACCCTTTGCAACAGCATGGATGGAACTGGAAAGCATTATGCTTAGCGAAATAAGCCAGGCAGTGAAAGACAAATACCATATGATCTCACCTTTAACAGGAACCTAAACAAGAAAACAAAGAAACAAGCAAAATATAGCCAAAGACACTGAAATGGAGGATGGGTTGTCAGTGACCAGAGGGGAGAGGGGAGGGAATTTCAGGGGAGAAGGGAAGGGTTTGCAGGAACAAATATAGAGGACTAATGGACAAAAACTAGGGGGGTTGGAAATGGGAGGGAGGAGGGGAGGGATGGGTGGGTTGGCTGGAATGGGAGTAAAGGATAGAAACTGTACTTGACTGATGATTAAAATAAAAAAATTCAGAAAAAAAAGAAAAGCCTATTCATGTTTAAATAATTTCAGAGTAAACTCTGTCAGCTAGAAGCTTCCATTGCCTATTCCCCTTCCAACCCTGTATTCGTTTCCTAGGGCTGCTGTAGAAAATTACTACAAACTAGGTGGAGTAAAGCAACATCAGTTTATTTTTCAAAATTCTGGAGGCCAGGAGTCTGTAACCAAGGCATTGACAGGGCCACACGGCCCCAAAGGCTTTAGGAGAAACTCCTTTCTGGCCTGATCCAGGTTCTCATGGCTTCAGGTGTTCCCTGGCTTGCAGTAGCATAACTCTAATCCTTGACCCTATCTTTACTTGACTTTTTTCCTGGTGTGTCTGTCTTCTTTTCTTTTTTCTCTTATAAAGACAGTTGTCATTGGGTTTGGGGGCCACCCTAATAGGTCGACTTCATGTGGAGATTCTTGACTTAACTACATACATAAGGAGAAAGCCTTTTTTTTCCAAATGAGTTTCCACTCACAGGTTCCAGGGGTTCGCAGGTGAGCATATAATTTTGGGAGCCATAATTCAGCCACTACATACCCTGCACTCCCAGAGCAGAACACGCTGCTGTCATTCTTAAATATGAACTGGCAGCCGTGGAATACTTTGAAGCATGTTGAGAAGGGGTTGATACAAGAGTGAGAAAAGCAGATAATGAGAAGATATGAGATGAGATCAAGGTCCACATAGAGGAATTTTTGTTTTGTTTTGCATCATTTTGTTTTGTTCTAGAGAAAGCAGCAACTGTCTGATATTGGAGACACAGAGATGACAACTGATGGACATGCACGATGGTTTATGGGCAGTCAGTGGGGAAACATGCCTGGTGGTCTTACTTTTCTTGCTGATGCAATGTGTCAGCTCAATCCTTCAAAATGCAGACACTAAGAGAGAGTTAGGAGTGGAAGTGACTCATGGAGGGACAATGCCCGTAAAACATAAATGGGGTAGGAATCAGGATTGGACAGAGAGCCTCAGAACATATTGCACACAGTGTCTCCAGAGCCAAGTAATAGTAATCCATAGTTTGACAAAAATGAGCAGGCAGCAGTACAGCCACGGTGCTCAGTTGCTGACAGCAGGCTGCCCAAGAAAAGTGCAGTCTTTGGTTCAGACTGTGGACTGTCAGCTCATGGCACTCCTTCTTCATTCCTCCTTGGCTTCTGTATTTGGAGGAAGAGATGCCTGTTAGGAGTGAAGGAGAGCAAGGATTTCTAAGAGCGGTTGTATCCCTAACCTAAATTTGCCCTATACTCTGACCCGCTGACTAAATTTTCATAATCCTGGGTCACTTTTACTTTGGGAGCATTGCATTTGGACACTGCATATAAAAACTCATGAACATTTATTATTGTTTTGTTTTCTTATACAATGTAACTTAGCAGTGTAAAAAAGATAGTATTTTGAAGGAAAGACTAAAGACCGTATCCCATGAAAGACCTCCAGTCCCCAGCAATGCTAGCCCGGAATACGCAACCCACAGAATCTTTACTGACTGAGGGAAAAGAAGACAGTGAAATGTCCAAGAAACCTGAAAAGAAATTCTAGAGAATACTGGGACAGCTAAAGAAACATATGCAAATGCAACCAGAGATTACCAAGAATCTGATAGTAACCATACTAAGCTACAAAATGGGAAGGAAATACAACTGTATATTCCATTCAGATTTTTAACTGAAAAACATTTCTAACTGAAATGAAAAACATTTAACTAAAAAACATGTGTCTGACATACCTGCTGGTGAGCTGAAGTTTTTTTTGCAACCAATTATGGTAATAGCTTGCAGTAATGTCACAGTTTTTCACAGGTGTTAAATGTTGAAAACCACCGAGTTCTGTTGACAATGCAAACACAGTAAATCAATTATGAACATGACAAAAATATCTTGAGGTAAAAAAAGTGGGTCAAAAAGAGCAGCGTTTGTATTTTTGCTGTTGTAAAATGTTCAAAGCCTTCAAATACAAGGGAAAACGAATCCCTTACACTAGAAAGCTTTCCAAAAATTCTCACCGACAACTGAAGCAATGTAGTGTAGCTTAACATTACTGATAAAAATATTTGTATGTGCATATTAATCATATAATCATATATGTATAAATGTGTGTGTACAAATTCACACAGTTTTTTCTTACATGAAATAGAAAAAAATAATTAAAATTGACCAAACAGTATCCACATGCTTTTGAGGAAAAAAAATAAGTGTATAACTATGGAAAACAATTTTTTAAATGGCATTAAATATTTCACAAGATATGTGTTAATGGCATTACTTAAAATCTACTCCATTTCTCCCACAGTTTATAACTCCCACTACACCTGTGTGGCAACATTCCAAAATGTAAATGATTCTGCGGAAACAATAGCAAGCACCTTCCTGGGAAATGTGAATGAGCTGCCACAGAGACACACAAATGGAATCTGAAAGGGATTATTGGCTATAGAGATAATTATAAGTCTTTAATACCTGTCCTTTTGAGTCATCAGATTGTGTAAAATTAGTCTTGATGCATGCAAGTGAGCAATAGGAAATAACTTGTCTAAACCTGAACTTCTGCAGGAGAGTTCTGGCCGTCCCAAAATCCACCGCTTAAGGAAGAGAATTCCGGTTTCCCTCAAAGCTTGGACCTCCATCTCAGTTGACCCAGGAACAACAATATGGCAAAGAGTTTGTCACATATTATAATGGCAACTGCATGTCTTCTTCCCCCAAACAGACCATCCCAAGGAAGAGGTTTTCTGCTGCAAGCCTCAGCCCCTACACTGAGCTGGCAGTAGGGCTCCCTAGATTCAAGATTCTGAACCACTATGATGAGTTTACATGTGGGTCCCCACTGCCCCTGGAGTAGAAGCTCACGGGTTCTTTCCGAAAGCATCACAACACAAGCACTGTGGTCTGCCTCCTTAACTCTCACTTCAGGACCTGCGAGCTCACCTCAGATTTTTGTCAGCTGCCCAGAACTGAGCGAAAGGGACTGTTTGCCTGTCACTTATTTGTATCCCCACAAGCTTTAACAGTGAGTGTGGTTCCAGCAAGTCTGATATATCTGAGTGACTATTTGTCTTTTATTTAGCATGAGAGAAGGAAAAAAAAAGCAAAAAATTAATTTGGAAATTTGAATACACACAGAAGTCAGGGTTCCCAGCTTGATTGCCTAATCAGAATTCCACCTAATGATAATTTGAAGTCTTTTAACAAATTCTGGGGGGACGAGAATGTTCTTTGTTCACCTGTCATTTGGCTCACAATACATTCACTTAAACAATAATATAAAATATAAATAAAAATTCAAAACATATAAGTGTTTACTCATATTCTATTTGCTCAAAATGATTTACTCCCAGCTACCATTTTTTTTGTTTATACATAGAATAGGAGGAAGTTGAGGAGTTTTATATATTAACTTCCTTATTTAACATTTATCCCCTGGAAGGCGAGACTCTCTTATGAACATGTGATAAATGGGAAAAAGTGCACAAGACCTATTGGTATGAGGCTGAGAGTATGGCTGTGCATGTGAACTCATCATGTTTTATTTTTTCTTTTCATGAACTGCATTCTATGTAGGGTTGTTGAAAATGGAAAGCTAAGTGGATCTAAAACACAACATATAACATTTGATTTACAATCAATATATGATATTTCTGACAAGTTGAAAGAGATGGTCAGTTTAAAAATTATTAATTGAATGCAGGATTCTAACTTAAGATACAAGCAGATCTTTAAACTCTTCATTAAAACAACTGAACCACTATATCTAACCTAACCGGTCTCCAATGAAATATTAAATAATATAATTTATCATTTAGGAATTACTGTATTGCACTGAAAATGGATTTAAATGACACCATTAAAATAATGTCACCAAAGAGAAGCACAATAAATGATCTTACTCTCAGTCCCTTCAAATACTTGAAATTAAGATGGAATAAATCTTCACTTTGGGAAGATTTCCCAAATTAGGATTGATATTTTATGAATCATTACTTTTGGATGCATTATACTTTGGGACACTCAATTTTCTAGGAGAAAAAAGCCATTCTAGTCCCCATAGTCTAAACCCTCTGCTTTCCAGGGTTGACAAAATTCAGGTTTGCTGAAAAAGTACTGATTCCCAAGTCATCACTCAGTAAGTGCTTGCTGAATGAATGAAGTGAGACAACACAACATAGCTGGACAAGAAGTCATGGCGTCATTAAGATAGCTTATTATAATTCCTTCAAGAGAAATAGCAAATGATTATATAGTGTCAAATTTGTGCCGTTACAACAGCCCAAGATGCTATGCACTCAGTTACCCTACCCACCTTCTGTCCCTCCACTTCCTCCTCATTTCCACAAACACACCGTGCCCTTCCTTCTCTTCGGTATGAGGAGTTGTCTTTATATGAGCAGTCTTCTAATTTGGACTTCATTAATGTATTCATTCTTCATAATCATCCTTCAGATTTCATTAGAGAGAACTTTCTTCCTCTAGGAAGAGAGGTACTAGGTCAAGTACTCCTCTTCCCTCATTTCTTAGCAGTAAACATTTTTCTATTTCCAACTTTCAGTTACATATTCATTTTTTTCGATTTTGAAGCATTGTTGTCTCTTCCCTAAACTGGAAGCTCTGAGAAGGTCAGTGGTATTTTAGTTTGTTCAAACTTGTACTGCTATATATAGTATGTGTTCAGAGAACCAAAGAATATACGGCTGAATAGGAATGGACCACAATTTACTACATAGTCAATTAATTATTACAGATCAAATGATGTATCTGTAAAATTGGGCATGCTTACCTTACCTGATACAATTACATTTATTTGTAATATGGCAGAGAGGTGTTAAATGGGGTACATTCTGGCCAGCTTCAGTCAGGACAGTAATGGGATCCCTCCTGCCTCTACCACCAGCATGTGTGTGTGTGTGTGTGTGTGTGTGTGTGTGTGTGTGTGTGTTTGTATTCTACATTCTGTTAACATTGTAACAAGATAATTAAATACTGGGACTGGAGTAGGTGTAATGTACCTGTCCAAACATTACAGTGAAAACTAATGTCTGTATATAGAATATATTACTTGAATTCCAAAGCAAAAGACTAAGTTATCTTTGTACAGTGTTGGGCAAAAGTGGTTTACAGTTGTTCATATGGAAAATAATACAACTAATTAATAAGTAATAATGCAAAAATGAACTCTGTGTTTTGCATACTCACAACAGTAAACCTACTTTTTTCCCCACCTTTTATTTTGATTCAGTTAAAATAATTATATTTCCATCAAGATGGGAACTTTAATTTTCAGAAACAGTTGGAAGCAGATTCCACTATCATGTTAATGTCCACGCACTTTTAATATCCTCATCAATGTCAGCTTCACTGCAACCTTTCTGGCGTACAAGAAACAAAAACAAAACACATAATAGAAAATAGAAAAACAAAAACAAGAAAACAACACAGTACAGAAACAAAGGCTAGCAGGAAAAGATAAATCTGTATAGACTGACCTATTTTTTTGGAAAGAACTCTTAAATATATGTAAATGTTTAAAAACTTCAAGTTGTAAAATATAATTTAGAAAACAGTACTCTGGATTTTCTAAAGATCTTAAGAGGATAAAATCAGTAAATTTTGTATTTAGGCTTTAAAATGCTAACATAAAATGTAAAAAGCTGGTCTCTTATGCTTGAGTAAGTTTTGCATTGTATTTTCAACAAATATTTACAAACAAGTTAAAAAATTTAGGCCATCTATTCCTTATAATTATGTATACATTGCTTATCATGAGAATGATCCTTAGTAGATGATTTTGTAGAGTAAAGTGTAATGGATATCACATAAGAGTTAAAACATGAAATAAAATTTAAAAGCATTGAAATCAAAACCAAACTTGTTTGATAAAATAAAATACAACAAATAAGCACTATTAAAAGTAACTATATGCTATTTATTTAACTTGAAGTTATCATACATAAAAATAAACACTGTGAAAAAGTATGCATGATAAATGATTATGGTTTACTTGAAACCATTACAGTCCATCAGTTAAAGTTATTTTATATTCAAAACCATATTATATCTATTTTAGAAATAATTTATTCATTTACTCTTGGCAACAAAAACAAAAAAAGTTTGTACTTACAAAACAAAAAATAAAATTAAAAAATATTTGCATGGGAAATCATAAGATACAGATATATACAAAACTGCAAAATACTTAAAGTTTTTCAAAATTTCTTTCATATATTTGAGAATTATTTTATAACAGTTGACTTCCAGCTTGACTAGCAATCTAATTGTTTGGCACTGATTAAAAATAGAGTGGCCTAAAATTTTTCTGTTAAGATTAGGTAGAATTTCTTAATAAAAATATTATAAAAGCTGATCATTCATTCTCATACTTCAAAGTTTGAAATTAACTAGTCTAACAGAGTACTAATATTCAACCATACACACATATTATTAAATTTGTCAGAGGAAATAAAATGCAAAAACAAAGATGAACAGGAAATTAAGTAGCAAGAAAGTGAAAAGATTTATATTGACCTTAATACTTTCTCTGATTCTGAGTTAATCTACCAGTTACAGTGTAAGGTCAATAATAAAATCATTCTAATTTATTCAGAGAAAAACTGACTTGTCAATTTTAGATTAATTTTATAGCTATGGATGAAGACCTGGTTTAAAATCTGAAGAAAAAAATTCCTGAATAAAAGATTATGAAAAATAGGTCTCCCATGAAAAGCACAGAGTCCCAGCAATTGTAATGTCAAATATAGTCTAATAAAAAAAACACCAAGTATTAATATTTACTATGTCTTTTTTGTTCCCCTTAAACACATAGTTTTGCATTTATATGGATGAGTCTGGTTCAGTAAGTCATTCACTTGAGTAAAATTAATATTTAAGAATGGATTGATTATGGAAAACCTTATCATGAATCAAATGTTTATGAGAAAATTTTGTTTAGCACGCCAATGGGTTTGAACTTGATTAAAGCACCAGAAGAATATGAGTGTACACTTTTCTACAAATCAACATAATATTGTGATAAATGTTTGAAAGTGGACTTTTCCTATCAAGGCAGTTTTGCAATCCCATTTTAAAAAAAATACAGTATTTGTCTCTTTTCCTTCAAATTTGTTATATGAAAAAGTGCTGTACAACAGAAATTAGATCACTTATCTGACCTAGTTCCTGGAGTAATTTTCTGGTTTGTGATTGGTTCATTCCTTAGCTGTTGCTCAGTTGTATACACAATCATCCTACACACTGATGTTCTAAATTAGAGCTGTCATGTCCCTCAAGACTTAAGAATCATCATTTTATATAATCAGTAGTCAATAATTCTCCTTTATTTAGAACTCCAGTTTTTACTCTTTTGATATATTTTGGAGCTCTCAGTGAATTGCCTTAATTTTTTTATTTATTGAATATTTGAATTAAATTTTTATTTAAAACCCTTCATCTTCTAGTCACCTTACAAGTTGACAAATACAAACTTACTTTGTTCTGACCTCAAGAAAATTATTTTTAATATTTTGATAACACATTTTATCATTTAAGCACAGATCATTTATATGAATATATATTAAGCTATACAGAATTCATTTATGTATGTACACAAATTGAAGTAATTTACGATGTAATTGTTCTTTTACATGTATGCATGAATTTCAATAGCAGGAAATAACCAGTTTATATAACTTTTGCTTTGAGAAGTCAGATAAAGCTGTTTCTTTATATATTCATTCTGTATTGCTCTTCATTTCTTTTTATCATTAATAACCACTTTCTCAAACAACATTTTATAGGATACATTCTTAAAGAATCATTTAAACTCCCTGATCTTTGGTTCCTGCTATAAATTGATTTTATACACAGCAGTCTATTGAAACCATATAAAATAGTTTTGTGATTCTAAACCATAGAACTGTATGTGTTCTTTTGCTAAAAGATGAACTTAAACCCTGGTGTGATTCTTTATTCACAGTATTCTTCATGAATATAATAGCAATATCACAAACCCAAGATACAGTGCTTGGGTTAAGTGTTTGTATAACTCTTTTTCTCAGTGTGTAATTTCTTCTTCTTCTTCTATATTTCTTTAACTGACTCTCTTAGTCTGGCCTCATTATATCTTACTTTAGAAATGCTTCAAAATACTGGCATTAGTGAAAAGGCTCTTTGCTCTGAGAGCAAGTGATAAAGGTATAAATTACATGGGTAGATGAAGAAAAGATTTGCCCTAAGACTTTCAACCCATTTTTGCCATCATGATTTGAACAAATTCATTCAACGAGCTAATGAACTATGAAAAATGCGCTACATTTTAAACACATTGTATGATAAAGAATGTTTTACTAGGCTTGGTTTTATCATTAGAGAGCTGTGGTCTCATGTAACTGTGCTAGGGAATTTTGATATGTTTAACCTATCTTGTATTTTTGGAAAGAGTAATAAAAAGGGTGAGAATTATCAAAAAAGCAGCTTTGTCCCTCTGTTGAGAAATCTGATCTATTTAACATGCTTTTGTATGACCAATAGTATTTTTCCTTCTGTGTATCTCTTTTTTGTGTAACTTGATTTATTCAAAACAATTTATTGTGGCTGACAGACTTTATAAGAAGAGCCTGCTTGAGAACTGAAACTAATAATGTGGAGAAAAATAATTGCTCAGGACTGACAGTGAGATGGAGGCTTAGCACAATGGTGAAGAAAAGGTCCAATTGAGTGCTGGATCCCACAGATTAATAACAGCGTAGATCAAACACAGGGCAATGGGAAGGATTACAAAAAGCCTTTACTGATAATTTCATGCAGGCCAAGAAAGGAGTGCTTTAGGATTTTAAATATTATTCTATAGAAACACTGTGAAACAGCTGCTCCATGTCCTCTGTGGAGTCTGAAAGACAGAAACCATCTTCTTTCTGCAACAGGGAGATATTTTTATCTCTTTTTTTTTTTTAAATAAGATTATCTGACTTAACAGTGACATGATATGATACCATTCCTACTGAACTACTGTGACCATAATATGTGCACAAATTATATAAGTAAGATGCATTTTAACCACAATAAATTTTAATATCATTAACATTTTTCTAGTTTATTTCCAAGTAATTTATGGGAAATATTTTTACATTAGATTTCTCTTTTATTTTTACAGATTTTATTTATTTATTTCCAGAGAGGGGGAGGGAGAAAGAGAGGGAAAGAAGCATCATGTGTGGCTGCCTCTTGCACATCCCCTCACTGGGGACCTGGCCCACAACCCAGGCATGTGCCCTGACTGGGAATCCAGCCCATGACCCTTTGGTTCACAGACCAGGACTCATCTACTGAGCCACACCAGCCAGTGCAATTTATGGAACATTTAAAAGACATAGCTTCCACCTTCCCATTTGTAATGATTATGAAAATGATCAAAGGATTTAAGGAAAAGATGCCTTGTTTTTATCTCCAAGTAGTAACAAATAATATCCAGTTTTAGCTTTGCCTTCATTACATTACATATGTGGTAGGAAAATACTTAGAGCACATGATACTTAAAATGTCACAAAGAAACCTTTGATTTTTCTGTTTTAGGAAGAAATAATTATTTCTGTTTTACAATTGCGTTAAGCTAATGCAACATTTTTCCTTTCTCATAGACTTTTTTTGATTTGACTAAAAATAATAATAGTAGCAGATATTTACTGAACATATGCTTGTACTGTAACAGAATTGTTTTTTCAGCTCTCCAATAAATCCATTCTCCTGTTCTTACCAAGGAATGGTCTCATACCTTAGCATGAGACTTTCTAGCTGGAGAACTAATTTCTCAGCTCAACTTACAGGTGGATACTGTTTATGTGACTAGATTTTCCCCAAGAGAGAGAATGGCAGTGTGGCATTGAGGGGGCCCGGCTCTGTGAGACTGTGGCCTCTCCCCTAAATTCTGTTTCTCCCGGCTTGCTGCACCACACTCTGAGAACCGTGTGCTGATTGCTACACTTCATGGAAAACTGTTATGTGAAAGAAATGTGCTTTGTTTCTTTTTTATGTTACAATATTGCTTTGATTTTAAAAAATGTAATAACTCACTGAACCTTTTATTCCAGCTAATAAGTTAACCATACATCATACAACCTTCTATAAACTCTATAATTTAACCATCAAAATATTTAAATATATGGGAACTTTTATTGTCACCCTTTTTAGAATAAAGAACCTTAGTTTTATTTAGATGAAGCAATTTGCTCCTGTTAACTCTGTTACTGCCATATTTCATCAACTCTAAAATGCACATATTTTCATATCATAATATATCTGATAACAAGATGAATCTGAAATAATTAGTATCCTACATGTTATTTACAGAAGTTGTGTGTTTGTGCATCTATGGTATGACAAAATAACAATGTATATTTATTTTTTAAATGAAATCTTACATTTGATAAAATAAGGAAGCATGATTGTAGGTATTCCAAACCTAGGCAGGCCTTAAAAAAATGATTTCAACATAACACAAAACAGTATTTAGGAAGAGTAGTTTTGAGTTTTCCACATTGATTTGATTGTTTATTTTCAGTTTGCCATAGCTCTTCTAATTTTTATTTTAATAAATATATGACTTTTAATCTTCCAGCATAAACAAACCACTCTTCTGAAATTTGGAAACATGACAGGTGGGAAGGTTGTTGCAAGTTCTTTAAAAAAATATTTTCCTGTTTCCTGGGATATGTCTGCTGTTCCAGAATTAATGAATAAGACAAAATATGTGGCTCAAAGGTGTGATGTGATTGAAAAAGAATCTCAGTCAAGTGTGCATAACTCCCCAACTAAGTTCCTGCCAAAGCAATAATGCATTCTTCCTTTTTCTTCCTATCCCATGTCAGCCAATGTCTCTCTCTCCCTCCCACTTCCTTTCTCTCCCTCCCATTTTATATTTTAGAGGGAGAGAGAGAAGATTCACCACGTTTCATTTGAAAGATTTTGAAACAATCAGAGGTGATAAGACTAGGCAATATGCTTTATATATTGAGTAGATTAGGCAATCCTTGAAGAAACTGGTTTATTATTTTTTTATCTCTGTACTCTAGACTTTGGTATAGAGCCTACTACCTACTAACTCCTGAGAGTCTGTTAAATTTCATTGCGTTTTGAAATAACAGGGCAGTAAAATTTTTTCAATTACTTAATTCAGTAATATTGATCATCTAGTTGTACCAATCCGAATTTCTGGCAGAAGGTGGGTACTTGCAACATCAGGGGGACCATTTGTAAAGTATTTGATTGTATGATCACTATTCTGTGCACTTCAAACTAATACAAAATAATATTAAATGTGGACTTTAATTAAAAAAATAAAATCAAAAATAACAAAATTTTCTGGCAAAGTTCAAGTATAAGGAACACAGACACACATACACATTAGAGTCTATCCTAAAGGTAATGGTTATTCTTATAATTATATTAAAGAAAAGGACTAACATTTTCCATTGCATATTTCTCTTAGTGTTCTTAATTTCCTTCATAAATTTGGACTGTGCTAATTAAAAAAGGAAACCCCTAATAATATATTTTATGTGACCTAAACATATAGACACACAATTTCAAAATAGCCATTTTTTTGTTTCAGAACATCTCTTCTAAAGACATTATCCTGAAAATACATTAAAAAACATGTTTTAAACATAAGTGTTTACAACTGTATTTTATGAAGCAAAAAAATGGAAACAATCTCTAATTATGTAAATAGAAGTAACTATATCACACTAAAAGGGTACTTGTGTTTAAATTTTGGTAATGTTTTTTTTTCTCTTAATTTAATTTTTTGTGATAATAAAAGTCTGTTATGTATAGATCTTTCTACTGGAAATCATATAGGAATAATAAAATATGATATAATAATGTTTTTTAGGATTTATGAAAGTCCATTACAATGCAACACAATTTATAAGAATTATTACTTTATTACTCATTACAAGCCCATGGGCTATGGTGCTGTTATTCCTATTTTATTGCCAAGTAAACAGCCCAAACAGATGAAATTATAAAAATGCTACAAAGTAGAGAAACCAGGACTGGAACCCAAGTAAGTTCAGAACTGTGTCTTGACCAATAGGTTACATTATTTCCCCTGATAAAAATGAACAAGTAATGTCTCTATTTTCACATATTAGGAAAAGTAGTATATACATACGGGGCAATGTTAACTACTGTCTCCAAGTGAAAGTAAACATCAATTTGGACTGCAAAAGACAAAAGATTCCTCTCAGTAAGGCTAGGGGTGGGAGGGTGGACTGGCACAGAAAATGAAAGCTCCTAAGTTAATAGAAAATGTATTTTCCAAGATCCTAAAGCAGCTTTAAATGCCCTAATGATCTCCTTTTTGAGTGGTTGCTGCTTTCTTTCTAACTGCATTCTTTGCTGTTTGTATTTATAACTAGAGATACCCAATTACTATGTCATTTTCACTTTATGGAAACACACAAATGCCTACTTAACCCCCACTTTTCTTAACGTTGCCTCAAACCAATCCCTACTTTCCCTTGACTTCTTGAAACCATTTCATGTGAAGCCAAACGTTACAGAGGACACTCCCCTGAAATGTCATCCTCTTTGCAACAAAAGCTCTCACTTAGATAATAAATTTGTCCCTGTGGTCTTTTGACCACATAGATATAAACTTTATCCCATAGATTGCCTTCATACAAAGCAGAAGGTGATAAGCACTGTTAAACAAATTGAAATATTCAGTACTGAGAGCCCTGAAGAAGTGATCACATTTGAGTGAAAGGATCTATGAAAGTTTATGTAGAGTGATTCTTGACGTAGGCTTTAAGCCAAAGACCCATTTGATTGTGTCAGTATATTTTAGAATCAATGAACAGTTTGAACTTGAAAAGGATATTGTCAGAAAACATCAAAGCATTGTGTTTGGTTTGAGTTAGGTTTAAGGATACTAGATCTGGAACGGAAAGTTGGAGACACTACGTGGAGTGTCTCAATTGCTACAAAATAAAAAGTAGGCATGACATTAGTAGGTTATAAAGTTGGACACAGGGGCCTTTAAAAGGTGTATGATGGCCAGACGTTTGGATTAGGACAAGAATGGATTGGAAATGTAAAGTTTAAGGGGGGGAGAACTTTCAGCTAGCTAATGCAATACTGTGAGTGAATGTGTAAGAAATGGGTCAGTGCCAGAATGATTGAAGTAAGCGAATATATGTGTGTGACAATATTTGATAAAAAAAATAAAAGAGAAGGAACCAAAAAAATGTGCTAAGATTTTTAGTAGAAGACCAAGACATACTCAGAATTTGCCAATATTACCAAAGAGGGGAAGGTGATTAACTTGTTTGATAGACTGGCTAGGAGCAGGCATTGTACTCAGAGCCATAAGCTAACATCTTACATACGTATCTAGAAGAAGAGGAGAATGTCTAAATGAGAAAAGACAATTTGAAGGTGGTCCATATAGAAGTGATTCTGAAAGTACATTGACAGAGAATATTAACAAAAGAAATGGGATGAAATGAGAGGAATAAATCCATTTAGGGGCCATAGTTCAGGGGAGAATGAGTAACAAAAAACTGGTGAATAATAGAATAAAAATTATGTGATAGATAAAAAACAAAAATACATATTGCCTATGAAGACTTTGAGGAAGAAGGAAGTTGAAAACAATAGTATATAGTGAATTTAGGGTGAGGAAGAAGAAAATGAGATTTGTTGGTTCTGAAATCACCAATGTCCCATTTAGAAAGTCCTAAGGTAATCTAAATTTTGTTCCAAATCTCTGTTTGCATTCTGCCTCTCCAGGACAAAATGCTAATGAAGGATTACCATATTTAAATATATAGAGTTTGTCCCCAAGCATACCCCTTCCAAATATCTCAGTAATGTTCTTTAAGTACTACAGTTCTTTGAAGTTAGAATTCCCTATGAATAATGGCTCTGGAAGAATGTAGCAATTCAGTGCAATATTAAATGAACAAGACATGTGTTAGAAATTAAAGACCAGTGGTGATTGGTAAGATCATCTGAAGCAACTGCCTATATTGAAAGCACTATGCTATGTCCACTGTTCTATGAATTCATTACTTAAGGACAACTGATTTCCTATTTAAGCTTAAACTTTCCAGGTCATTTCAACTTCAAGAGTACATATCATATAGTTAAAGACCATGGATAACCTCAATGACTGTCTCATTTATAACCTCTCCTCAGCCCACACATCTGATTTATTGTAGCTTTATTGCTGCTCACTTGCCATATAGGAGAAATGCCGAACAGGTTAATTTTTCCCATGAATGTGAGCACTTTTCTCATTTGTCATATTTGCCAGTTTTTCTTATTCCTACTACAAAATGCCATTTTTAACACAAGAGCTATGAAACATCATAAAACTTACCTTTTAACTGTAGTCCTGGGAACTGCCAAGAGCACCTCTAAGGACCACGCTGGGTCAATGGCTGTAATCACGTCCTGCTTCTCTCAGACATTTGCCATTTAAGCCACAGCTTAGTTCTGAATGGTCTCTTGATTTTAAACCGCTTGTTGAAGGATTCACTGACTTCTCACGTAAAAGTCAATTTTACTAATTTTTCCAGAGCTTTTGACATATTTGAAAGAGTCAACTTCCCTTCACTTTGAATATCTTTTTTACCAGGTAATCGTTACTCTATTAATTTAAGTGGGAAAATCCTCCCTGATGTTCTTTGTACACTTTTAAAAGTATCCTTCTGTTGCCTTGCCCTAAGCATGCTGCATTCTACAACGTTCTCGTGGCTGTATTCTTCAGTTTATCTGGGGTACATTATAATCATCTTCATTTTTTTTCCTGCTGGCTGCTGTTTTCTACTTCAAATACTTTCTTACAATTCACTTACTCCTTACATTCTGAATTCTCCTATGGCAACTGTGTAAATGGTAAAAAAAAAAAAAAAGTAAAATAAATAAAATAAAATAAGGGCCCATAAATTGGGCCCAGATTAATTTTCTACTACCTAAAAATGAATAACAATGGGGAAAATCTTGTCTTCCAAAACACATATGAAGAAACTGCTCTTCTAAATATCTAATACATTTTTTTAACACTGATGAATTGTATAGGAGACTGCTCTGTGTGGCGTGGGCCCAGCTCCCACTCGGAGATGCACAGGACCCACGCCCATGGATAGGTTCTCCTGTGGGGAATCAGGCCTGCATTGTACCTAGGCCACTTTGAGACTTGCTTTTTGCTTAAACTACCTCACCCTGAATTGAGGCAGCAAACATTCACTGAATACCTTTAAAGTAACTTTCTAAAACCTATGCTAAACCTTCTAAGGAAGAGTGTAACCAGTTAAACCACTTTTCTCTTTACATTTGCAAATATCCTTTTTTGATGTAATTAGCAACATCTTCTTCTTTGTTTTCTGTAAAAGGTAACCACCTAAATCGAACCTGTACATAGTAAATGAGGACCACCTTCAATGTAATGTGCCCAGAAAAGTAATAAAAATCTGTCAAGGCAAGGGTCAGGGTGCTCTCCTCTTGAGAGAGTGGCCGTGCCGTCCCTTTTCCTCCACAGGACTCAGCAGTCCATGTGAATTTGTCTTGTCTCATCCACAATGTTGCAGACACTGCTGGCGATGTCCGCATCAGAATTGTGTTACTCTCTATCCATACAAAACTATTTTAAATATTAATAAGACAATGACTTTTTTCCAGTGTTTTTTTCATTTTGTTTGCCTCAAATTGTGCCTACTTCCCTGAATATATTACTGGAAACTTCCTTACATTTCTTTAGAAAGCTCTTCTCAAAGCTCACACTACTGAATTTTTACATTTATATTCTGCTACAGATTGAATACTTGGAATACTACCAAGATGATAGTACTAGGAGGAGGAGTTTTGAGGGGGTGATTAGGTCCTGGGAGTAGAGACCTTGTCAATGGGATTAGTGCTTTTATAAAAGAGACTCTGGAGAGCTCTCTTCCCCTCTTTTCACCAGTTGAGGATACAATGAGAAAATGCCTGTCTTCGACACTACAAAGGGCCCACATACTGATCTCAGACTTCCAGTCTCCAGAACTGTGAGAAATAAATTTCTGTTTTTATAAGCACTCGATCTGTACTGTGTTATAGCAGTCCTAAGGCAGTAGGACATTTTCATAAATGTGTATCTAACACGCCAAGTCCCCAGGAAGAGTTTCCAACCTTCCAACCCTTGTTCTCAATCCTGTCCTGAGTCCCTACTGCCTTTTTTTAAAGTTTCCATTGTATTCCCCTTGTGTTAAGCAAAAATAACAACATTATGGAAAACATGAGCGGCCACACAGAGAACCCAGATATTTTAAAACAATATCTGGCCTCTCCTATCAATTCACAGTCTCTTAAACTGAGATTTATCTCTCCACTATCAGTTTGCTGCCTGCGCTTTTCCCTGAACTCATATTGTTATTGAGTCTAGTTTCCTATAAACAGCGACAATACCATTGAAGAATATTTTCAACATTTCCTTCAGAAGGAAACAAAATCTACTTTTTCTGTTCAATGCTCATACCACCTAGGGAGCATCATTTTTGTCATACCTGTTATTTGGAGAGCTGTATTCTCTCAGGATAATTGGTGTCCCTGGGGTAATTTCTACCTATAACTTCTTCCAACTATATATACTAAAAAACACACACACAATATTTTTGAACACCTGTATTAATATAGTATCATATCACTTTCCTCACTACACTCATTCATGCCTTTTTCTCTTCAAATACTTTTCCAAACAACTAGTAAGGAAGACATGGATGTCAAACACAGGTTCACTGTTTACTGGTGTGTCTGCCCTTTGGATGGTAAATTTTAGGAGGGGTCAGTGAGTTGATTTGTCTTCATATGCGTCAGTAAAACTAGCAATAGGGTTTCTTTATTGCTAATTATTCTTAATTTTTGTATTAATAAGTTGCAGCTTTTGAAATCATTGCAGAGGCCTCAATATTGCTGAAGAAGCCAGGACAACAGATGGTAAACTATACTGCAGGCTGTATAAGCATCCAGAATCTCTGGCTCCTAAGAAGAGAATTAAAGAAGCACATTGATGACTGATCTTAATTGATAAGCTGGCACAATGTGTTAATACACTGAAATTTCGAGTGTTTCAAAAATCCAGATTTTTTCCCTTAACCTGCAATTTAAATCTTACCACTTCCACTAAGGATCTCTTATATAATCTGTTTATATGTAAAGTTGCATTTTAATAAGAAAGAGGGACCCCCAGAGAAAACACCTGTCTGATAGTAATTATACTAATAGAGTTCAAGGTGTTGAACTTGTAATTCAGTGATTCTACATACTGATGAAAGCTATGGAGAATCCAAAATATCATGAGTTTAAATGAATGTGCTTAGCCAAATTAATCTTGTTTTGAAGTTCAAATTCAACAATATTAGTAACTAACAACCTAGAGAAAGCTCTTCGTTTTAAGCAACATACAGAAAGAGTCAATCCCTGCTTTGGTAACATTTTGTACTTAAAAATATTAAACTGTAAATAGCACTTTAACGTCATGGGTTTCTTGAGGTCCTTCTTTTCATTCACATATATGAAGAACTTCAGATAATATAAATCCATTTATGAGTAAAGGGAAACAGAGGGATGGACTGACAGGCAATTAGCTCATTTCAACATAAGCAGATTTAACCTTTGCCCTTTAAGCCCAGTCTTAGCTGCTTTCTTAAACTGCTGGTGAAGAAAAGATATGATCATTGATTCCCATTTACGCATTTCCTAATCTTCCTACCACTGGAAAATGGTTCGGACTAAAACATGTCTGAGTATATTTGGTATTCGTAAGTGCTAATATAAGAATCACAAACAATAAATACATACAAATAGAGAGAAACAATATGAGAAACCATAAAAGATGAGTTCACTTTTTTTAAAGGTAGATTTAGATTTCCTTTATTCCTTTTTAACATACCAGTAAGGAATCTGGTAGACAGATGAAATCTCAGGTATTTTCTGAGAGTAAGCAAAATTCTACCAAAATAATTGTGGCCAATTTCTCTAAATGAATAGTTATATCTTATACCTTATTGCCACCTTGACGTTGGAACCAAATATCAACTAAACCCTAGGTCTCCATAAAATTGAACTAAATCTCACTGCTATTGGCAATTGCTTCTATGCTTGTACTAATAGAATTTTAAAATTTTAGTAAATATTCTAAACAGAAAAATGTGATTTCTCATTTCTATACTTTATGTAATGACCATTATATAACATTTCTTCTGGGAATTCACTCATTTGCAAATTTTTAAATTGAATAACTTCCCACATAGTAAATGGTTTTACTTAAATACTTCACAACAACATTCTAAAAGATACTGTGGTCAAAAAATAAGCAAAACACCAATAAAATTTTGATACGTAGAAAAAAGCTCACCTCAATTATTATATTTTTTGCTCTATGTTTTTTTTGGATAATTTTAGGAGCAATTTAATTACCTGCATACCATGTTGTCCTTTCTCTTGTTCTGAACAGGGTCGAGGTTGGAAGCAGGCCATGGAAGATTTCACGAGAGTACAGGTGTATGCAGTTAATATCTAATATGAGCTATCCCTTCCTACCAGCTTATGTGCTAGGCAATGTTCTGAGTGCATTATGTACATTTCCACATTTCCTCTTCCTCTAGAACTGTAGGGCACACGTGTTTATCCTCATTTTACAATTAAAGAGACTGAATATAAGAACAATTAAGAAACGTGCCCAGAGTTATATGCAAACGTAAGGTACTGTGAAGGTAAAGTCTATTATAATATCCACACTATCCTTTTGGTAGAGTCAAACAAACCAAAGCCCAAAGAACCTCCCACAGGAAAATTTGCATTGTTGAAGCTGATACTAAAAATTTCTGTGAATTCTCAGCACATTTATAGGTCTCTGGTTATTTAAATTTATATAAATTAAAAAACAGAATATTTGACATATTTATTGTCAAACTATTAGTCATACTACTTAATATTGCGTAATGTTTAATTGCAGTTTTGGTTAGTGTATACTACTATTTACAAGTGCAAATGAGTGTATAGTATAGTATTTATATATTAAAATATTTATTATACATGAATAAAATATAACTACATTTTATACAAACCCATCCCAATATATAGAAAATATAAGGTGTGCATAGATGTAATTATAATAGTATAAATGAGAATGATACATAAATTAATTATTATTTAAACATTTAATGATTGCATTTTTATTTTATTTTATTATTTTAAAATTTTATTTATTTATTTTTAGAGAGCAGGGAAGGGAGAAAGAAAGACAGGCAGAGAAACATCAATGTGTGGTTGCCTTTCACATAGCCCCTACCGAGGACCTGGCCCACAACCCAAGCAAGTGTCCTGACTGGGAGTCAAATCAATCGGTGACCCTTTGGTTTGCAAGCTGGAATTAATTCACTGAGCTACACCAGCCAGGGCTGCATTTTGATTTTATGTGATAATATTTATCTGTTAATAAATTTCTTTGAATAATGTTGAAATCATTATGAATATGTATTTTAAATTGTGTTGTGATTATTCTATACATTCATAATTAACTTCCTTTTATTTTAATTTGATACTATACAGGGTCAAGCAGAAGTAATGACTGCTTAAGTGTGGTTGGTAGGGTAATAATATGGGTATAATAATTTATAGTTTTAATTTGAACATTTCACCTAAAATGTCTTATGATGTGCTTGAGTGTGATATTGTTATGTTGTTACAGAATTACGTGTTTATTAATTTGTAATAAAAAAGGGCCATTATTGGCCCTGGCTGGTGTAGCTCAGTGGATTGAGTGCAGGCCTGTGAACCAAATAGTTACCAGTTCTATTTCCAGTCAGGGCACATGCCTGGGATGTGGGACAGGTTCCCAGTTGCGGGCATGTGAGGGGCAACTACACATTGATGTTTCTCTCCATCTCTTTCATCTTCCCTTTCCCTCTCTCTAAAAAATAAATAAATAAAATCTTACAAAAAAAGGGCCATTATTTATGCTGGAACCTGTATATGATAGCAATAT
Organism: Trachops cirrhosus; assembly: GCA_028533065.1. Lineage (NCBI taxonomy): Eukaryota > Metazoa > Chordata > Mammalia > Chiroptera > Phyllostomidae > Trachops > Trachops cirrhosus. The sequence goes on along the minus strand of CM052539.1, from coordinate 177,999,808 downwards.
AGCTCAAGTAAACAGCATTTTATAAGACATAATTTTAACAAGAAATCATCCTCATCATGACAAATAGAAGTAGATGATTATCATTTTTAACTTTCATGTTCATGAAGTTTTTACTTGATCTTTTGTTTTTAAGATAGTTTAAAATATTTATGTTGGAAAATAAAAGACATTCAAATAAATACTGGAAAGTCTATGATACAAAAAATATTGTGTAAAATGAGTCACTATATCTTTGGAAAAGTATAAAGTTTCCTACTTTTCAGTTTTTAGAATGGTTTATTTTTGCAGAATTTCCCTTCTCAAGGTATTTCCTCCCAGCTCAAAACAAAGGCCATTTAGCATGTGTTCATCATAGATGAAATAATTGATGCTACTGTGGATTTCTGCAGGTTCCTCTAAGTTATCCTGATTTGATTTTATATCGCATTTGTAAGACAAATACAGAGTTAAAATAAGTTTATACAAAGTAAATTTTTTAAACTTATAAATAATTCCAATAAATCTTTCATTACCAAACATTTTTATTTAAATTAGTATTGAAGAAAGGAGGACAAGAATAAAATGAAAGAAATTATTTTCTTATATGTATTAAAATTTTAAGAGTGAGGACTGTATTAATTCTATTTTCTGCCATTATAGACTACTGGACATATTATCTAATTGTTTTGTTTAGTTAATATTTTATAGAGTTTATAGATCAAGATTTAGAAAATTTAAATCATTACCTTAAAACAATATTGCCCTTAATCTATATTTCAAATTTCATGTAAAGTTGCACACATATTAAGTGGCATTTTGAGTATACACTGGAAATTACTTCCTAAAGGAATATGTTAAATTAACATTGCATGGTAATCAAACCATCCATTGTAACTGCATTACATATGTTTTAGCTTTAAAACCCAGTAAAAATAAGTAAATATCAGGTATGCATAACTTGACAATTTAAGTCCACAGATTTGGAAATATATACACATTTAGTAAATGGAAAACTGTGATTCAGTCCCAGGCTGTGATCTCTCAGCCCCTGAAACCAATATCATGTTCCGTTGCCTATACTGAGTATATTATTCCTTAATATTCATTTCTGAATGTATCTCTCTGCTTCTTCATGTAACACCTCCTTCTCCCACATGCACACAACTTTTGTCCTATTTAGTCCGTTCTGATTCCCCCTCTATTTTTCCCATTTTGCACTTATTTTTCATCCTCTCTATTTCCTGTCCCTAATTTTTAAATACAAAACTAAATCTATTTTATAAAACAATTATATGATTTATTAATTTATAAGATGATAATTCTCAGTTTTTGAAAATCTAATATAGGTCCATAACTTGTTTTCTTTTAAACCGATAGTTTATCACTCTTTATGATTTATTCTTATAGGCTTTACAATAGATGAAATACAAATGATTGAATTAGGGCATAACAAGGAAATTGGAGATCATTAAGTCTCATCTATCTGCGCACATATCCCTCTCCCCTTATTTCTTTCATGACATTCTTAAGAATCTGTAGTCTTTGTTAACATTTTCCAAGAAGTATAAATCTAAGTTTATTCATTATGCCCAAGAGAAGATTTCTGGAGATATTTGCAAATATCTATCAAAAAGTAAATTATTTCAATATGAGTCCATTGGCTTTCAGAGAGGATGTATGTCTTACAGGTGTGATTCATTCTGAGATGGAAAAGGACAAGGGATTATTAGACAAGATCAACTGTTCCCTTTATTGTAATGAATAAGAAATGCACAGAAATCAAGGGGAAAAAGAGGACTTGTCCTATGCTGCCTATCATCTTGATAACCTCTTATCATCTTGATAACATAAGATACAATTAAGACTCTTTTTTTCTTTTTTTTAAATTTTAGATTATTCAGTACAGTTTCTATCCTTTATTCCCATTCCAGCCCACCCACCCATCCCTCCCATTTCCAACCCCCCTAGTTTTGTCCATGTGTCCTCTATATTTGTTCCTGTAAACCCTTCCCTTCTCCCCTGAAATTCCCTCCCCTTTTCCCTCTGGGCCCTGACAACCTGTCCTCTATTTCAGTGTCTTTTGTTATATTTTACTTGTTTCTTTGTTTTGTTGTTTAGGTTCCTGTTAAAGGTGAGATCATATGGTATTTGTCTTCAGTGCCTGGCTTATTTTGCTTAGCATAATGCTTTATTTTTTTCTCAGTTAAGAGTGAAGTTTCTGGGTTTGAACACTGAGTGACTTTCTAATTTTCTGATAGGCACTTTATTTAAACTATTTGTATTTCATGTTTACCTTCTGCAAATTAGGACTATCACTGATATCCACCTCTAAGTTTCTGTGTGTGTGAAGTTCAAATATATATTTATCTGGAAGGTGCTTTAAAAAGTATATGAAATAGAGTAAGCACTCCACAAATACTACCTATGTTTAATTTTTATATAGTATACCTAAGATCTGTGAGCATTCTTATGAGCATATTATTATTGTGTACATCTCCCTTTTATTATAGTTGTATAAAATTAGTTTAGATATTCAATTATGAAAATGCCGTTTTTATTTATTTCAATGTAACTTTATTCCTGCCTTTGTTTGTTTGTTTTAATCTGCTCCTGTGTTTCTAAGTTGCAGTTCCCCTGCTTCACCACAAACTGTAATGGAAACTGACTTTCACTCCTTACTCTAAACTTTCAGCCCCATTTCAGTCACCACTATATTTTCAGGCATTCCCCCCAGGGTCAAAATCAGACTAGAAAAGCATTGCACTTTATGTCCAGAATATTCTGAGAGATGAAATACCACTGTATCAAATTAAGAGCTTGTCAAATATTCTACTTTCAACATACTAAAAGATGTTTAGATAGTTCAAATGGAATATAACAAATAATATTGCTATTTGAGAATTTATTCTGTTTCATTTTCACAAGAAACATATATTTGAGAATTTATAATTTTGTTCTTTGACAATCATAGCGTAAATAGTAATACCTCTTTAAAATCAGTAGTATTCACATCCAAAACACAGTCATATTTCCTTTACATGTGATTTTTTTTTTGACTCTGAGGGCACATTTATTTTTTTTAATTTATTTTTTAATCATTATTCAAGTACACTTTCTATCTGTGACAGTTTCTATCACATTTACATGTGATTTTTATAAATTTTTATTTCTCAATTAAACATTTTTAGTAAATGTATTGATGTCTATAGGATGTACATAAAATTTTCATATAAGCTTTGGTCTGACCCACATAACTAAAATAAATAAATAAATAAATAAAAAGTTCTTTTACCCTGTCCTGACTAACTATTATATTCCAGAATAAATATTCAATTCTAGAGAAGCCAAAACGATAATGACCGATGAGTGGTGGCCAAGATCTGAGGGTGCTGAGAGAAGACAGTTACAAAAAAGGGCACAAGACAACATTTCGTGATTAATAAAATATACTGTATATTATGATTTAATTGTGCTGGCAGTTATAGAAATATATACATATAATATATACATGTATACATAGTTATAGAAATATCTATATGTACAATTTAATGAATTTTAACATGTATATGATCAAAAAGGTAATTTATTTGTAAAAAATTGTATATTCTTAGATGTTTCAACTTCAGTCACCTTCAATGTACTCTCCATTTGAGGCAGTGTACCTATCGAGGTGTTTTTTCCACTGCTCAAAACAGTTTTTGAACTCATTGATTTTGATAGCTTTTAGTGTTTCTGCCATTTTTTTGTTTCATTTCTTGGGGCAAGATCAGTTGAATAGAGAGGGTAGAACACAGGGGTCATGATGTTTTTGGTCAAAAACTGCTGAACACGCAGCATGGTATGGGTAGGTAAGCTCATAAACCACGCATTATGAAACGTGCAAATGAGTTGAAAGTCTTCAAATAAAATTCACTGAAGCTGAATGCAGCCTCTCACAACAATGTCAGCTGGCACATGGGTACAGATGGGTTCCTAGAACCCTCACCTAGCAGGAGAAGCAGGTACTATAAGAGGCCCACCCTCCAGAAGCTGTTTGAAGAAAAAAATTATACGTGTGTATGTGTGTCAAAATTCATTAAATTGTGTACTTAAAATCGGTGATGGGTAACATTTTGTGTGTATAGTTCAAAAAAGGCAAATAACTTCTTAAATAACAAAAATCATAATGTCCATTATGTAATTATTTAAAAGAAAACCTGTTCTGCTCAAAGTCCTGTGGAGGATTCATTCACTCTTAGATGACCAAGTTCTTACTACAAGTTCTTGCCAAAATTTGCTGAGAGACAATCCATGTAGTACAAAGACCTTTATGTTGACCTATCTATTCCAAGCTGGTAGTTTAAATCAGATTATTTCAACTCTTACATCTGGTCAGCAAGGGAATAACAATTTAAATTCAAAAGTAGGCTACAGTCAGAGTGGCTGAGAATGGAATTTTAAACTTTTGTTAATTTCCATAAAGATTATTTCTGAAATTCTTGGAACTGCTTTAAACACACGACATCAATGTCCAGGCTCCTTGAAGCTTTCCATTGCTATGATTACTGTTCTTCATTTTCTTGTCCTTGCTTCCTTCACCTTGTCCAAAACGTATTCTTGAACAAATTCTATTTCCTCTTACTGGAGATAGCAAAATTAAATTTACCTTTTCGCAACCAAAAAAAAAAGGGCGGGGCCTAAAAGAACTTGGATTATATAGGGTCCTGCACAAATAATGTCTCTTTTCAATTACATAAAAACCTTTTATTACAAAATCATAAGCATGCAATTCTGTAACATAACAAAATCACAGTCAAGCACACCATTTGACATTTTAGGTGAAATGTTCAAATTGCTGTGCATCTCTTGAGAGACATTCACGTATCCTACCAACCACACTCAAACAGGTATTACTTGTGCCAGACCCTGTATATTTCTTATGCAATCTATTGCTCATATCAATTGTTGCCCAGGTAAATCCATCCTACTTTTAGCTTGTCCAATGTTTTGGAGGTTATGAATATAATCTCCAAATGTTTGGGATGTTATGAATAATTTGATAATATTGTACTGCCTGGCTTTATCTCATAGAACACATTTTCTAAAAAGCTAATGGTACCAAATCTACAAAGCAGGGACAATTTCTATGTCTCTGTGAATTCCTTATATGACTACTGAGCACAGCTCAGAGGTCTACCATTTGCTGATCTGCCATTTCCTCTCCCACATTAAATAAAATGTAATAATCTGATATTAGCCATTTATACCTGCTGAGTAATGGCACACCTTATGTTCTAATAATGTGCTGAGTTTTACAAAGTTCACTGCTTTCTATGTTGTACAGATTAACTCATTTAATTTCCCAACAGTCACTTCAGCACTTGAGGAAACTAAGGAAAAAGGCATTTCATTGACTTGTCAGAGGACTAGCCCAAAGAAAGTAGTGCAACTGGTATTCTAAAGCAAGATGTAGAATTCCAGAGTCCAAAGAAAAGTACAGGACTTCCATAAATTAAACAATGTGATTTAAATGAAAAAGTAAAGTACAATATGATATATACTTCTATAAAATAAATTAATATTTTAGTCAAAATTTCTGAAGTTTAGCTGATTATTTGTTATAAAGCACATATAAATTTATTGTTGGATTAACATGTCCATGTCCATAAACACATTACCTTTTTCACATTTACTGATTTTTAGGGAATATTTTATATCTAAAACAACTATTGAGATCTCTAAAGATCAACATTGGTTCTCTCCAAAAAGAGAAAAACAGAAAAAATCAAGACAGTAAGATGCAGATAAAATGGTAATTTGTATTAGATAGTTTATATTTAAAAGGATTAGGAGCAGGAGAAAATTTTAAGTAAAAAACTCTTTTCTTCTTCAAAAACGTTTGTGTACTTCATATGTTAAAACTTCCTAAGGACACATGAACACCTGCTAGGATTTATTTCATTCTGAGACACTTTTTAGTTGCACATTTCTGCTGTTCATTTCAAGTATGATTTTAAACTTTGTGTTTTCACTTTTAAATGAAAATTCTCCCTACTCTTTTTGATATGCTGCTCACCTTTTATTCAAACTATAGTGAATACTTCTTCACTAGTCTCCTTTGCCTTTTTTTATTCTCCCAAAGGCATTTTCTTGAAATGTAATACACGACTTTAATACATGCTTTTTTCCCCATAACCCATCAAATTTAAAATCCTTTGTACTTATGATCTGATTTCTCTGATTCTTTATCACTTTAAACAATTACTGTATGGTTATGAAACATGCATTTAAAATAATTCCTTTTTGTTGAATTTTCTAGTTTAGACAATGTAATTGACCTCTCGGCAACCAGGAAATCTTTTCAGTTTATTTTTAGCTGTATTTGTCACCACCAGCTGTCGAGGTAGTTAAAAATTTCCCTGGAGAATGCAGTTAAACAGCGTTAGTGAGTGTTGCGTTTCAAGCACAAAATTTCATAGCATCGGAACCCGTGCTGTGAGCGTAGTGGCTCCACATCTAGACGTGGACCAATACTGCTCTTGCTCTGCTTTCACTCGACTAGAAAGATGTTAGCAAACTATGATCAAAATCATAGAAATATGATCTCTTCTTTTATGAAATGTAATTATGACCAACATTTCTGGATAATACAAAACAACATTGTGATTTTATAGATAACACCAATATTTGTACATGACTCTCAAAAAATTTTCCTTTTAAATGTAGAAAATATATTTAGAAAATTACTGAAAGTAGAGAAAAATTTAGTAAACATGTAATGGAGACACTTTGTATTTCAAATTGAATACTGAAGTAAAAAGAATGAAGTAATCTTAATTTCAAAATAAGTAAACTAAAGACTATTTATCTTATACACAAGTGTTCATAGCAGCTTTATTCATAACAGCCAAAATGTTTCCCTTATTGGAAAACAACCCAAATAAATATCAAGAGGAAAGTAGATAAATAAGCTATGATTTGTTTACATATTAAAATACAACTTAGTAATAAAAAAGAACTATTGATACCATGCACCAACCTGAGTGACTCTAAAAGAAAAAATTCAATCTGTACAAATATTTAAATGTGTTTCTCTTTTCACATAAGACTAAATACTACTAAATTACTTCTTAGAAAATAGTTTTAAAAACATTCTTTCATAATTTGTTCATAGCTGCTAAATTTCATAAAAATTACAAAGGTGAACAAAAGCTAGGTTTCAGCTGCTCTCCTTCATACACTAGCATTAATTGAGCATAAACTTGTTAGCAGTCGAACACTGAAGTGGGATGGAACTAAGGCAGTGGTACACATTATTTTAATGAACAATGATGTGTGAAATGAATCATAGCCCTGTCAACAAGATAATGGTGAATTATAGCCTATTTGTGGATGAAAGGCTGTGTGACAAGCGCATGGAGTAGTTTGCAGAAGATGCCAGTTGAGACTTATATTTGAAAAAAGAGAAACTTAAAGGAAGCTCATAGATTTCAGGACATGCCCATGAAATAAAAACCTCACTGAAGTCCTGTTCTGAGGGTCTGAGATGAAATGAACCTTTTATCAATTTTCTGTTGCTGCTGTAACAAATTCACCATAAACAGCATCTTATCACAACACAAATGCATTGTTGTACATGACTGGAGGTCAGAAATTAGACATAGTTCTCACTGGACTAAAATCAAGGTGTGTTCAAAGCTCCATTTTATTCTGGAGTCTCTAGGGAATAAGTCATATCCTTTTATTAGGACTGTCAACAAAAGTCAGTTTCTCATGGGCCAGAAATCAGCCCTTGCTTGCTGTCTGTCAGTTGAGGGCAGCTGCCAGCTCAGAGAGGCTGCCTCTGTTCTCTGACTCATGGCTCCCTTCCTCTGTCATGATAGGATGCGTCCCTCTCATGCATCGAATCTGCTCCTCCCTCTCATCTATCTGACTAAATGAGGAAAGTTCCTCTACTTGTAAAGTCTCATGTAATTTAGTTTTGTGCCAACCAGGATCTCAAGTTCCCCTCCCTTTAATCCCACCTGCAAAGACTCTTTACCCATGTACGGTAGCATATTCACAGGTTTCAGGTGTTAGAACTTGGGCATCTATGGGGGGTGGGTAAGCATTACTCTCTGCCTACCATGACTGTTGGTATAGATTACTTTACCCAGCATATTAATTTGCAAGGACTTCCAAAACAAAATACTATAGACCAGCTGGCTTAAGCAGTAGAAATTTATTTTTCTCACTTCACAGTTCCAGGGGCTAATGGGGATACAAGTCCAAGATCAAGGTGTCATTAGGTTTGGTTTCTTCTGAGAATTCTCTCCTCGTCTTTCTGTGTCCTCACATGGTCTATTTCTGCATGTCACCTGTTTGGTATCCCCTTTTGAGTGTCCACATTTTCTTTCCTTTGGATTAGGACCCACCCTAAAGGATTCCTTTTATTTGAATCACACCTTCAAAGACACTGTCTTTAAATAGTCCCATTCTGAGGCACTGAGGTCATGATTCAAGTGTTTAAAGTTGTGGGAGACACAATTCAATCCATAATGGACAGTGATTTTAGCATTTGTGTAAGCTAGAAGTGGTTTAAAAAGCTACTTCTCCAATGAGTGACTGAGGAAACCAGTATCAGATAAACCAAGTAAATCAAGGTTACCCAAGCAATTATACTATGACAAGAACCCAAAACAGTATACTACATTCACAGTGCAGACTAATTTTCCCAATATGCCATTTTTCCTATTCCTACTCTCATATAATCTTAATACACATGAGGTCTGTCCAGAAGGTACCCAGCTACATAATAGGAAAAATAGAGACATTTACTGAAGAAGGTACAAGATACAAGAAACACTGTACACAGGATATGATGCCTCAGTCCCCTTCAAAGCAGGCACCTTGGGACCTCACACAGTTCTCCCAATCACTATCAGCTGCCCTGTCATATATTCCTGAATGTCATTGATGGTCTGAAATGTCTTCCTTTTCAAAGGTGATTTTAGTTTTGGGAAAAGTCAGAAGTCTCAGGGCACTGAATCTGAGCTCTAGCGGGGCTGAGTCACCTGGATGATTTGATGTTTTGCCATAAAACTCTGCACTATATATCACGCATGAGTGAGTTGTCCCGATGAAGTTGTTGATCACCAGTTGCCCATAGTTGTGGCTTTCTGAATCATCAGAATAGTTCCTACAGAGGAATGTTCAAACTTAAATTTGATGCACATTCATTGCTCTACTTTCTCAGTCATTTTGAATGTGACAACCACACAGTACACATGCTCAATCAACAGAGTTTACTGCTCCCACTGACTAGTAACAGTGAAGTCATCATTGTTTACACATTCACATTCTATTCCACTCTCCTTGGCTGCCAGGTTACATCTATGTCACACAAACAATTCTCGTTATATAAACAATGGCTGGACTTTTTCTGAACAGACCTCATATATTACCAAATTAATATACCCTAATAGCAGGGTTGATTTTGCAAAACAAGAACATAAAAAACAGTAATGTATTACTACATACTGTGGCTTCTAAATAGATATTTTTAACAATTTATATTTGTGACTGATCTTCTATCTTTCTTTTTTGTAACCAAGGACATTTTTATCAGGCCTCAGGAAAGACACTGCTTCTCTACATACATTCTAATGTACAGTAATGAAATGACTCTAGTTCTGACTTTAAGTAACTCACAGTGAATTGATAAGGAGACTGGAAATTCCAGGCACTGTGGTTATATGCTATGGTTTGGGGTAGTCCAGGCTTCATTCAAGAGGCACGTCCAAAGAAGAGAACAGTGCATTTGAGAGGTACAATTGAGACGGTTTATTGAAGGAGATAACACTAAGTTTTTCAGGTGAAGGAATAGAATTGAGTGGAAAGAGGAGGGAGAAAACAATGAGAATTTATCAACCTTAAGACTTGAGAGAGAGAGAAACAGAACTTTGCCAATTCAAAGAATTGAAATGAAACTGTTTGTTCTGCTCAGAATCTGGAATACCAGTGGTGGATTTGAAAGGCAGGGAGGAGAACTATGGTTGGCAGATGGATTAATTAGTAGATAGGTATGAAGCTAGATACACAAACAAGGTCTTCAGGATGAATGGCCTAGCATGCTCTCAAAAAAAAAAAAATCACTAAGACTTCATCTCGAAAGCAAATGGAAGTTCCTGAAGAGTTATACATAGATAAATAGAATGATCATATTTACATTTTGTCAAACAAGTCCAGTTGATGGGAGAAGGATAAATAGAAGTGGAATCAGAATAGGAAACAAATAAAAAAGCTGCAGCAATAATACACAATAACTAACATATTGTTATGCCAATTATTTTGGTGGATGCTTAAATAATGCAGATCTTTCAAACTTAACTTTTTGAGTAGGTATTCTTTGTAGCCTTATTTTGCTAATGAGGAAATACAGAGAGTTTTAGTGATTTTCCCCAAATAAAATGTCTATTAAGTGATAGAGGTATGATTTGAGCTCTGGTGATTTGACTTCTGAGCTCATTCTCTCAAATAATAGTGCACAACACACATTCTTAATAAAGATGAGATGATGGAATACAGAAAGTCCAAAGGACTCAGACATAGATTGGATAGAAAAAACCTGTAAACAAACTGCATTTAGAAGGTGAAGGAGAGGAAAAGGTGTGGCACACACACTTATCTGGCTCAAAAGAAAAAGCATCTTTACAGAAATCTATGTTTCAATGGCAATTTGTGTATCCTTTAATTGCAAATGTTTTCATATTTATTTTTAATTTGAGGGTTTGCTTTCTCCTTTCTGTACCTGACTTCAAATCCTTTGTGGACAAGGATTAAGTTTTATTTTTCTTTGTAAACTCTGAAAAGCTAGCTTCTAGCATAGTTCTTCGCATTGTGGGGGAAACAAGATTTACTCTACTCTCAAGATTCTTTTGGCTAGTCTAATCAAATAGAAATGAAACAGATTAGCGAGAGAAAATAACCAAGTTTAATACATACACAAGTATGGGAACCACACCTACTTGGGAGAGTTAGAGACACCCACCCCCTACGTGTACAACAGTTTCAGAGATAGGAAGGGAACAGAGAGTATGTGAGATCCTGAGCCCGAGATGAAGTAAGGTGCCTTGCGGGCTTGCAAGTGTCTTTGCAGGATTAAGAGTAGATGTTAGTAACAGAAGTTTGCCTTGCCCTACAGCTAGGTCAAAAAAGGTTATCTCTGATAATCTCTTATTGTAGACAATGCCCCTAATTCATGTTTTTCTAGGTAGATAAGGGAGGGGCAGAAGTTTCTCTTGAGTCAGAGGCTAAAGTTGACTTCAGCTCAAAATAATTTGTATACTATAGAGTCATATCTTGGGGTGATTCATTCTGAACCATCATAAAATTGAGTGGGTACATAATAATTTTCTTAATGAGAAAATAGCCTGAAGTTTTTGATTTAGAGGACTAAAACAATAATGTTTACTTAGAAAGAAAGAAAATTTAGTAATTCTAACAATTAAACTTTGGGCAAAACAGAAATTTAGCAGGGTTTTTCATGAAAAATATATTACTTGATCAAAAAAAAAAAAACCAAAAACCCAAAACAGCAACAAAAACAAAACAAAAAGAAACAAAAAACCCCCTGCAGGAGCTGCCTTTTTCTCACCTTTTCTTTCACTGGTTAGGAGTTGCAAATATCCTTACTCTGGGCTGGCTTTTTCCGTGTAATGGAGATAGTGACCCTGTGGGAGAAATAAAGTGATCCTGCTGACAAATGACCCCTCCGTATCTTAAGGTAAAAATAAGTTTCTCAAAGAAAGAAGAATCATGTTCTCCCTTTTAAAATGAAGGAAAAGTATGTATATAAAATGAAAATGTTAGTTAAAAAGGATTGTTATCTACACCTGTCATAATAGTAAGTGAAAAGACATATGTGTTATTCCTGGATAGATATTTATATTTTATAAAGAAATAAGAGCTTAAACAAATCTCTTGTTAAGTACTTGTAAAAAAATCAGTGAAGCAACAAATATTCAAAAATGAAAAATTAATTTGACATTCACCAAAATGTCAGTAGATTATCTTGTCAACTCACCTAGCTGACAAACTTATTTAGACACTTAAAAATACATTTGCAGATAATTTATTCTGAAATATCCATCATGATGTATTTTACTTGGAAGCAAATTTTCTACTACCATCTTGCTCCTGTGTGGACATAATGGCCAATTTAGAACACCTGTTCTTAAATATTTTTAGTTCCAGATGGTCTGTTCTAAGTTTTATGGGGATGGATTTCAGATCTTAAACTGCACATGTCGAAGTGCTTAACTAAAATAAAAAAATTTTTGAGGGAAAATATAATATATGTTGCACAACTACATGAACCCCTGTGTCCTATCTCCCTGTAAAAATGAACTAGCCACTGCTTGGAAGGAGAATTCAGGTCAAAGTCCTAAATTTTCAGGACAGTATATCAATAATACTACCTAGATATTTCTTCCATAAAACACAAGTCATCCTTTACTCACCAAGATAGATATTGACTCATCAAACTCTAGGAAAGGATTTAGCTATGACCTTGTATTTTCTAATGCTTGCTTGACACATTTAAGATCTTAAAGAAACTC
>CM052539.1:177950238-177986751 GCA_028533065.1 Trachops cirrhosus | reverse complement strand
ACTAATTATTTGTAAACTACAAACATTTTTCTCTTTTCACTCCTCATGTTTCTTATTTATCTATGCAATGAAAGCAAAGACACATGAATGAATATAATATGGTTTTCCTAATTATTTGTCCATTAGCAACAATGAGGATTCTGACTTTTCTCTTATAATTGTAAAATTATTGGTTAGATACAAACAACACATGCCAGAAAGGAGAAAGTTTCCTTCTACTCTAGTAGGCTCTTCTGTTGGTCTAATAATCAAATTAACATGACAGATTAAGAGGACAAAAAACAAATTTAACTTTGTACAAATGGGGGGCCTCCCTCAGAAAGTGAGGTGATGGGCAGTCAGGGAATTGAGGCTCATATGATAGGCCTCCATGAGGTAAAGAGAAGAGGATAGGGAACTGAGACTTCAAAGGTGAAGAAGATAATTAACAGGGAGATGAGAAGAGAAAACTGATAACTGAATGTGTATCATACCATGCAGAGAAGTCTTTTTGAGGGAAAAAGAAGTTGTCTTTGAAAATGTCTTTCTTGCTTGTATAGTCTCCTTATCTAAATTATTTCAGGTAGTTAAAGAGGGAAAGGAAAGTGAAAAATTCCTGAATATTCTGTTTCTTAAAAATAAACAGCTGAAAATCATCCTCATGACAAAGAGACACATTTTGGAATGGCCAAATTTTGCTTCCCTACATACACAGTGACCATACTAAGTCAAAAAATGACAATATAGATTTATCATTTAGCAGAACATTGCATTCAGGCAAAATTGCTGCAAAGAAAAAGACTAAAAACAAACAAACAAACAGACAAACAAACAAAAAACAACCCTGACTGGTGTGGTTCAGCGGGTTGAGCGCTGGCCTATAAACTGAAAGACCAGGTCACTTGTTCAATTCCCAGTCAGGGCATGTGCCCAGGGTTGCAGGCCAGGTCTCCTGATGGTGGCGTGTAAGAGGCAACCAATTGATGTTTCTCTCCCTCCTTCTCCCTCCCCCCTGCTCTCTCTAGAAATGAATAAATAAAATGTCTAAAAAACAAAACAGAAAAATAACTGAATTTTTATTTTCTTTGCACTTCCAAAACTTTTCTAAAATTCCCTGTTGTCATTAAATATTATCAGAAAATGTATCTGTTTAGTTGACATTAATTTTTCAAGTACTCAAATTACTAATATTAATTTAGTAAACAGAGGGTTATTACCTCATATGAAGTAGCTAAACCCATGCACACAACTAAAATCCATTTAAAAGTCATCATTTTCTTGTAGTGTATTGTTTCATACACAAACCTTCAATGGCAGTCAACTCACCTCTTATGAAATAAGCAATTTTTGTCCTAACTTGATGGCTGCATGGGGCAATGCCTAGAATTATTATTTTAAAGAGGAGAATCAGTGGCCCTCCTGTCTACAGACCTCTCACACAGAGCTGCTGGGAGGGCGGATCACCTGGGAGCTCCAGGATCACTCCTTCCCATTGTTTGTCCTGTGCATGTCTTTTAATTTGCCTGTTTCTGAGTTGTATCCTTGATAATAAACCAGAAAATGTGTATAAAGTGAACCATGGGGTATATCGATTTCAGACAGTCTTCTAATTAGAAAAATTAGGTGTTGGCATGGCGGTACAGACGGTAAAATAGAAATAAGAAGAGAAGAATAACACATCCCCTGTGCAAAGGTGACAACCAAATTTGTGAAGCATTCATATTTTTCTTCTCTGCTAAAAATTAAAGTAAGTTGTCTTTTTAAAAAAGATTGAACTGAATGAGTTCTCATTAGGTTTAAACAAAGGAGATATACCTAATATAAAAACAATGTAATTCTACTAAAATTACAGCTTCTAAACTGGAGTAACTTATATTCTAAAAAATCTTGCCTTGATATACAGCCAAATGTTAATTTTTAACTAATGTGCTTTTGTTTCTTTTTCACTTTAGAACCCAGTTTATAAAAAGTACCTAAAAAAAAAAAAGCACTTTCATAATTCACAACATTATCCAGATTACCTAATTTGTATTGGCCAAATCCATGACAGAATTGTTTAATTTTTGGTTTCATTTTGTCTGGGTGGACTTCATACTGATATTGACATCTGATATAATTATAACTTTATTATATTTTGCTTCAAATAAAAGTAAATCCAGGTCTTACATAAGGAGACACTTTATTCAAAAAGTAAGACAATAGGGAGAACACTCCGAGCTCAGCACAAATCTGAATGTGTCTCAAAATAAAATAGCAAAATGCTTTCCTTTTATGAAGAAAGATAAGCAGAGCTTAGCAGAAACTTATGAGGGGAAGTTGAACAAGCCAGGAGAAGGGAGTAAATAGTATAACAGAAGCCAGCTGATAGGAAATGTGTCTGTTGGGTCAACTGATTTGGGATAGCTGACAAAGGGGGCATATTCTGCATCTCTGTCCTTGCCCAAGGCTGGGAATAAGCCAAATTTCAGGGCCCAGTGGGAAAGGAAGAAGTCTGAACACGGTTTGGTCAAGGCAAAACAGAGGGTAAGGAATTGCAAATACTTGGCCAGGAGCTATAACAGTATACATGGTGTGTGTAAGTATATAAACTGATGCCCTAGCATGTGACTCTGCTTACAATACAGTAATTCAGTGGGTTAGTATATAGTTGTGGTACCCCAGAAAGATATTTGAGCTTTATCCTCCTTCCTAGTACCTGAAAATGGAATTCATAAAACCCTTGGAGTTTCCTGAGTGGTAAGTGCGATAGCTGTTTGTTCAAATGAGTCAACCCTTTGTGAGTGGGACCCTAGATAGCTTCAGGATGGGGGCTGCTTGCCAGCAAGATCACATCTTGACTAGAAGCTCAGAGTTTTTTTGCCTCACCCCCAATTTTTGATGAGCATGGAAGGGCTAGTGATCGAATTAATCACCAATAGTCAATAAAATCTCCATAGGAAAAAATGTAAGTGATGGGGATCAAGAGCGATCCAGCTCATGAACCCACAGAGCTGCTGGGAGGGCGGAGCACCTGGAGAGCACGTGGAAGCTCCATGATCACTCCTTCCACATCACTGTCCTGTTCATGTCTTATTTTGATTGTTCCTGGGTAGCATCCTTTAAAATAAACCAGCAAATGTGTATAAATTGTTTTCCTGAGTTCTGTGAGCTATTACCAATGAAATGGTGGCAGATCTAACTTCCAGAGGACTTGACTCATTGGATACCAAAGAAAATGTAAAATAATAAAGAGCATGCCAAACATGCAATCCTTAGGTTATAATCATTTGTAAAAACTGAAATGAAAGAAGATGCTGAGTTGGATTTTGATGCTGGATAGAGCTCAGATTTCAGGCAGTCTGACTTTTAGCCACTAACCTCAAAGACACCCAAAAGGAAAAACTGTGCCAGGACAACAAAAGTAACTAAAAATCTCTGGTGGCCAAGAAGGTAGTCAATGTGGGGGAAAGGCAAAACCAAGAATCATCTGATTCTGGAGGTATGTAGACGTGGGATGCCTCATTTTTTAGTCAGTATTGCCAGCTTCCTGAAGCATCTTCATTGAAATGAATTAGGAGGGAATAATTTAGGGGCAGTATCTTTGTAAAAGCTTCAGCACGGAAGGGCAGTTTTGGGTTGTTACAGGACCCACAGACACCTCCTTATGGAACAATCACAGATGGTGACATATGACCCAGACACACAGCAGATTATGCCCAAGGAAAGACAGCCTGGTGTGCTAAAGAGAAACTGCTATAGGCACTGTTTACCCTGAGAAGGGGGCTGTCCAAGTCCTCCTATGAAAGCCAAGTGGAAAAACCCCAGATAAAACAGGTGATATGTCTAACATGCCAGCCCTCTGGGGTTGGCTTTATGATAATGCAGTTATTCATCCACTGAATATGCCTGTTACCCAGGGTTTGGTAAATTTTATGATCAACATGACCCCTTTTTCAAGGGCACCCCATGTAACCTTATTGCTATAAAACTGAGGAAAAGTTCAGAAGCCTTATTTAATTTGCTGTATCAACTTCCCCTCATGGGCCTCACAGAATCTGAGAAAACATTAATTTAATTAAGTAGAGGCAAAGGGGAGAATCAAGGAACTTGTCCTATCTATGTGGAAATCTTTAGATAGTTATTTAAAAATGAGATAAATAAAATGGATATTGACAGTGTTGAAACAGAGGTCTTCATATAGTTTTTGAAGGTCAAGAGGAAAGCAGGCCCCTGCAGGTCTCCTAACATCAAAAGGCCCCAAACAAGTTCATTCTATTTGAACCTGTTTAGAGTAATGTTTTTTGGGGGGATAAAAACATTAAAAATTTTTATTTATTGAGGGCAAGAGGATGCAAACAACATAAAAAACAAAAGCTTATCTGGCTTTAATTGGCTTCTTTTTCTTTTATGAAATGGAGTGAGATTTTATTTGCTCATGAAATCATTATACTGGGGGAAGGTATAAGGCAGAGATTCCTTAAATTGAACCATTGGGAGAAATCTTACCATGGCCGGAGAACTGCTCAGTGCTGCCTACTTCTTTCCCTTCTGCTCCACGTGTCCTGCAAACTGGTCATTGTGTGTGACGGTGAGCCCACCAATTGGAGAAGAGAAGCTCTGGGAGCCCATTCTGCTGTTTTGGCACTGGTCCAGGTCCTTCACTATTTTATCCATGGCCAGAGGGTCTCTTTGATTTTTGATGAAGAACCATTTGATGATGTCCCAATGGAGGCTATAATTAGTGATGTAAAACGATTGATGTGATTAAGGTGAAAATTTAGATGATATTTCCTTTGAACGGGCTCTATTTGAAGTGGTTTTATCTCTTTTTCATGAACATATTTTCAAGATGGACACTATGTCTGGCTGGAGACATGTCCCCTACCTAGTGTTATATATCATAAAGCAGGTAAATCAGCCCTTCAAGTGACATGCTAAGTGGAAACCAGTAAAACTGCAGAAGCCCCTACAGTATAGAATGAGCTACCAGTACACAGTTGGAGTGCTGCTATGAACATGTTCTCTGTGTGATATCTCTATGTGGAGTGTACATTAGGGCTTATGTCAAAAGCCTGTGAGTGCTTCCCAGTGATGGGCACTGGAACTTTGGTTATGTCCATTTAAGGGACAATTATTAGCTTGTTACCACATGTGTTATAACTGCCCTTATGATGAAGAACACAAAATAATCATGAAACCTGACGTACCCAAGACATATTGGGTAATGTTGGATACATCTTCTTATGTAAAGGGCAGTGCCCAG
The DNA here is from genome assembly GCA_028533065.1 of Trachops cirrhosus. Taxonomy (NCBI): domain Eukaryota; kingdom Metazoa; phylum Chordata; class Mammalia; order Chiroptera; family Phyllostomidae; genus Trachops; species Trachops cirrhosus. Next base: position 177,981,530 of record CM052539.1, on the reverse strand, counting down.
AAAAGTTCCATAATAAAATAATAATTGTATCTGTAAGACCTTTCTATAGGGGAATCCAAGGAAAATGTACTATGAGTAGGGAGCCTCTTTTCCCCTAGGACAGACTCGGTGACTGTATGAAGAGTTGATGGATTATATGATTCCTTGGACAGGGCCCTGTAAACAACAATCGATTGACCAAAGGAGTTGCCTGGTTTCTGGATGGTAGTTCCAAGATTTGGAAGGCTACTACTTTGATAGAAGAAGGTAAAACAAATCAGCTCAATAAGATGAATCGCTCATTGCCCGCCACAATGTTTCTGTTTTTCCTAATTTGCTGATGCAGGCCATGTAGTCAGACAGAAGGGCAGTGGTGAACTAGCCTACTTAATGAACAAACTAAAATAACAAGCAAAATAGAGACAGAAACATAGATAGAGAGCAGGATGATGATAAGGGCAGAGATGGGTAGGGAATGGAGGGATTGAAGAAAAAGGAAAAAAGACTCATAAATATGGACAGCAGTGTGGTGATTGCAGGGGAAGAGGGGCTATGAGGGAACTAAATGGTAATGGAAAGAATACAATAAAAAGTAAAACAATAACAACAAAAAGGGATTACCATATGGGGCACAGTCTTATGGAAACCACTATGGTAATTTGAAGGGTGCATTAAAATGGAATATGTTGATGCCTAGCAGAAGAGCCCCCTGCCAGGTTGGGAAGGTTATTGGAATTGATGAGTGATGTTACCCTCAGACAGTCAGAGCACCAGGCAGTCTCCCCTACCAGTCTAAATGGCAGCAGGGAGAGCTACTTACACTGAGTGTGCAAAAGGCTAGCAAGATAATTGCAAAAAGAAAAATATCCCTTCACCCAACTTCCAGTACCAGATTGGGAGTAGGGCCAGAGGGAGGTGGCACATGAGCCATAGAAGTCAAAATGGTGCGGGAGAAGGTGCTGGACCAAGGAGACCTGTCAGTCTAGCCCAGGGAAAGAAGAGATTGGTTGGGAGGTTGACCCACCTAAAGTTCATGAAAGTTTGGAAAATTGATTGGTTATTATGATAAAGCTTCTGGTCTACCCCAAACCCAAGCTAGTAGAATCCCAGGGGAATAAAAAGCACTCTCTGTCTCTCTTTTGCTAGTGACCTCCAGTTGAAAGGTACACTCACCTGTTCTCTCCATGGGCCATGTGGCTTTAGCAGCCATGGCATCCAAGAGGGAGTCTCTCTGTCTCTTGCCTACCTGGTGATGCTCTCACTGGTGCATTCGTGCACTCTCTTATTTGGGAACACACGACCATGAGGCCTGGGCAGTCACATGGCCCATGGTCATGTGGGCTCTACATACAAGCTCCAGGAGGGAGCCTGAAATGTACAGAAGCCGGGAACAAGCTAAGCTACCTGGATGGAGACTAAGACTGATTAGCAGCTGCCTGTGAGCTCCAATTTTAAAATGGTCTGTATTTTAAAATGGAGCTTTGTCTCAGTCTTGCTGGGGATAGCTGGACTTTTTTTCATGGCAGAAAGGGGAGCCAGGCTTTGAGATGGGAGTCTGCCATTCTCCCAGGTCACACAGCATCTGAATAAAACCTCTTTTCATTGCACCAGCATCTACCTCATGAATTTGGCTTGTGTGATGACAGGCAGCCGGACCTCTGATTTTTGTTCAGTTATAGTGTGCTCATCTGTGGTCACCACCTAGGTCCATGGAATAAGTGGACATGGTTGGAGGGCTGCAAAAATGCAGACATGAACTGAATCCATACATATTCACACCTTTGCACCCTTTGAGTCACAAAATGACAGTAAGAACTGTTCTGTGTGCCAGTAACAGAGAAGCAACAGATTCTCTGGGGTCAAGGATGGCAAGTTACATTGATGTCAGTAGCTGGAAGGGGTCACAGATAAGTCCTGATAGAACTTGACCCTGACTCTGGGCTGGACTTTGCTGACCTGGCTATAGATTCATACTGAGTTCTCTCAAAGAATGGGAACAAAAGATGCTGTGCCAGTTTGAATCACTTAATCACATTTCTTCAGACCAAGAAACACAATTTATAGCACATAGTATCCAATAATGGTCATCAAGTTATCTTCCTTAGAGTGATAGTTTGAAAGAGAATTGGAACAGTCAATGGAAATGTTGATTGTTTAAAATGGGGCTAGATATGGACTTTCATTTTGTGTGATCACATTCAACATGAGGGTGCTTAAAGAATTGTCCCCAGTAGACAGATTACTGTTTTTGTGGTAGATCTGGGGAACAGAGGATGAAGGAGGGTGATGTTCTGACTGTGCAATTCTTTCTAAGCAGGGAGAATGCTGGTGTGATGATTTTGTTTTTCTTTCCCAAATCACCTCTACTTCCTTTTTCCTAGCAGAGGTAATGGCATCACAACCAAGGCTGAAATGATAAGTGTTGGAAGCAGGGATAATTCTTAAGAATGTATAACTGTGTTTTCAAATCTTTATGTCAGAATTCCTAAGAACCTGACAAAACAGAATGTGTCTATAGTCCATAGGGCAAAATTGGTGTTAACAGTGAATGCAGCTATATTGCTTAGTAGTAAAAATAGCTTACTAGTTCTGTACCTCCATAATCCCACCCAATGTGAATAGGAGTGGATAAGAGACAGTACTTGATTGATGAGTATTGCTGCCTATAATTTAGATTAGTACAGTGGTAAACCCTAATGTCCCTTGTAAAAACAAAAAAAAAATTGAGGCATAAATGGAGAGAAGGAATAATACCCAAAGATAAACGAATGAGGGAATTCCAATATTACACTGTTAAGAGAAAAGTAGGCCCCAAATGGTGTCACTTGTGCTAAAGCCTCTGACTTAATTGCAGCTTTGACCTTCACCAGAAATGCAATCTTAATCAATTAATCTAGACTTTTCTGGTCAACTCTAAAGAGTTAATCTGTGGCCTGGGCCCTCTCTATACCCCATACGAAGAAGAGGCAATTTTCACAATAAAGCCCTTGATCATTGTCTCCCTCTCCCACTCCTGCCAAAAAAAAAGATGATGCCCTGGGCCTGAAAATAGCCCTATCTTTTATTTTGATAATAGCTTCCTGCCCCGCCCTTCTTCCTACAAAATCCTTCCATTCTGTGCAACTCACCCAGAGCGACTTTCTATTTGCCAGATGAGAAATTATCAGATTCCTGAACCCCTTAATACAGCCAATTAAATCTTCAAATTTATGAGGCTGATTATTGTTTTTAATAACATTAACACCTGGAACCTGGTTTAAAGCAAAAGATATTGTCTCTAAGCTCAGTTAGGGGAGTTCCTTGTTCAATGATGTTTTGTCATAACATTGACAAGATGCCTTAGGAAGTTAACTCTCGTTTTTATTAATAAATCTATGATAAAAGTGGTTTGTTTTACCTTGTTTTCCCTTAAGTCACTGAACCAATCAACAATGTTAAGTGAGGACTTGCTTGTATATCAGATCCCTGACAGGATGAAGCCTGTATGTATCATTGAAACAACTCCTGCTTTTGGAACCTGACAAGGTCTAATGGAAGCCTTCAAATTTGAGTGCCTTGCTCTGGGAGACATTTTCATATAATATGATGGTGAACTGGACTAACTATTAATGACTGAATGGAACTCTAGTAATGTTTCAACATCTTTTAACTGTTAATTCTTTTCCTATAAACAATCCTTGGTCTAAAACAGGAAATACTTTGGGTGCCACAGAAAGATATCTGATCCTTGTCCCAGTTCTTGGAACAGAACTCCTAAACCCTTGGGATTTCCAAAGTAATAGGAGAGACTTGTTCTAATGAGGTAGTTTTGGGGGTTATAGATATCTCTAGCTTCAGTATGGGAGCTGGTCACCTGAAAGACCACTTCTTGGTTGTAAGTTTTGAAAGTTCAGCTCTACTCTCCGACCTTTGAAAGAAGAGAGATGGACTGGAGATTGAGTTCATCACCAATGACCAATGAAATATCCATAAAAATCCCTAAAAGACAGAGTTTGGAAAGCTTTTTGGCTGAGGAACACATAAAGGTGTTGGAATGATACCATGCCCAGAGAGAGGATGGAAGATCTTCATCTTCAACCACCTTTTCCCTAGATCTATGCATCCCTTGCATTTTAGCTGTTTCTGACTTGTATTCTTTATAACAAACCAGTGAATATAAGTAAACTATTTTCTTAAGTTCTGTGAGCAGTTCTCACAAATTTCAAATTTGAGGAGGGAGTTGTGGGAATCTCCTGATTTGTAGCCAGTTTGTCAAAAGTATGCATGGCTTGGGACTTGCAAATGTCATCTGAAGTAGGAGCAGTGTTGAGAGACTCAGCCCTTTTAACCTGTGGGATCTGATGCTAAATTCATGTAGACAGAGTCAAAACTGAATTAAATTATTGAACATCCTGATGGTGTCAGAGAATTGAAGATGTGTTTGGTGTGGAGGGATAAATATTCAATAGTGTAAGAGTCAGTCTATATTAAAGTTAAATAGACCTTTTTCCCATTTATAAACACATCATTAATCCTGGCTCATTATAGGAGTCTAATGGATCATAAGAGGGATTGAATGAAGGAGAATGTTTAAAATTGTGAAAAAGTTATTCTCACCACTGAGAAGAAGAACTTAACAAAGTTCTACTGATGGACTAGTCATTTTAAATTTGCTTGTAAAGGACAGCATATTATTTTCATCTTTCCAAGTACTTGGAGACTATTACATCCTTAGGCAACTGATGCTTAACTAAACAATACATTTTCAGTTGCTGCAATTTTTCTTCCTAACCCAGTGAGTTGATTCCATTAATCATTGCTGCTCTTCTCAGAACTCATTCCAAATCCCTGTGTGTGTACAATATTAAGGTAAATAAAGCAGAAAGAAACAAATCTGGTGTCATCAGATTCACAAGCTCTAGGTAACATATTCATTCTTTTTCTTGACTCAGGAAGCCACAGCCAGTTTATCAGTGATGATCAGGAACTTTATGTTTTGCAGCTCAGCTCATGGCGGGTGTGGAATGAAAAGTACCGTCTCCTGTGGGCTTAGCTCAGGCTTCACGGAAATCCCTGTTCTCACCCTTCCACAATACCGGACAGGAGCTCTTGTGTCAGAAGACCAGACCCGACAAAGACAGTCTTGCTGTCAATGCCGCCAATGCATTAGCCCAACATTTCTCCCGAGGACTGTGTTTTCTGTTTTCTTCCTTTATCTAATCTCAGGAACTAGACTCTAACCCTCCCTTGTAATTCTCTGGCTGGACTTCAAGCCTTTATATTTATATTTCTATTCTTAAATTTCAAGGTTTTTTTTTTCACAAAACAGACATAAAAAATCATAAATGGTCAGACTACTAAGCTCCATGCACTGTATAGTACCTGCTATGCATATGTCTTTTCATTTAGTACTCACTGCAAAAGTATGGTGTTGTTCACATTTTTCCACTTTTTCTGGAGAAATTAAACAAAGTAACACCTATGATTAACAACTATTAAGAACCAGCTGGTCAACAGGATCCAATTGGATTGGTTCTGTTCTTCCTACCCTACTACCCTGTAGCACCCTGTCCATGGATCACTTTCCAAGATGTTCTTAATCATCCATTAACTTCATATGGCTGTATCCCTTCACTTAGCATAAGGTTTTCAAGTTTTACCCATGTCATAGCATGTGAAAGTACTTAATTTCTTTTTAAAAATAATATTTAATAGTTTACCATCTACCATTATTTGCTTATCCATGTATCAGTTGATGATGAATATTTTATTAGGCATTTTGCTTATAATTAATAATGTTGCCATGCATGTTTGTACCCTTTTTTATTTTATTGCATGTGTATAAGGACATGTTTTTATTTCTGTAGGTATCTTTGTGTCTGTCCTCACACCAGTACACACTGATTAATGTGTTTGTTCTTATGGCTTAATTACTATAGCTGTATAGTAAGAAATCAGAAATCCTCCGCTTTTCCTTTTTTAAACATTGTTTTGACTTTTCTGCATTTTCATATGAATTTTAAAATCAGCCAGTCAATTTTTGCAAAACAAAAATCTAGTTTGGTTTTTAATTGAGATTGTGTTGAATATGTTGATCATTTTGGAAAGTAGGCCAGCTTAAGGCAATTAAGTCTTTTGATCCATGAATACTGAAACTTTCCATTAATTTGAAGCTGCTTTTATTTTAGTAATGAAACTGCTTTCCAATTTTATTTCTAGATTGTTCATTGTTAATGTGTAGATATACAACAGTAATTTTTATATTGATCCTGTGTCCTACAAGGATTTTGTTGAACTCGTTCATTAGTTATAATATTTTAATGAATGCATTAGAAATTTATATATATAAGATAACATCAATGTGGATGCCTCATATATTTTCATTGTCTAATTTCACTTTCTAGAAACTCTAATTCAATATTGAGTAAAAGTGGCAAGGGTGATTACTTTTTGTCTAGCTCCTGATCTAATGGGAAATAATGCAAGTTTTACAAATAAGAATAATTTAGCTATGAGGTCTTATAGATTAACTTATTTATCTAAGTGCCTTACTATTCCTAATATGTTCAGTGTTTTTATTATGAAAATCTGTTGGATTTTGTAAGTTCCTTTTTTCTGCTTTTGTTGATGTGATTGTTTTTGTACTTTAGTCTAGTAACTCGGAATATCATAGTAATTGATTTTGGATGTTTAACTATCTTGTACTCTTGACAATAAACCTCATTTGTTCAAGTTGTATAATATTTTTTAATTTTGCTGAATTTAATTCATATTTTATTGAGGATTTTTTTTATCTTATAAGGAATATTGGTCTTCTGATGTCTTTATCTACTTTTGGTTTCAGGATAGATTGGCCTTAAAGAATAAGTTAGAAAATGTTTCACCTTTTATTTTTTGGAAAATTTGTGAAGGACTACTATTAATTATTCTATAAATATTTGGTTGAAATCTCTAGGCAAGCCATGTGGGCCTGAGATTTTCTTTGTGGGAAAATTTTAAATTACTAATTCAATCACATTTACTTGTGATAGTTCTATTCATATTTTTAAATTCTCGTTGAATAATTTAGTTTGTATTATTGTAAGACTTCACATATAACTTCTAAGTTATTTAAGTTCTTAACATACAGTTGTTCATAACATTTTCTTATAATCTTTAATTTCTACCAGATTTATTGTTATGTGCCCTCTTTCATAACCAATTTTAGTAATTTGAATCATCTTCCTTATTTTCTTGGTTATAACTGTCTTTATACATGATTCTGGAAGGGGAAAAACAGTATGTCATGGTTCAAATGCCGTACTCTCCTATTATTACTGAGATTGAGTTGACTTTCCTGAATGCAAATTTTTCCATTTGCTTTATGCCCTTGAAGCATTTCAAGATATTTTAAATTATTGTATTTTTAATTTTCTGCTGTTTAAAACATTGTTTTGTTGGAGATAGGGTTCACTGAAATATTCACTCTGCCATTCCCAAAATATCCCTCTCTTCATTATAATTTATTTCATTAATTCTATATTGCTAACATTTTAAAACATTTTAAAATGTATTTCTTATTTAAATTTTATGTTTTACTTAAAAAATTTTGCTATCAAAAAATGATAGCAGCATAATTAAATTCACTTAAGAATCTGTCTACCAAAAATTAAGTACATGTAAATCTTGGAACCCATTTCCCAAAGTTTAGTACTTTTATCAGGGCTTTCTTTGAGATTAGTTAATATAGCATATCTTTCTTCATTTTGGTCTTAGTGAAGCATATAATTATTCAACTCTATTATAGAGAAAAATGCTAACATATTTTCTTCTGTAATCATTGGGAAAAGCTAAGAATACAATAGTAGGACACATTAAAGATGCTTTTTTTTGTAGTTTTTAACCCATTAATAATCATTAAAATGGGGGATAAAAGTTTTTAACAGCTAATTTTATGTAAATATCATGTAACACATTGAAGAAAGTTATCAATGCATATTAGTTATTTATACATTTACCTGGGGTCCAGATCAGTCACGGAGCTTTTTGCTTGTTGCTGTCATTCTGTCCCCATTCTTCCTTTCATGGGTCTCTTTCTTATTGAAACAGAGAATCACAGAAATTAAAAATGAAAAACACTGATATCATCTCTTCCAACTGCTTCATTTTATAAATATAAAAACCTATGGTCTGGAGAGACAAATCACTGTCTTATGGCTTTTAACACATGTGTGAAACTTGGATGTACTGAATACCACCCCAGTGCATAGTCCACCCTGCATGCAGCTTCTTCCAAAAAGCAGTACTGATGGGAACTAAACTCAAGCCATTAGAATCATCACTGCACCTTTACTTCTTTTCCCTCACGCTGCTGTACCAAATGCAATATCCTGAAATCGAGGTAACATTCAGAATGGGTTATTTCCGTGTTGGACACTGCTTTGCTCACATCTGAAAGTCCCATATATTTCTGGAAGATTATTTTCCACTAACTTTCCTTAAAGAGAAAGAGGAGAGAGTGAAGGGGGAAAAGGGAAGAAGATAAAGGTTTTGGTTTTCCTAGGACATATGTGATTCTGAATAAGAATTGCAGGCAAAAGAGGGAGAAGTAAGTGTTCTTAAATGAAGGGTATCTCCCAAAGGTCATGAGGTCAAATAAAAAACAGTAATAAGTAAGATTCACAGAGGACAAAACGTTTTAAATTGGGGGCATGCCAGAATTTTACATTAGGATTACAATAAAAGTGTATCATTGTGACACATTAAAATTTCTTCCCACAATTGGGAAAAAACTTAATACCTTTGATACAAAGAACTACTTTTCATTAGTGTTTCTAGTTTATATAGTTTTATTCCATTATTTGGAATAATATGCATGTTTTACATAATACAGAATATTTATATAGATAAATACTGTAAAAACAGATTATCTTTGACAATGGTACATATCATTCACTGAAAATTTAATTTCTTTTGGTATTTTTAAAGAGAAAAATTAAACAAATAATTGTTAAGCAATTTTCAGTCTGCTTTGGGGCCTTTTTAATGTAAAATTGTGTGGCACTTGTCTTCTTTCCAAAAATGTCGGCAGGAATCCTCGGTCAATTGTTGCAGTGATTAGATCTGAGTCTTGCGGCATATTGAAACACTTTAAACCTAGACGGAGGAACAGAAAGCTCTTTTAATTAAACAGATAACTCGCATACCGCAAGGCATTCTTTTGTTTATGAACTTCAGAGAGAATTCTTTGCACATTACACAAGTCCACATTGTGAAGAACAAAGATGGAATTTCAAAGGCTTACCTTCTTTGTGATAGAAGAAAAATCATTTTTCCTCTCCAGGTGAATATTTCTAAGAAAGATTAATAGGTAGAGAAAAATCATCTTCAGAAAAATCAGAGCTTTGAGCTGTGCTGTTTATGTTTCATGGCTTTATATGGCTCCTTTCTGAGTGGGCCATGCGTGGAAAAGGTATTTGCCTTTTTCCAAACTTTCCATTGCTAAAATTAATTGACAAACAGAGCCAAGTCTGACCCTGAAATTTGCAGTTTAATGGGGATACACATTGAATGCATCGTACCTTGTGCTAAGATTCCCTAGCTGATTTCATTTTGCTGTTAAGAACATTTCTTCCTCTTTCACTGTTATTCCCTTTCATTCTGCATGAAGTCATTTTTGTTCTCCCATACACATGCTTTCAAACGCTTCTGAAGAACTGTATATGCCATGTCCCCTTTCCTTTCCTCGACATGACTTCTCCCAGACTCCACAATCGGACCCAGACTTCCTTTCGACCACGGACTTTATTTCCTTTGTGAGTGAAGATTAAGTGTTGTATCCTGCCATTTCAAACTTCTATGTAGCCTATTAAAAATCAAGCTTCTCCTGAAAAAATTCTGCAACAACAATATTCTGTTTCAGCTATTCTAAAATAATCACCAGCATGAATGATCTCATGTCTGACATTTGCACTGTACAATGTTTGTCTGTCAGGATTGAACTTTTTAAAACATATATTCTCTCTGTAGAGTTGAACCTACTGTAAAGTAAGCTGCTTAGCACTGTCCTTGCATTTTACTTTGTAAATAACAGTCATGAACAATCATGAAGAGCATGTCTATAGGCCAAGGACAATTTACAGGGTTTGGGAAGGACTTAAGTGCATAAATAGTCCTGCAAATATCTTATAGAATCAGCTTATGCTCTCTTATCATTTGTAAAATAGGATTCTAGTAATTCGAGAAAATTCAACGAAATGGTATATATGGTTCTAAAAATCTTCCAAACTAAAAAATGTCTCTATTTGTTTGTGTAAAACTATTGAGAATTAGAAATGAGTTCATTATTAGGAACTATGTAGCAGACTCATTGCTAAAAGAAAATAGGCTAAAAACATAAGTAACTAGATACACAAAATTGTCACATTTACAAAAGAAATGAGACCACATTATATTATTGTAGGGCACAAGGTCTTAAAAGAAAGGGGCTGGAAGTGAAGTAACATATAGCAGCCTCCTTTATCTCTTTTTCCTTAAGTGAATAAAATGATTTTCACAGGGGGCCTTGTTGTTTCTCATTTTTAGTGGTGATGGGCAATTGTCTCAGCAGAAGACACTTAAACTATCAAAAAATTTTTGAAACACTTCACTGTAATAAGTAAAACATATAAAAATGTTTTTTGTATTTTTTGGTTAAATGATCCAGGCAAAGATTTGTAAAATAAGAAATAGAAACTGAGAAAAAAATGACTAATATGCAAGGTCAACAGTTTATTTGTATAGTCAGGTCACATGACATTCAGATGTGCAGAGAATAAATATTTTATCTCAAAATTTTCTCTACTATTTGGACCCTTCACACAACAAATCTTCTGGGTATAGATGAAATAATAGAAAAATAATTTTAGCAAAAAACAGTGAAAACTTAGACTGACTCAATAATTTAAATGGGCTCTTGAAGTCAGTGTCCTTGAGATCATTCAAACTTAAATTGTCTCCATTTTCCTGTTGCTGTTCTTGAAACAGTGTGCAACCAAGAGGGGAACCCCAAATAGGGATTTGGAATGGGGTCCAGAATTCATGGTGTCCAGGAAATATTAGGATGTCCTCACTCCTTCCTCCACAGGTGTGAGTTGGGGGAAGGGATGCATGAAGCAGGGCCACAGAGTGCTGCTTTGCATAGCAACAGCTTTGCAGCTAACCTCTGGCATGGTCTTTTAACATATCTACAACCTTTAACTGGTTGCATGGATATGTTAAATAGCCGTGGCCATGCTTTGAGCCAGGGGAATGGAAGTGACTTCCACCCAAGATGTAACTGGGGGTCAGGACCCCCGGTTACAGCACCTGTGTGAGGGCTTGGAGATGATTGGCTCCACACCACGGGACCACACCTGTCCAGGCCCACTATGGCAGCCCAGTAAAGCTGGAAGGATATGGGAATGCTGGCAAGTGTAGCCGATTGTGGGAGGAGTCAGAAATGGGGCTGCAGAGGAGGACTGGCACAGGTATTTAAACCCTGAAGGGCAGCCATTAAAGAGAGAACCACTCAGCTTTGTGCTTTGGCCAGAGTGGGAACCCTGCAGCTATGTGAGGGAGAATCACCATGTGCCTTTAGCAGAGAACCACCACTCGGCTTTGGCAGAGTGGTGACCACCCCTCTGCCGCAGCTTTGCTGGGGGAGAACCATGTGATTTTGCCAGAGTGCGGACCCCTACAGCTTTACAGAGGAGAACCACGTGGCTTGATCCTGGCTGACGACATAGCTGATGTTGCCTGAATCTACTTCTTTTCCTGAGATATAGTACCCCAAATAAGGGCAGAGGGAGAAGGAAGGGCTGTGTGTGTCTGTGGGTATTCTAAGGGACTTTGGGATTTTGATGATGACATTGGGTCACTACTTTAAGTCTGTATAGCTTTAAATAGACATTTCCTTTTCACAAATCTCTGGCATTGAGAGATGTCTTTCCTCTGGTGGTGGACAATGCAAACCTAGTGGGGAGGGTCCTTCTGGTAATAGTATATTGTACCCTCCCTTGGCCTGCTATGTTTGGTAACAGTTTTTGGCATCCCTGGGTGGGCCAATAATTGTCCCCCACCCCCTGGTCTGTTTTGTAACACTCTCACAGTTGGCACTGGATCTGGGGAAAAGGCTTACATGACTTTGAGGCATTAGGAGAAAGGGAATCCTCCTGTCTTATTCCCCAGCTAGTCCTTGGACTGTGTACTGTCAAATAAAAACAAATCTGGACTTCAGTAAGATGAAACTTATTCCAAAGTATTATTGCCATACAAAGGGGAAAATTATTGTGATAGGGGACTACTGCAATGTGGAAAATCTCCCAGAAGGTCTACAAAGGTATCACATGGCCTCAGAAAAGGGCCTAGGGCTTTTCCTTTGCAGGGGAAAGTAAACAAAGCTAGAGTGGGGGAGTGAGAGGAGTGGTAATGTAAAAGGACAGTTGATCAGGAAATATTTTCCCCGGAGGTTAGCTGCTCCCAAGAGAGGCTGTGAAGGAGTGATTCAGTATTTCAATAACCCAATGTGTAATCACGCAGAAACTTCATTTCTTTAATATGACCTTTTCTCCTCCCTTTCCTTTCGATTCAAACTGGCCTCATGGAGTGCCTTGACTCACCTGCCCCCTTCTCCCTTGCATGACTACTCCCTTAATCACTGAACCCTGGTCAGCGTTACACAATCTTAGGAAGAAAGCCTTGGGTCTGTTGACCACAGAGACAAAGTTTTAATCAAACTGAAGAGAACATTTAAGCTTCAGCTGTGTTTCAGCTTCGGGCCCAGAAAAGCAGTAACACCAGAAGAAGCAATTTCATGGCTGAAGTCAGACAAGATGCACTGATCAGCAACCACCTACCCTAGCACTGACCAATCAGCAGAGGGCATGACCCGGACCACAATCCTAGCTCCCTTAGTCACCACAATTAATGATTTCCCCCAGTGTAACCCTCCCCTGGAAGCCATGGGGGGAGCTGGGTCTTTGAGCACTTTTTCAGCTCTAACTCCAGGCATGGACCACTTCCTAAAAATAAACCTTCACTTTCTTTGCTGACAGCTCCTGTTCTAGTCTTATCGGGCTCTGATGCATGCAGGCCAATGGACCTTTTTAGTTCAGTGACAGAAGTGTGTGAAAAAGTTCAGGAACCTGGGGAAGGAGAGAAGACTGATTAAAGTGCGACTAAGTTAGTGGGCATTTTGCCCAGATTGTTCAGTGGGGATAACCAATGCAACTCATATATATTTCTGGAGACAAAGAATGAGAATTTGGAGAGTTTTAGTTTACCATCGTCAGAGGAAAAGCGGGTTATCTGTGAATCGTATCTAAGTCATGCAGTGAAGAGCATTTTTTTGCAGACAAGACATTTGGGGGAACACAGAAAGGTTGGGACATTTCTTGGCTGTTGCTATGTTTTGGGAGCACAGACTCTGGTCAAATTCAACATTGTCACTACCAAGTAGAACTTTGCTGGCAAGCTCTGCAAATGACCCTGGTTGGTGAATTTACAGTCTGTGCTTTCTCAGCCCAGTCAGGGCAGACAGGCTGATGTCAGATACCTCAGCCTCCTATCCCCTTTCTTGCTGCAGAAACACCACTGGGAGCATGTACACTGATGGTGGTACCAATTCCCAGGTGGGGGTGGGAGGATTTTTCCATCCCCCAATGAGAGCTAAGCAGTCATTGATATCTGCTGGGTGCCCTACAACTCAACTCAATTCTGCCACTGTCTACCTGGAGAGAGTGTCAAGTTCCATAGGTTAAGAGCTGAGTCCCACTAGACTGTTTCTCTCTTCAGACACTAATCTAGAGCCCAGATTGTCACCAGCACTTCTGACCCATCAGCTATAGATTGAAGGTTCCAGGTCCCCTTCTTCAGGCTGATTAAATTGCTAGGTCAGCTCACAGAACTTGGAGAAATATTTTACCACCTAGATCACCAGTTTGTTTGTTTATTTGTTTATTTAAAGTCTATTTTCTTGATTATGTTATTACAGTTGTCCCACTTTTTCTTCCCTTTATTCCCCTCTGCCCTGCACTCCCCCTCCCACTAGCATTCCCCCCACTTAGTTCATGTCCATGGTTCATACATATAAGTTCTTTAGCTTCTCTGTTTCCTATACTATTTTTAACCTCCCCTTGTCTATTATCACCAGTTTATTGAAAAAGGATACAACTCAGAAACAGCCAGATGGGAGAGATATATAGGGCGGGGTATGGGGGAAGGGCATGAAGCGTCTATGTTTGCTCCAAGCTCACCATTCTCCCCAAATCTCCACCTGTTCACCAACCTGGAAGCTCTCTTAACCATGTCCTTTGGGTTTTTATGGAGGCTTCATTATATTGGCAAAATTGATTAATCATTGGCCATTTGCAATGGATTCAACTTCTATCCCATTTCCCCTCCCCTGAGGTCAAAGGGTGGGACTAAACATTCCAACCCTTTAATCAAATGGTTGGTGCTCCTGACAATCAGCTCCCATCCTTGGGTTGCCTAGGTACTTGTCAAAAATCACCGCATTAACATGATAGATACCTTATTTATCTCATCACTTAGATAATTCCAAGAGTTTGGGGTGTGCCAGAAATGAAGAAGACCAAATCTATATTTCTTATTATAAATCACATTATCACAATGACAAATCAATACATACACTCTTGGTCTAGGTGGTCCTCTCCCAACAACAATGTTTCAAATACACATACCACTAAGGACCTAAAGGTTCAAACCAGGAGAGCCCACTGCCTGATCTTCCTTATTTACTCTCTTAATCCATCATGTACAAAAATGGCAGTACCCTAAACAGTGATCTATTCCAAAGCCTAAATATTAAAGTGGTGAACAGGCTCTCTTGGCATAAAATGTACTCCCAACCAAATGGCTATCTTAGCCTAATGAGAGAGATAACGAATATATGATTATATGCAGGAGGCAGGGAAGGCAAAGAAAGACAAAGCTTTTTTTTCTTAAAGTATTACCTAGTTACTCTTACATAGTATATATTTAGAAACACAGACTAAAAACAGATTTGCTATCTATCAGCTTTAAGTTAAAATAAAGAAATACAAATAATTAGGCTTCCGTGAAGAAAATTTATCAGATGAAAGGGAACTATTAATTATTTATTATACTGCAATAGTCAAATAAGTAATCAGACACTCATCTAGGAACGGCTTTAAGGTAGTCAAGGTACAGAACTGGGAGGTGGCATGGGAACTGAACCAACCCGGCATCTTAATAATTAGGAAAATTTCTCTGTTGTAAAAAGCAGAGGAATTGACATGGGTGGCTGAGCTTCTTTATTTGATTCTTGTGAACCCAGGAGAACTACATGAGGTAATCTCACAAAATTTACCAGGAACTAATAGAGCTGAGAATTCAAAAGCAGAATGAGGGTGGAGGTTCAGCTACACTACTATGTTTCCAGAAATGTATTTAAACAGGCTTAAGGAACAAGTTTCTTGTTGTTGTTTATTTTTGTTGTTGTTGTTTTAAATTTCATAGGATGGAGAAATTCTAAAGACAGTGAAGAGAGTGTAGATACTTACCTATCTATCTATACAAGAGAAATGATTGACTGCCCAACAAAAGTAAGGAGATTGAGAGTGCAATATATTTACACTTATCGGTCACTCATGTGATAGGCACTGGCGTTTTTTCTTTTTTCCTTCATGATGGACAAGTGAGTACGTGGGAGGTAAAGGAGAACAAACAGCATGCTGTGCAAGACAACGTTACCTTCTAAACTTACGTAGTTAAATCGGAACTTATTGGGTGTCCATTGTGTTTTTCTTTTTTTCTTTTTTTTTTCTTTGGCTTGGGGAGGAAAGGTGGCCAGTCTCTCAAAGAAGAAGGGCCATGAGCCCGTTCCTCAATGGGCTTTTATTGGGTTCATTTGCACAGGATTACAGATAAAGCTCATTACCCATTGTCAGGCAGTAAGGGTCAAACAATAGTCAAACACATTGCCCACAAGGCTCTAATGCCAAGCATATTTCTTTTTTTTAATTTATTGAATACATTGGGGTGATAGATTTTAGTGGAATTATATAGGTTTCAGGTGTACAATTTTGTAATATATCACCTGTATGCTGCATTGTGTGGTCACCACCCCAAATCAAGTCTCCTTCCATCACGATTACTTTACCCACTTCTCCCATCCCTCTTTCCCTTTGGCAATCACCATACTGTTTTCTGTGTCTAGGAGGTTTTTTTTCTTAATTCCTTCACCTTTCTCACCCAGTCCCCCAAACCCCTCCTCTTGGATACTATCAGTCTGTTTGTTCCCTGTATCTACGAACCCGTTTCTATTTTCTCTGTTAGTTTATTTTGTTGAAGTGGATGACACATATAAATGAAATTATATGGTACTTGTCTTTCCATGACTGACCTGTTTCACTTAGCATAATATTCTCCAGGTCCATTCATGCTGTCCCAAAGGGTAAGATTTTCTTTCTTCCTTTTTTTAATGGCAAGTAGCATTCAATTTGGTATATCTAACACATTGATTATACAGTGATCTTTCTTCTTTCTAAAACAGTCACAGACTTTCTGCTACAATCTTTCCACTTTGTCCATAACTTTTGAGCTAAAGCTGGAGTCTCTGCTCTTTAATTCTAGATGTTTCATAGAGTTACTCCTCAGCAATCTTTTCATCACCATATGTTGACCTCCTCTGCATTTCACCATATACCTCAGCCATACGGATTTCATTTAACATCTTTACTCATGACATGTGCTGCGGTGGCCAGTCCCTTTGCATACGCTGTTCTCTATTCCTTCCGTCTTTCTTTTCGTAAATTCCCTGCTTATTTATCTAAACACATATGAAGTTTTCTTTGTTAAGTCTTAACCAATGTAAGTGTTTTCCTCTAGGCTCTAATTGGAGAATTTCATCTAATCCTCTTCTATTAGTATATGTACCACACACGGTCATAAGAGCTATCTTCTTAGTTTAGTTTCCCAGAAGCATGTGAGCTCCATTCGATCAGGGCCTTAATCTTGTCCATCTCTCTAACCCACTAACTATCCCACTGCCTGACATAAAGTAAACCTTCGATGTTTTTTTAAAAAGAGTGCTGAATGGCATGATGAGCACTGACTAAATGACATTACTACTGTGCACTGGAATGAAGGTTCCAGGTGCATGCACTGGTTCCATTCCCTTAATACAAGTCTAGGGCTGCGATTTTCAACTGGTATGCTGTAAGCATTTTTAAAACATGCAATACCTGACTAGTCAGGGGCACTGACCTCTTTCCTTTAGACTGTCAAATTTTAAAAAATGACAACAGCCAACACAACAATGACTGTCTGTGTGAATGCCCTGCCATGAACCATAAACATATAGGTCATAAAATAGAGTTGCATCTTATTGGTCATGTTATATGATAAGATTGCATCTGATTGGTTAATTCTTGGTACCGGAAATCTTTATATACAAGTATAGGCATCTGGTTATTTTAAAAAATCACTGTGGTGCAAAAAGGATAAGCACTTTTTTTTTGTAAATCAGTCAAAATTATACCTTTTTTCAGATTGGCAAAAAATATATTTTTTGGTGTGTCACCAAATTTTGGTAATTAGTTTACATGTGCCATGAGATGAAAAAGGTGGAAAATTACTGGTCTAGGGAAAGAGGAGGTTTTATCTAATATCCTTTTTGAGTTGAGAATATCCCGCTTGATTGAATATCCACGAAGCAGTTGCCTTGGGCTCAAGTACTTTTCTCATTCCAGCCCAGGCTTTTCATGCGCCCACTTCTCACCTCCTCTGGGTCCTTCACGTTAACTTCTGGATGGACTGTACCACAGTGCTACTCTTCCTCCAGGGGCGGTTACTAAACATAAGGCAAGCTATACTTCTTTTAATGGCTTCTCCTCTTATATCATTATTAGAAGGATATATCAAGCTTTGATAAATTTATGATTAAATTTAATTCAATTATGCTAAAAGATGGAAAATGTTGTTAAATGTTGTAAAATAGGATTATTTATACATATGTAGTTATGAAACAAAGAAACATGTCCTGGAAGGTAACCTTGGGAGATGCGGTTCCTCCTGAGGACATTCCCAGTTCCTGTGTGCACTTGCCTTTTTTAGAACCGTGCCTCACTCTGATAGTTTATACTACATGTAACATCAACTATTTGTCTATTCACTCATGGAAAATCTACTTCCTATCTGGAAATGATGAGTTTTGCCTGTGCTACAAACTTCTCCCTCTAGAAGTTCATCCACTACCTTGAGCCCTCAATCTAGCCATTGGCTGAACTGTATATGTGCTCCCTTCACCACTCAAAGCTTGAAATAATATCTGAATTTACCAGTCAGAAATGGACAAAATATAAATCAGTTTATATTAACCCCTTGCTAACATTCTTCAATAAATTCTATTTTTACTTAGATAAATAGATGTCTTATCAAGGTACCACTCTGCTCTCATCCTGAATTACTCATGAATTAGCAGCCACCCTGGCCTCGTTTTTGCTCATCAAACCTGTCAAATTCATTCCAGGCTTAGGGCCTTTGCACTCTCATTTTCTCTGCCTGGAACACTTCTAACTCATAGCCTTTCTCTGTGGTTTCTCCTTTTGCATCAACTATCATCTCAAATGCAAACCTCTTATGAGTTCTTTCCTGAACCTCTAACCTAAAAAAAAACACCCTAAGTAAAATTTGTGATATTTACTCATGGCATTTGTCATTAATCCAAGTGATCTTGACTAAATAATTGCTTGCTTGTTATACATTCTCTCCCCACAATTAGAATATAAGACTCAAAAAACACAAAACTTATCTCCCCTATTCACTGTTATATCCGACAGTATAAAAAAATCTTCTAACCTGTTATAGTTATTAAATGGATGCATGAGTGAATGGATTATAGTCAAAGAAAATTCTTAGCCTACAGACATTCTCATACTCATGCTCTTTCTAGGAAGAAAGTAAAGTATAATTCCATTTTTCTAGTAACAACTATAATAGTTCTTAAATAATAGCTCTTAAGTTGATCAATCATAATTGTCACTTTTCCTGTAACAATAAAGTAAGAATTATTTGCTGCTGCTAGATCAATGAATAGATCAATTTTGATGAGATTTAAAGATGGCGCAAAGAACATTTAATCAGAAAGTTGTATGAGAATACTGAATTGCAGTGTTTAACTGAGTTTATGCAATCAAATTTTCTTGCTAAGGAGACTGTTTTTAAGATTTTAAATCTGTTAAGAATAGCAAGTCATTGGTTGACAAAAAATTAAAATGAAGTAAATTTAAAAAAGTGTCAAACATTCTTCTGTCACAGCCTGATGGAGGACATCAAAATGAGTGGCAGTTAATCGGAATGTATGGATGAAAGGCACAGGGTATCTGAACTACCAACATGTATTCTGCGACATAGCTCTGTGTAAAACGCAGTGTCCTATAGACTTGGATAAATCCAAAACTAATAGAATGAAATTTAAGATTTGCACCCAGAACACAGAAAATGAACTTTTTAGTTGATCACATAATCTCAAAATAACATGACTATTTACATGACCAACTTTACCCACAGATGCATAGATACACAATGCTATTTCTTAAGTTCCCCAGTGCCAGAGGTTGTTAAACTTGCCAAAGGAGTAAATTAAAGCAGGCATCCATAACGTGAGAAGCATTTCTCTTGCAATCTTTATGAAATTCTCCTGAGCAGAACAGTGTCATGAGTCTTTTTCTAGAAAAGCTGTCTGTATTGCACAGGTTTTGCCTTTATGCAAAGATCTTCTCTGTGTCATTTCTTCTTTCCTTTGACAGAATAGCTAGTGGCCAAACCACTATTGATTTTTGCTTGTTCCTTGAATTTATATAATGTGTCAATGCACTTAGAAAAATATTTCATTTTAAAAACTTATTCTCTATGCTACATGACTATCGAAATATATATATATATATATATATATATATTTTTTTTTTTTTAAACTTTGAAGTAATTTGCAAGAAATCTCTGGAAAGGGGTCTGACTCAGCTCATAGGAAATGACCTTTTGCCCCTTAATTCCCTCCTTCTTCAGGCTCCATTTACAACCATTTGACTTTGCCCTTCAGGATAGAAGTCAACTACTCCATTCTATACTATTTAACCTTCTGGGGAGAAGGCACAGAATAACAATGATAAAACAGATACAATGAAGAAGCCAGTATCCTGGTGATATGATAGAGTAGCTATGATGGCCCTGGATGATCTCTTTACTTCATTTAGGTGAGAAAGAATAAACTCCTGGGTTTTCAGTGTTTGTTTTGTTCTATTTTTAATCCACTATAATTGGGTCTTTAATTTTAGCAGCCAAAAGAAAATCCTTACTGATATATGGATTTATTTCCATAGGCAATATGAGGTTGCCCTATGATGAGACATAAAATTAATAAAACCATGAAGTCATAATCAGGAAATATAAATAATAAGAATGAGATAATAGTGATGTTTACAGATATTTATCTGAGACTCTGAATATTTAAAAAACAACTAAGATTTAAATATAGTTGCTCTTTGAGCTTCCTGAAAATTACAAAAACATGAACAATTTGATTAGTATTATTAAAGTTTCATGATCCAAAAGAAAGCGTTACATCAAAAAAAGAGGCAGTTCTATTAAGTTCCATGTTATTGAATGCTAAGATATTGTATATAGTATTTATATTTCATTCAATTTTCATAGTAAGTCCATGTGCCAGAGTCATTTCTATTTACATTTTGTAGTTGATACATAGAGAATTTGAAAGGGTAGAATCATTAGTGAATAGTTTTCCAAACCTATAATGAAAGCACATTAAAGGTAAGGTTATTTTATTAATATTGGTTGCTTTTGTTTGTTGGAGGATTCCTAGCTGTATCTTTATTTGCCATGAGAATGGGGACAATTCATTACCTAAATTTTTATATTCTTGGGAAGATTAATATATTTAGTATAAGTGAGAGGCATATAGTAAGCCACAATATTATGTATATTATTGTATTTATTATAATTATTTATACCATAAGAGCTTATTTTGTTAGAGCTTACAATCTTGTTCTTTATTGCTATACCAAAAAGTGGGTCAAATTTTAAGCAGTGAGGCAGAGTTTTATCATTGTAAAATTATTATTTATAAATATTTATAAATCCAAAAAGTTTAGTTTTTACATAATATGTAGATAAAATCTGTTAGCACTCTTAATTTTCCTCTAATTATATATGTGTATGGTATATGATATAAAAATAAGGACCTAATATTAATGATATCCAGAAAGATTCCATTGAAATGTTTATGTAATCAACATTTTAAGCCTCAATTGTTTTCATCTTGCTCTTAATGATAATGAAACATATGTTACTGAAATCATGAAAGGACATGAGCCTATAATGTTCATAGGTCATTTCTGATAAAATAAAAATGTTAGAAATATTTTTCATCTTCCCAGGCATATGATTTGAAAAATTCTACCTAGTCTTATAAATGGCTCTGGTACAGGTTCTTTCCAGTGTTCTGTTTGTTTTTTAATGTGTCATTTATCAAAATGCTTTGCAAAAGGACATACTTTTGAAGGTAATAGTGTATTCTTTTTTTGTTCTTTATTTTTATTTAATCTTTATTGTATTTTAAAGTTCATGAACTGCTTGTAGTTCACAGAATTGAATGAACACTTCTTGAAAATGATTCCTGATTGCATCTCAGTGCTTATACACCCTGTAAAATTAAATAGATTATGTTCTTTACCTTGTTGATGAATTGAAGCTGACATTTTGTATGTGTGTGGTTTGATGATCATTCTGCCAAGATCTGTACACTCAACACAGGGATATTTTAGGTTAAACACTTCAGTCAATGACAATGTTAGTAACACACTTTTTGGGAGAAGCAACAGTATCATTTAAGGCCAATTTGAAATATTCTGCAGTTATAGTTACACAACAAATATATCTTAAATGCAATGCTTCAAAATATACTGTGTTAAAAAATAATCCTAGGAAATTATGTTGGCTAGGATAATGAAATAACTCTCACTGTTTTTTAAGATTTTCTAAGTTTTCTTTTATAACCTAAAGCAATTGTTAATATCAGTAGCAACATTTGAACACACCAATAGTCTCAATATTAAATAATCTGTGCCCTAATTTCCTTGTTTTTTTAATAAAAGGAAGGAATTTTTAAAATACATATTTCAAAATGCATAGTACTACTGTTGTGAAGATTTCTTGAGAACATAAAACCAAAAAATTGGAGTTATTTTCTATTGAAGGGTAGCTTATTGCCAAGTATATATATATTTGGTCAGCCAAAGCTTTTAGGCAGTACTGACAGGCTTTGGGAAAGAAGTTGTGGTTATATGAGAAGTGAAATGTAGCGGAAAGAGAAGTGAACAGTGTTGAGAGAGAAGATACATCTTCAGTAATTCCTACAATTTCTAAATGCTCTATTAAACACTAAAATGTACTATCCTCCCTTTTACATTGTTCAAATATATGTATATATACACATGTATATACATATATATGAACAAACATGATGCTTTTAATTATTTTAACATTTAAATTGGTTATCAAATGAGATACCATTTTGAAACTAAAATATAATTACCACTAATTATCTTTTAGATTTACTTGCATTTACTCAAGATACATAACTTAATACTTATCACTTTGATGATATCATTTTTTGTATTGTCTTGCAAACCTTCAAAACACAGTGGCATAAAGAAGTAACGGGTAATCAGTATTGAATTTATTATCAGTGAAGTAATTCTAATGCTATTCCAGTACTAAATCTCCAAAATTCCACGTACATCTTACACACGCGGCGCATCTCGGTTTGGGCGAGGCAACGCGCAAGTGCTCAAAAGGTGCCTACGGCTACTGGCTGTAAATTGTACTGTGAGAATTTAGACCATTTACATTTAATGCAATTTTATAAATAGAATAAATCTACTTTCTGTTTGATTACTAATTGTCGAGTCTTTCTTTTTTCTTCTTTAATCTATTCCTGCTGATTTTAGATAAATTTTCGTACTATGATTCCAAATGAACTGTTATTAGCAATTCATCAATACCACTTAAGGTCTATTTTAGGGACTGCTCTAAGGTTTACAACACATATCTTTAAGTTCTCAAATTCTAATTTCAAATATTATTACACTATTTCATGAATATTTTATACAATACCCCTCCATAAACTCCCTTATCATTTTTCATATTTTCTACATTTATGTCTATGTATATTATTATAATTCCCATAATACACTGTTAATTTTGCTTAACCAATAACCAATAAAATACCTTTTGAGAAATTTACTTTAAAAGATAAGAATATTTCATATTTACCCACATGATTACCATTTCTGGTACATTTCATTCCTCTTTTTTGATAGATATTTTTCATTTTAAACCATGTCTCTTCTACCTAAAGAACATTTTTTTCCAACAAATTTTATAGGGCAAGCATACTAGTGATGAACTTTCTCAGATTTCTTTTTCACTTTAAGAATTTTTTTTCTTCATTTTGAATATATATTTTGGTGGTCTGAAGAAAGATTTTTTTCTTTCAGCACTTTAATGATGTCTCTCTTACTTCCTTCCTTTCTATTGTCTTTTGGATTACCTACAAAATCCTGGGTCCTGATAAGCAGTCTGTTGTAATGCTTGTTGTGCCAAAAATACTGTGTGCTTTTTAAAATATTTTTCTGGTTGTATTTAAATTTTTTAAAAATCATTTGTTTTCAGCATTACATGCTCATGGAATCTATGTGGTTACCATCATGAGATTCTACTTTAAGTTGATTAATCTTGTATATTTATTTATCTTTTTCACACTTTTTAAATTGTATTTGGAAAGTCTTCAGCCATTTTGACATCAGATGTGTTTTTTCTCTTCCTGCCTCATTGCCTTCTAAGGTTCCAATTACACATTCCAATTAGTTTATGTCCAGAAAGTATCCAGCCATATAACATTAAAAATAGAGGCATTTATTGAAGAAGTTACAAGATACAAGAAACATTGTACATAAGACAATGATGCCTCAGTCCCCTTCAAATAGGCACCTTGGGACCTCATACAGTTCTCCTAATTGTTATCAGCTGCCCTATCATATTTTCCTCAATATCATTGATGGTCTGAAATCTCTTCCCTTTGAAAGGAGATTTAATTTTGGAAAAAGCCAGAACTTGCAGTGTGCCAAATACGAGGCAGAGTTACCTGAGTGATTTGATGCTTCACGAAAAAAATTCTGTATGAGATGTGTTGCATGAGCAGGTGTGTTGTGATGATGAAGCTGCCAATCACCAGTTTCCTATCGCTGTGGCCTTCTAAAGTATCCAAATAGTTTCCATGGAGGAATGTTCAAGCTTAACACAAAATGTGATGCAGATTCATTACTCTACTTGCACAGTTATTTTGAATGTAATGGGCACACAGTACAAACGCTCACTCAATGGCGTCTACTTCCTTCACTGTCTAATACAGTGAAGTTGTCATTGTTCAGACACGTGTATTCCAGTTCACTCTCTTTGGCTGCCGGGTTACATCAATTTTAAACCATTCTCATTATTTTAACAATAGCTGGACTTTTTCTGGACAGACCACATATACTTAATCCTCACCTGAGGATATGTTTATTGAGAGAGAGAGAGAGAAACATTGATGTGAGAGAAAAACACTTCTCGGTTGCTTCTCATAGGTGCTCCAACCGGGGGATTGAACCCACACCCTAAGTACATGCCCTGATGGGATATCACACCTGCAGCCCTTTGGTGTACAGGATGATCCAGCCAACTGAGCAACCTGGCCAGGGCCAATTACACATATTTTATGTGGAATAAAAGTTTTCCCATTACAGAGGTTCTATGGGTTTTTTCTACTTCTGTATTTTCTGTATAATTTTGAATAGCTATATCTCCAATTCACTGATCTCATTTTTGCCACAGTATCTGATTTGCTATTATTTCCACTCAGTATATTTCTCTTTCATGATATTTTATGTCTTTTTCTCGGCATTTGATTTGTATTTTAGTTTAATGTCTTCCATTTTTTTTCATGAGGTTCACACTTTTTTTTCTACCTTCAGGAACATATGGATTATGTTGATTGCAGTTGGTTTAACACACTTCTACACTAGCATATTATTGAGGAGAGCCTTCTGCAATCGCTGGGTATCTTCTCAATTTAGCTTTGTCTTGATTCAGCTGCCTCCTCTTTTGGTTTTGTCCCAGAGTTTCCAGTCACTTTGGTCTCTCTGATCTGTGACTCCTGTCACTCAGCTCAGAGAGAGTATCGTCCCCTGCCTTCACAGAGGCTTGTGAACTCCTTCCAGGAAGTAATTTGGGACGTGCATAGGTCTCTCTTTGTTCTGTCACCTTGTTCAGGGATTCTTGTTTTGCACTTCTTAACCCAACATAGGACAATTTCAGTTTCATATATTTTCTCTTATTTTCTATTTTTTCAAGTCAGACAGGTACATCAATCCAGGTTATTTCTTGAAATTTACCTTATTCTGACAATGTTTTTGTACATAATTGTTCCTCAGTTCCTGGGGTAGAGAAATCCCAATGAACAAATTCTAAAGTTTCTAATTTGCATGGCTGTCCACTGCTTTTAAAAATCTGTAGATTCTGGTGTCATATGTGTCTAATAGTGTAACTTAGTGTGACATGAAATTAAATGAACTTCGGCCAAGTTCCCTAATCATGCTATGGAATTCACAATCTGTGAATTTTACAAACACAAGAGCTTCATTTATGTAAATGTAGCCAGAAATCTAGTACTATTCTAGTGTTTTTTAAAATTTATTTTTAAAGATTTTTAAATTTATTTTTAGGGAGAAAGGGAGGGAGAAAGAGAGGAGAGAAACATCAATGTGTAGTTGCCTCTTATGTGCCCCCTACTGGGGACCTGGCTTGCTCCCCAGGCATGTGCCTTAACTGGGAATCAAACCAGGAACCCTTTGCTTTGAAGGCTGGCACTCAATCCACTGAGCCTCACCAGCCAGGGCTAGTTCAAGTTTTTTAAATCACTGTATTTATTCTATCCAAAATATCTTTTAAAAGGATAGAGAAATTAGAATCCAGTATTTTTTAATATGACATGATATTTTTCTTTTACATGCAATCCATGAAAGTCTCATTGCTACTTTATAAAATTTCAGCCATTGCAGATTTAATTAATTTTTGGATGAATTTACCCTTGATTGCATTCACTTGCCTTCTGCACTTCTCTGCCAAGGATGAGGTAAAGTTAGCATTTTTAGGCTACACAAGACAAAATAACATATTCTGGTGTCCACTTAAAATGAGTAAATGCAAAATTTATAACTCATCTGGGAAATTTAATACTCTTTTACACTTTAGCAGTTAATGTAAGAGGCTCACAGAAAACACTTTTACAACGTTTAGTTTAATGAGTAGAAAATAGTCTCTCATCATTTTCACCCATTCAAATGTTTCATCAACTGCAGAAAGCAGTTGTCAAATTCTCCTATGGTATAATTGTTTTAAAATTTTCCAAGATTTCATGAAAATCTTAAGTTACTATTAATACTTGATAGTAAATAAGTATTGCCATTGTTATTATTGATTACATACACTTAATTATATATAAATACATATAATGGAATAACCATGGTGTTATTCTGCTAAGGCCAGCAATTCTTTTTATCTGCTACATAGCAATATATTGAACTTAAGTGTCTCCAGATTATTCCTGAATAAATAATTTCAGTTAAAAATTATCTTCTTAAAATTTGATAATGCATTTTATATAACTTTATTAACCCAGTTCTAGTAAATTATGATTTCTATGTAGTCTTATCAGCCAGTATTTAATAGTGAAAATATTGGTGGTATATAATAAGTTTAATTTAGTTCTCGTCTGTCTCTATGTGGGTAGGAACTATGACCTTTCTCTATTTCTGCACATAATTTACTACATAATAAGTCCTACTATACAGCACTTAAATGCATGCAAGTTTTCATAATTAAAACATAGTCAAAGTATTTTTATACTCTACTACTATGTTTTTAAAGATGAAAACACTATTGTTTCTTATTTTAATACTGAGAGAATGTGTAGAGGAGTTTAGAGATAAGCTTCTGAGGATGAAAGTCAGAAACAGGACAAATAGATAATTTTTACAGAAAAGTGCGGTGGCACACTTCCTAACGTGATGTCAGCACAGCATGAAACACCATTGCTTTGCCAGAACCGTGTTTTAACTCACGTCAACTGTTCTGCAAACTCAGGAACTGGCTCATTTGGAGTGGCTTTTCCACCAAAATATAAAATGACATGAGTCACTGATAAGAAATCCAATCCCACCAAGAACTTTATGAATTTTGGTGGGCTTTCCTAAAGATGTTTGTGGGCAAAGGGGTTGTGCAGAAGCAGGACACGCAGATAAATCCATGTAGACCCTTGTGTTCTGTGACTGTTCTTTGCAAATTGCTCCTGAGAGCTCTTCCCCAAATGGACTGCACTGTGTCTCCCACAAATTCATACATTGAAACCCTAACTCCCAGTATCTCAGAATGTGACTTTATTCGGAAACGTGATCTCTAAAGAGCTAATCAAGATGAAGTGAAATCGTTACAGTAGCTTCTAAGCTAATGTGATGGGCACTGATTGGTATATTTATAAAAAATTGGGACTCTTACACACACACAAGAAAAACCAAGTGAAGATACAGAGGGAAGATGGCCATTTGCAAGCCAAAGAGAAAGGACTCAGAAGAAAGCAACCCTGCCAACACTTTAACCTTGGACTCCTCACCTCCAGAGCTGTGAGAAAACAGTCTTTTGTTTGAGTAACCCACTTTGTTATGGCAGCCCTAGAGAAAGAAGTGGCCACCCTCGCCCATCCCAGGCCAGTCGCTGTCTCTCCTGCCTCTTAGATATCATAAGTATGTGACTCAAAAACACAGAAGGCTGTCTTTCCCAGAGATCCATAACATGTTGCCATTTTTAGTTTTTTTGTTGTAACTTGGAAATAGAACTGATAGAATCTGTGACAATAAAATATGATTGTGAAACCTGTCTGATTAGTCTCCTTGGATCTGCAGGCCTGTATGTCTCTAACATGTATAATGTAGAATTTATTTCCACTTTGTTTTTTACTTTTGTGTTGAAACACAATCAAATAAAACTTTGAGAAACTTATTTTGTGTGCCTTTAGCTTATAAGAAAATATATGTATGCTGAGAGTCCTGGATGTGAAAAACAAAATATTTCTAATAGAATCATCATTCAAAATATAAAGTTTAGATATGTTAAAACAGAAAGGCAGTTCCCTAACTATATTCTTAAATATATACCCTCCGAAAAGTTTCATGATTTAGGATTATTTTCTACTAAACATGCAGTAATGCTATTGCTTTTTTAAAGACTGGGAATTCACATCCTGTCATAATCCATTCTTGATTGTTTATGAGGAAGGATGTACATAAAATAATGCACAGATTTTAATAAATATCATGACAATGTTTTACTGATATTAGAGCCAAAATGAAAGCATCACTTTTCTTAGTGATGTATGTTCCCATGGACTCCAGGGAGCAGATTTAATGCTTTCAGTCAGGTATCAGCTGTACGCGCTATTCCGGAGCTTTCTATCCACCTTCCCACTTTCAGTTTCAGCATCGTTTGACTTCACGAGCGCACTCACTGGAGAGCTCACTTCGGCCACACATACATGCACACATGCACACACTAGCTGTAATAAAGATTGTGAAACTCACTGACCCCTCTAATGCTATGTTGCCTTAAACCTCTCTGAAACATAAAAGAGAACGGAACGTTATACTTTCCGAAGGAACAGAGCATACTTCCTACTTTACATCTGTTTTCTCTTTGTAAAGGCTAAATTTCATTGTGAAATTGAGAATCCAGTTCCTAATTCTTGAAACAATATTTATTTAAGCATTTTTGCCTTACTAAAGTTGATGGTGAATAGTTCCTACACTGCTGCCAGGTGCTCTAGTTTGAACAAGTGGACATTACTTTATAGGAAATACAGAGGTATATATACCTATACACACACACACACACAACACATATATATGCACATAAACACACACATACATACGTATAGAAACTTTTCTTCATTTTGCTTTCTAATTTTTCTTTTCTTTCCTTGCTATTTAGTATAGTGTGCTATGTATGTGGGAGTTTCTTCCCTATGATATTTACATATAAATGAACTTCTATGAGAGATAGTCAGAAATTTATTCACTGACCTTAATGAACAATATTTAAAGGTAGAAAGCCATGTTAGACTGGG
This sequence comes from Trachops cirrhosus, assembly GCA_028533065.1. Lineage (NCBI taxonomy): Eukaryota > Metazoa > Chordata > Mammalia > Chiroptera > Phyllostomidae > Trachops > Trachops cirrhosus. The sequence continues at coordinate 177,952,300 of CM052539.1, read as the reverse complement.
GTTTGGTGACCACCTGATCAGGTTAGGGAGGGGGCATATGCCGTATCTTTGGTGGCCTGCAGTATCTTAAATTCTCAGGCTGCTTATCCTGTTGGAATAAGCCTGAATGGCTCTTTAACACCATCTCCTACTTGTAATCATTTTCTTTACATTTAACAGGAGTGTTTGGTAATATTGTGCATGGTGGAGCAGATCAATCTTATTTCCCCAAATTTGTACTCATAAATGGCAGGGCTAACATGCAAAAACAGGCTAAAAAGTTTATCTAAATTTTTCCTGAATTCACTGAATGAAGAGCGTGTGTTGAATACCCCGATAGTTTCATATTAAGATAGCTTCTCTTCTTTGTTTGAAGGGAGGATCTAAAAATGTATGTCGATACTCCCAGTAAGTTCTCATTGTGGAACAAAATGGCTGTGTAAGTTCACATTATACTATGGGAATTGCCTAAAAATAGCATGTTTTAGTCAATTGTTCAATATTTTTCAAAACATATGTTTTCTTCTAATTGTAATTGATGCTTTTGTGACCATTCCAATTGTAATTGGAAATTGCCTGCCAGTAGTCACCCAACAGATCTTTCCACTAGACAAGACAGAAGTAATAACAGAGGAAATGAACAGTATCATAAATCTAGTTAGTGACATTTCCTGTGGGATGATATAGAACTCATAGTTCTATTCAGATATTTAAAAATATTAGGCCAAGGGAATCAAGTCAAAATCAGCAAATGATTACCAATGATATCTTCTAGACTTCCTTAATTATGTTGACAGGTGAAAACTGGAAAAGTGAAAGCTATATCCAGAAAAAAGAACAAGGAGAAGATATATATCATGTAGCTGAAAATGACTGCAAATGTGAGGCATCATTCTCACCTGACTACACCACAGCGATGCACTGGGAAGCCAGGGAGGGAATCAAGGACACTTGGCAAGCTAAAGATAAGGAAATTCAATTTTCCAGTTAAGTAGACGAGAAGAAATGAGAGGTACATTGCTATTTGGATTAGAGTGATATACACATTTTTTTCCTATTCTTCACAGGACGATATGGAATCTGCACACTGTGGTGTGAGTCCTCTCCCAAGACTGCCGTTAGCTGGTTGTATTTCTGTGAACAAAACATTTCTGTAGACCCTGATCTCATCTTCCATGAAATGAGTGAGAGGTTGGCAGTGGGCAGTCTTCCCATTACCATCAGTCACAAATACCTAGGCATACGTGATGATCAGAGACATTATGTACAGCATTGTCTACAATGAAAGGGAGGTAAGAAATTGCATGCTGTGTACTGCTAATGACAAACAAATTTCATTCTTCATGGTTCTCGCTGATCAGGAAACTATTTATGTGTTTCTGTCCAGGAGGTGAGATACCCTATTTATGAACCTATCTACATATATTTATTGCATGTCTGACACAAGCTGCCTAACACTGTCCCAGGCATCAGGACAGAGTAGTAAATAAAGCAAAGGCCCTGCCTTCATGCAACTCCTGTGACCTCTTCAGCTTGAGTTGTCTCCATGGAAGTCTGCTTAGTAAGATGAAAGTGGGGTCCCACAAGATTTATTCTGTCTTTGTTAAAACAAAGAAATGTTCAGCTGGAATTTTCCCTTCACCATTCTCTCTTCCAATCCTACCTAGGATGCCAGTAAGTGCATAGAGTTGTAGAAGTCATATTATAGCTTGGGATAGATTGCTTTATCTTAGAATTATGTAAACATAATTATAGGTACATAAAGAAAAAAAAATAATGATCACAATATGTGTGTATTAGTCAGCTAGGGCTCTCATAACAGAATACCATGGACTGGTGGCTTAAAAAACAGAAATTATTTTCTCACAACTCTGGAAGTGAGGAGTCCAAGATCAAGGTGTCAGCAAGGCTGGTTTCTGGTGAGAGCCCTCTCCTTGCCTTGTAAATGGCTGTCTTCCTGCTGTGTCCTCACATGGCCTTTCCTGTGTGTGCATGCACTCCTGGTGTCTTCCTCTTCTCACAATGACACCAGTCCCTGTTGCATTAGGGCCCCAACCTTATGACCTTGTTTAACCTTAGTGAC
>CM052539.1:177900574-177949738 GCA_028533065.1 Trachops cirrhosus | reverse complement strand
GGTGATGGATATTTTATGACCTAAATGTGCCATAAAGAAACATGCTATTCTAATTTAATATAAACAAACACACCAACAGGATAATTCAAAAGAGTGGTAGCAGCAAAGAAGATGCATTATGGCCATGCATAATGTGTAAGGAACCAGTTGAACCTTTGCCTAGGGTCATGAGAAGCCCATTCTAAAAATGGAACACCTGAGATTGCAATTAAATTAAGAGAGTCAGGCATGCAAACAGATGGGATATTGTTAAATCAGAGAAAAAACACATTAGCAAAACAAAAACTGAAATTACCTCCCTGCAAAAGAAAAGCCAACTGAAAATGTTCCAGAAGAAAAAGTTACTTTTGTTTTTGAGGGACAGAAGGAAAGCTATTTTGGGTATAGTGCTGTATATTAGGTAGAAAGTACAGACAGACATGGCCAGGTAAGTTCAAAAGCCAAAACTGTAGGCCATTATAGGAAATTTTGTATTTATATTTTAATGAATTTTAAAAATTTCATATAATTATTTTATGGAAAGAAGATTGGATGAGACCAAGTGGAGGTAGAGATACTACTGTAAGTTTGAAGAATAGAGTTAGAATTTTCTAGAGGAGAAGTGACCATAGTTGAGGACAGAATTGTAGCCCCAGTGAGAATAAGAACTACTAAAAATAAAGGGATTCAGGACTAAGCGTATCTCAAAAATTACTTGTTCAAGGCATGAATAGTTGAATTATTATCCTAAATGGAGAAGATTAGAAAAACAACAGATTTTTCATCAGCCGAGGGAATCAGAGGCTTTGTTTTGTTTTAGGCTATATTAATTTTGAGTGATGATTGCCACAGTTCTTTAGGTAGGAGCTCAATAGTTTTATCTGAATAATAGAATAGTTCAATAAATCAATGTGATACCTATAAAAACCCAGTTGGAGAGAATATATATATATGTGTGAGTGTATATACATATATATATGCATATGTGAATAAATGATGTTAATATATGCATTTTCTGTAAAATGATGGTGATGAAATAAATGTTTCTAAGTAGAAGTGGGTGTTGTTTGCCAGACTAACAGGCTGAGTTCTTAGTTGTGCACCCATCTGCCAGACGAGCGTGAAGAAAGCCACAAAGAGCCCAACAGACTCTGTCTGTTTTTTGGATTACTGACAGTGGCTTTCTGCCAAAAACAATGATTCAATTTAGGGTATACATTCTAAACAATTTCAAATTCTCCATCACTAAAATGCATTTAATTTAAAATAGTGAAAAAATTAACATTGTATTTGCCCCTAAAATCATGTTAAAATATTGTCACAATATTTTAGTTAACACTCATGTGTATAATCAATATTTAAATATAAAGGGGTAATAAAAATCACTTTCCTTGTTTATCAAAAAATACTAACAAAACTTATTTAACAAAACCCCTATTTAACATCACTAGGGTTAAGAATTATACCCAGCTAATACATAATGACAATGTGGGGATGTATAAGTTTATATCTAACTACTCTCCTGTTGAATATTTAGGCTGTCACTTATACTTTTTTACTTAAAACTGTGTTTAAATTTTGTTAAAATACCAGAATGGGTTTGCAGAAAATTAGACATGCTCCCATATTTTCTGCTTTCCTTTTCATTTCTTTAGTTTAATTTTTTCTATATAATATAAAAGTCAACCTCAACCTAATGAATCATTCTACATAACCCAGTAGCTGTGACATTAGTGGTCCAATGACATAAGAAAGGATCAGGCTGATTTCCAGATCAGTGCAATTTCTGTTGCTCTCATACTGGATATAGTATTTCATTTATAGTTTCATGTTATGAGACATGCAATTTATAGACAAGCAAATTGTAGATAAGACAAAGCTACACTATATGAAGGACTGTGAAACATAGTAGTTAGACTTTCAATATCTATACATAGCTTTATTAGAATTTAAACATTTCCTCATGTGACTAAACAGAATTATAATACTCCTTAGGAAATGCCATTTAAAAAAAAAACATGGAAAGAGCAGCAAATTTTCTAGTATAGAGAAGAAATTCAATATGTGGCAGAAATTATTATTATGGGCTCATTTTATTCTGCCCAAAATTTGGAGAAGTTTTAAAATCACCCTCAGAAATGACAGAATAAAATAAAGTGAATATATAGTTTTTCATGAATGAATATTACCTTTCTTTACTAGAATTGTTTGACAAATGGATTCCTAAATTATTTGAGGCACAAAAATATACAAGAGTAATAGAAAAAAATGATATATGTTTAGCACAAATTACACACTTGGTTTTTGCATATGTGATGAGCTACTTGATGATTTGGGAGCGTGTGATACAGACTTTCTGTTTTGACCATGACTTTATGGTCACTTGAAGTGAAAACATATTAAGAGTAAAGAAGGTAGTCCAATTAAGACTATAATCTACAGTAATAAACCATAACTTTTTCTGAATTTTATTGTTTAAAAAGTGTCCAAATGTATAAAAACAGTACAAATTGTTTTGGAATATATACATGTTTAATATGGGGGTAACAAAACTTCACACTTTTTTGTTTATGCAAGTATACAATGAAGATGAAACATTTTCAAGAAAGAAAATGTAGGTAACTAGGTAGTATGTGCTATGCAGAGATACTAACATGATTAGTCTAAGTGATTGATGTGTAATATAGTTGAGAGGAAAGAAATGCAGAGATACATACCAATATTTAATTTTGGTCATTGTGCTCTAAAGGAAAAAAGGATTAAAAAAGAAGAAAAAGAGAAATTGTTATTTTACTTCCATTGTCACAAGTGGAAACTATTGGAAATATTCATGTTATAAATGTTATTAGAATTTGCCAGGTAATTATAGTATGAAATTAAGCCTATGGTTTAGTTTTAGTTCTTTTTTATTTTTCAGATGGGATATATTTCATGCAAAGCAAAATAAATGTGTTATAAATAATCACACAATTGATTTTTGAATGTTCTACATGGCTCTCAGCAGAGGACATTGAGGGGGTCTCTGTTTTCCATTTCAATTTATAATAAAATATTTTATTGAGTAGCATACAAAATCATTTAAGCCACAATTAAATATCACAGTGTGTAAAAATGTTGCAACAAAATTACCTTGAAAAACTAGCATTTTTTAGTATCTCCAGGATTTATATGACATATTCACAGGAAAAGTTGATAGTTCTATACAGAAAAAATCAAATTAAAAAAGGTGAAAATACTCACATTGTAAAGAAATCCAGAATGTTAAATTGTGACTGGGAAAATAATAGGAAAGAAAGTTAAAAAAGATCTATTGTCATTTATGAAGGATAAAGGACTATTAGTTAGTAAAGGATTCTCTAGCAATAGCTTAGTTTTAGCTGATTTAACTCATCTTTTCTGGATATTTTAGGTTAATTCCTTTCCAATGTGAGAATTCTATTATTGAGATTTCTTTTGTTTATTAATGTTCTACTTGTCTATTGTGTGGTCACACTTTTACACGTGCCCTATCAAATTGTATGTGTGCAAAAACATACATTACAAAAACACGAGTGATGAAAAATTAGCACTTACAAGATTATGTAAAAAACAGCATACACAGGAGTAACTTTTAACTAGAACATTTACTATGGCAGATACTGTAATATATGAAATGAGAAATTCTTCTTATGAGAACCTGGAAAATCATACAGTTTATAAATTGGATGTCATGTCAATGAATAAAAACTGTTCCTGTCAAGCATGTTATTGAAAGTGACACTATCACACTCTTAAGCAAGTGTCTTTGATTGATGGCATTGCCAAATAAATATAATAAAGAACAATGTAGTATTTGACATCTAATAACCTACTATAAACTTGCCTTAAAAATTTTAGTTATTCAACTTTAGTTCCTGGTGTCTGAGGGATTAAAAAGAAAGTTTAAGTGACAGACTACTATTTTGCCATTTTTGTCAATAGTATACAAGTGCCATAAATAATGACGAGATGTTCTCGAATACTCTCATTGTCACTATTAATTTATCCAAACAAATTTTCATGGACAATGCATCTAAATGTATAAAAATTATTTTTTTCATTCTAATTTTGAATCACCTCATATATTTCTCCCAGAAAATATTATATTTAAATACCTATGATTTTCCTTAGTAGTTTAATTACCAACAGTGTTCAGAAATTTAAGTCTAATATGTTTTATAAAACTTTATCCCATTTTATTTTATTACAATGCACTTAGATTCAAGAACATAATCTAATTTCACTTGAATTAGAGCAATTAAAGACATAAATTAAGCAAGAATATTCAGAAATCATCTAAATAAATCTTGAAATGACTTTGATAAGCGGCTTGCTTGATCTTCTCTCAGTTTTCCACTTTGTGATAATATTTGATCTCTACATTAGAACAAATGCCGTTGTATTTGTGAAAGCATTTGGAATCCTTTAAGCTCAAAGTTGCTTTACAAATTAAATATTTTATCATTTTATGCACATTTCATGTATACATAATTCAAATGAAAGTCAGTAAAGGTTACATGTCTAAGAGATTTGTTCAGTCAGAATTTATTTACACTCATCAATGACAGAATGGAAATTGTTACCATGTGTAAAAGACTGTAGATTTGGTGTGTATGTCTGTGTGCCTGTATATCTGATTTAAATTATATTAAAATACTGAAAATGCCCATTTTAAAATAACACCTCCTTTAAAAGACAAATCTGTTATACAAAATTATATTTAAAATCTATATTTTTCTTAATAAACAAAATAAACACACTTCAACAAGGAAGAAAATATAAAACTGAAATTATGTTTTATTGCAATACTAAATTGCCTAAAATTCAGAATATCCTTTATATTTCTTCCTCTTCCTATAGATTTTGTTCAAACACAATGTAAGAATAGTATGTTATCCAAATGTTTCCCCTGGTCCCTTTTCTTTTTAGCAAGCATTGAAAGCTTTTCTAAATGGTAGCATGTAGAGGGACAATAATTGAAATAGTTTTCTAAACACAAGAGTCGTTAATGCTTTTAGTAGCTAAGCTACTCTCATGGCTAATCATGAAAATTTTGTATCATGATTTTTATACATCATATAATTCAATAATGTTTTTTCACATTACTAAATAGTATAATTAATATGAATGTTCTTTGGTAGTTTATCCTACCTCTTACTTAAAAGATATTAGAAGTATTTCACTTCATCTGTAGCTTCCAGCAATATTGTGCAAATAATTCTACTTGTTTTAAGAAGTTTGTGGAGCCCGGTGTATGAGGAGGTATGGATATATGAACCAAATTGGATATTTTATTTAAAAATTCTTTTAAAAGGTCAGGTCAACTAAAATATAAGAACTTAATGTTGCAAGATATAAGTAAATAAACCAAACCAAAGAACCCACATTCACTCCATATATGTTGGTCAACTGTCCTTCACCATTATTTTACTTGTTTTCCTTCATATTTCTGAAGTGAGGGAATTATATATAAAGACAGGGAGAGAGACACTACAAATAAAAAAATAGTTTAAGGTCTCCTTTGCTTCTTATTGCTCCTCCAATCTCACAGTATTAGCATTAAAAGAGATTTCTGGGCATGCTTTATGGGGGAAAATCTATTAAATACTACATTTAACATTTAAAGAAGATTATCTTATTCACCAACCCACCTTTCATCATTCATCCACATCTCTGTAAACCTGTTACAACTCACAAGCATGAAAACTATCCCTCAATTAAATTTAAAAATAAAATTTATTTATTGAACTATTAAGCAAAGGAATAACATAACTGTAGACTCCAATTAGTTTTGCAACTAATTTTAATGATGTCAACTAAATCATCCCTTCAATTACCATATCAAATGCTTAAAAGATACTAAATAAGGAATACCTGAAAAGATTCTTAATCAATCCCTTTACAACCTGTTATTATTGAAATGACAAGCTTAGGAGTTTGAAAATGTGACGAAACTAGTAAGATGGACATAATAACAAGCTAATCATTTTATTTGAAAGATTTTACATTAAATTAAATTCTTACTCCATTTTTTCAGGTTACAGGTGAGGAAACCGAGGTACACAAAAATATATGATTTTCCCAGAGTCACAAGTTAAAACAAAGAGAAGCTGGTCTTTGAACAAAAGAGGTCAAATATCAGAACTTGCTTTTTACTATTAGAATATACAACACAACCTCTGAAGAGTATTCTAGTAGAATACTCTGAAATTCACAGGAAGCTAAGAATATACAACACAGACTCTCAAGTGTATTCTATAAGGACAAACTTCATAGGAAGCTTATGTTTCAAGCCTGAAGATTGAGGAGTCCAACTCCTGGTAAAAAAAAAAAAAAGAAAAGAAAAAGAAAAGAAAGAAAATAAAAACCTACATGTAAATTTCTAGGCAAGTCACCTTGCAGAGCAAGTTGCCCTCCACACAGCAGACTTGGTACCCAGCTAGAACACTGTGGTCTCTGTCGGGAGTTTCAATCAAGAACTCAGAGCCCACTGGGTGGTCATGTTCTTATGCTACATAACCTCAATCTTTTATTTGGGAGCCTTTAGCGAAGGTCTTCCTCAGATTCCTCCAAAGAAGCCTTCTTATCAGAGGATGAGGACAGCTTCTCTCCACTCTGACTCAGTATGCAGTACTTCTCTCATAGAACTTCTCCATGCCTTCTTCAACATCTCGGGTTCCTGAAATTGTAAGAGACTTTTGTATGGGGATCTGTTGGCAGTGAGATGACTCCCATGTCTGCGCTGATGCACTCCACCTTCAACATGCCCTTCACTGAGGTTAAAAATAAAACAGGGAGGAGCCAATGATGTTGAGCTTCTGGCTTATCCTATAGCAGTATGTGATGAAAGACATGACTGTTACTCTGATTTTAGCTTACTGTCTTGATGAAAAACTAACCCCAGCTCAGCTGAACTCCCGGCAAGACTATGTACAATTGCATCAGGTTCTCAGAAAATTAGAAAGGAAGATAATCTGAGGATACTAACTAGGGGAAAAAGTGGCATTACTGGGAGAAGAGTAAAGAATGGAGAAAACTAAAACCATATTGAGAAGGTCTGTGTTCAAAATTAGCCTGGGAAGTTAAAAATCAAACACTGGATTTAGATTATAGTTTAGGAATAGATATTATTTAAGACAGTTAAAATGATACCTAGGAGAAGTTGTGAGATCAATGAATTTTTTTATTTTAAAACAAGGTGAGACTGAGGTGTTGTGATATGAACTACAGAGTAAGTTAAAAATTCTGAAAATAAAGAAATGACAATATTAGTAATAGTAGTAATAGCAGGGTTCTGAGAAGGTGGTAGGGCTCCAAGTGCAAAAACTAGCCTCAGGGACGATGTCTTGATTACCATAGATGAAAAGGAATGGGTGGATGCAGATGTGGGCAAACTTGGAGGAGGATGCTAGTAAATTCAGACTGTTCTTGTTCTGTAACTGACAATTTATTCTTTTCGATGTTGAAATAATTATTTTCTAAAAACAAATGTAGATAGTGGTGAGGGGGAGATATTGGGGATAGTATGAGAAGCATGAAAGAACCAAGTGTGTGTTCTCCGCAAAGGCAGACACCTGATGCTGCAGAAAGTAAAACACTCAGCCCACGGGTGGTGGGAGAGTTCAATCAGCAACAGAAACAGCCAAGTCTCAGCTATTCCATGCAGCAATATTTTCACTGATATGTCTCATAGAGCAAGGGACATAAAGGAAAGAATAAACAAGTGGGACCTCATCAAATTAAAAAGCTTCTGCACAGTTAAAGAGAAGAGTATTAAAATGAGATACCTTAGACAAAGGTCGGATCTCCAAAATATATAAAGAACTCACATGACTCCACTCCAGGAAGACAAACAACCCAATTAAAAAATGGGCAGAGGGCCCTGGCTGTTGTGGCTCAGTGGATTGAGCGCTGGCTTGTGAACCAAAGGGTCGCCAGTTGGATTCCCAGTCAGGGCACATACCTGGGTTGCAGGCCATGTCCCCAGTGGGGGACAAGTGAGAGGCAACCACACATTGATGTCTCTCTCCCTCTCTTTCTCCCTACCCTTCCCCTCTCTCTAAAACTAAATAAATAAAATCTATTAAAAATAGGCAAAAGCTCTGTCACTTTATTGTTGTTCAAGTACAGTTGTCTGCATTTGTAGACACTTCTCCAAGGAGGACATACAGAGGGCCCAGAGACATATGAAAAGATGTTCAGCATCACTAGCCATCAAAGAGATACAAATGCAAGTGACAATGAGATACGACTTCACAACAGTGAGAATGGCCATCCTAAGCAAATCAACAAACAACAATTGTTGGAGAGGATGCAGAGAAAAGGGAACCCTTGCCCAGTGTTGGTGGGAATGCAGACTGGTGCAGCCACTGTGGAAAACAGTATGGAATTTCCTCAGAAAACTAAAAATGGAACTGCCTTTTGATCAGCAATTCCACTGCTAGGATTATATCCTAAGAACACTGAAACACCATTCCAAAAGAACCTATGCACCCCAATGTTCATAGCAGCACAATTTACAATAGCCAAGAGCTGGAGGCAACCTAAGTGCCCATCTGTAAATGAATGGATCAAAAAACTATGATATATTTACAGGATGGAATACTACTCAGCAGAAAGAAAGAGAGTTTCTACCCTATGCGACAGCATGGATGGAACTGGAGAACGTTATGCTAAGTAAAATAAGCCAGGCAGTGAAAGACAAATACCACATGATCTCACCTTTAAGTTGAACTTAATCCACAAAACAAACAAGCAAGCAACATGTAACCAGAGACATTGAAATTAAGAACAATCTGACAGTAACCAGAGGTGGGGTAGGAGGGGATAGAGTGGGGAAGGGGAGAAGGGCTTTCAGGACCAATTATAAAGGAAACATGGAAAAAATCAAGGAGGGGGGTGGAAGCAGGGGAGGGAGGTGGGGATGGCGGGGGGTGTGGGAGTGGTGGAGGGTAAATGCAGACAACTGTGCTTGAACAATAATAAAGTAATTAAAAAAAAAGAAACAGCTGATTCTCCAAGTTTCCCAAGACAACATTAAGATCTTGAAATGCAATAACTTGCCTCCATAAGTCTCTCATACAATAGTTCATTTCTCTTTATCCATAACTGAATTCCAGGATTTCTAGTTTCTGGGGTAATACTCAAAGGAGAGGCTGAGTGGTCACATGATTGTACATGGGTACCATTTAAGAGTCTGGCTAATAAAAGCTGAGATCCATACCCTTCTTCTCTAGATCAGTTCCAGAACACATAAAATCAGGCTCATAGTGTTCAAACAGGATGTCAGAAAATCATAAACAACTTAAAAACTTGGACTTACTCCTAGGAGAGACCATTAGGGGAACACAACAGAAAAGCCCAATTAGTTATCCTGCAACGATGTCAATTTGGGGCAAATTTCCATTGGATAGAAACCCTTAAATCAGCTTTTCAGTTTTTTCACCAGTATTTATACATTAGTCATAATACATTTGAAGAATGACTCTAATTCAAGATATGAGTATGGAGGTAAAAAGCTTAGATATGTATTCAAATACAAACATACATACATATATACAAGGATATGTATAAATTATAGTAATGAGCAAAATGATAATTCAAAAAATGTTATGCGTCCTGAAATTTAAGAGAAGAGAGTGCAAAACTGAAAAAATAAGCAGATGATAAGAAAAAAATAATGACCAGATAATAATAACAATTAGTAAAAGTAAGAGTTCCTGGTCTTTAGGAAGAAAAAGGATAGAAAAAAAATGTAAAACTCAGCAAAGAACTAGAAGATAGTGATACATATGAGAAAATTTGAAAAGATGGAAAATTTATAACTCAAATTTAACCAGTTAAACATTCATGATAAATGAAAAAGATTAAGAAATTAAATGTCCAATTCTGTAGCAAAAAATATATATATATTGGTGTTAAGAGAAAAAACTTAGGTAGGAAAAAATATTTTAAATTACCAGCTATCATTACTATGAGATACATCATAAGCAAGGATATGAAATAATAACAATAATAATAAGACAGATACAAATAATACAATAATAAATAATACAAGAGTAAACTTTTTGCATATTCAACTCTAAACCTAATTTTACCAACCTCTGTAACAAGGAAATGAGAAAATAATTCATGAATTTTACAATCAAAGAGAGGGAAATCTTGTAGGAGAGGAAAAATAACTCGGCAGGGAAGATATTGTCAGTTTTTCAGGGTCCTATGTTTGCTTCCTTTTGTCATCTAGAGATCGGCTGATTTGTCAGCTCTAGAGCACCTGTCCTAAACCACCTAACCTAAAATGAATCCTCTGATTCATTCTTAATCCTATTAAGAATCACATTAAAGTTATTTACATATCATTTATCAATATTACATTGTTTACTATTACTATTAATTTTTATTACCCATTTTCACACTACAGAGTGTATGTTCTATAACTGGAATCTTATTCTGTTAAATCATTTCCAAAAATTCTTAGCCTATAAAAAGTTACCTAATTTTCAGTTGAATCTTTGTTCACTTTTGATTTGTTTCTTTTTCTGAAGTGCTTCAGTTGTTTCCTTCATCTACTTACATCTCTTTAAAAATACCCATCTAGAATTTGAGTGCCTTTTGTTTCCTATTTAATATTGCAATACTATTTTTCTCTTCCCTGCCAGTTTTAGACAAGTTAGGATTTACTATTTCAATGTCAACATGTATTTCTAAAAGTCTGCAAATTTGGGAGCTGGCAAGAGTTTTAAGTGAACTCTGACTTAACCAAGAACCTATTAATAATACCAGGGATGCAGGTAAAGAGCTGGATACAAATTCCCCAAAATTATTGGAAGAAAACAAATGAAAATTATACTGAAATAGCAACATCTGTATCATTACTTCACTTTTTAAAATAGTTTGCTTTATTATTTTGTAAAATAAATTCTTTCTGTGCAACATTTAGAATATCTTGGCATTCAATGCAGTCGAAAAGTTTTTGCCCACAATTAATTTATATTAATTTGTTTTGAGAACAGATGGCAGAATTAAATAGCTTTTACATATTCAGAATTAAAATACAAGCTTTTAGTTGAAAAATCATCGTGAGATATTTTAACAGGATAGCCACTTTTCTAAATAAAAATTTATTTGAGCACTAATTTTTAATACATTTTCCTCAATAATTTAAATATTTGAAGTAATGATTAACCTTGCTTCTTTTATAGTCATCTAATTCATCTAATCATCCATTCAGTCTGTCTTCTGGTATGTTCCAATATCCCAATTATTATGCATGATTATAAATAACACAAGTGTTTGAAAGAACTTTGATGCAGATGGTTAATATCTGTTCATGTGTAGGAATGTGCCTGTCATAAACCTATATCTTGAGAAGAAAAAATAATCAGTTCCTTTACCTAGGAGACATATTTTTGTCCCTTGTGTCCTAATCACAAACCTAGTAAACTCTAACTTCTAAAATACTTTCAAAATCTTGTACTTATTTATGGTAGGCAGAGTAATGATCCCCTAAAGTTGCTGGCATCTTATTCCCAGAATCTTATGTTACGTGGCAAGGGGGAGTTCAGGTTGCTAATCAATTTCCCTTGAGGTGGATAGATTATCCTAGATTATCAAGGTGGGCCTAATGTAATCACAGGAGGCCTTATAAGTGAAAAAGAAGGACAGGGAAGTCTGGAAGCATTTTCCAAGAGCCAAGGAATGTGTGGAGTTTTGAAGCTATGAAACAGCAGGAAACAGATTCTCTCCTACATGTCTGCAGAATGAATGCAGCCTACTGCCACCGCGATGTCAGCCCATTCCAGACTTCTGATTTCCCAGTGATAATCAATGTGTGTTTTTACACCACTAAGTTTATGGGAGTTTATCACAGCAGAAATAGAAAACTAATGCATCACCTGTTTTCTGACATGTTCCCTTTGTGTTTTGGTTCAATTAATTAGTCCTCCAGCTTCTTCCCACTCATTGTGGTATGTATCTCAACATAAACACTCATTTTGCTGTTAGTTGAATTAGTAAATCACATGCCAATTACCTGTCCAACGTTGCCAGTACCTTTCCATTGCCCCATGAAGTACTATGCTTTTAATGTCTTTATTATATCTATCAAGTTCTCTCTCCACGCACCCTTTGTCTTTTGGATCAATTAATAAATGAGGTCTGTCCGGAAGGTATCCAGCCATGTAATATGAAAAATAGGGACATTTACTGAAGAAGACACAAGATACAAGAAACATTAGACAGGATAATGATGCCTCAGTCCCCTTCCAAGGAGTCACCTTAGGACCCCACACAGTTCTCCCAGTCGCCATCAGCTGCTCTGTAGTATTTTTCTGAATCTCATTGATGGCCTGATACCTCTTCCTTTTCAAAGGTGATTTTAGTTTTGGGAAATGCCGGATTCTGCAAGCCAAAATAACTTAGAAGCCAAAAGTTAAATGTCATTAATTCCATAAAGTATTCTATTTAAGTAATACCCATAATTTAGAACTTCAAATCTCTCAAATCTCAGTATTTATAATTTTCTTATTTTTCTCTATATACAAGACACACATTATTTCTAATATATAATCCTTCCTTCTTGAATTTTCTACAGTAATGATTTTGGTTTTTATACTTGAACTTTGAACTTTTTTGGTTGGAAAACATCTTATTTCTTCTTTTCTATCTCTCACAACATGACTTCAAAAGTAATAACAAGTTTAAATGAAAAAAGGTAGTATAATTTAAGGGAGTAGGTGACCTTGAGCTTATCACTCTTCTTTCCTTTTGGTGTCCTTTTAATAGTTTTTCTAAACTTTTTTTTCTTCTCTAATTCAAGTTTAGCTTTTTTTTTTTAGTAATTTGTGATAATATCAGGGAGTACTCTTTTGAAAAAAATTAAATATGTTTGCTAAAATGAGGAATAACTGATAGCTACAATGTTATTAGTGTTTAATGACTTCCTTTTCACAATTATCACCATAGCTGAAAGGGAAAAAAAAAGAAGTATACTCATCCCAATGTTACTTAACCAGCAATATGCAATGGCTTTATGGCACACTACAATATTTAGCCAATGTTACTTTGTCAATACAATCCTTCTTTGTACTGATAACATGCCATATGAAATATATCAAAAGATGAAAGAAAAAAAGAAAGTCATATCCCTAGTAATAAAAAAGAAGAAGAGGCCCCTGTGTTTTGAAATGTTTCTCTCGGTTTAGGTGATAGTTCCCTCTGTGTCCTATGTGTAAACAGGGGGGACAGCTTTTTGATAAAATGGATTTCCCGGATTGGGTGTGCAATGTGAATACTTGCAATCTTCCTGATAAACAATAGGCCTCCATTCATGAACAGTACTCCATTCAACATGTTTATGAGCATATATGTAAATAATATATATATTGTATATATTAACGGCTAAATAGTAGTACTACAATTGAATCAGATATCACATCAAAAGTGACACTATTCTTTGTGCTTTCCTAATTACTTTTCATTAAACTGTCAAGCAGTGTAATGGAATGACAATATTTCGAGATGTAATTAGTGTTGGAGGACGTCACGGGGGCAGGGCTGTCACGATAGGCTTGGGGTCCTTATAAAAAAGAGCCACTGGCAAGTTCCTTCTTTCTCTCCACCATGTGAGGGACAATGACAAACCTTCAAGCCAGGAGGAGTCCCCCTCAGAAACTGACCAGGATGGTATCCTATCTCTGACTTCAAGACTGAAGAACTGTGGGAAATAACATTTTTATTTTTCAAGCCACTCAGTCTATGATATGTTATTAAGGCAGCCCAAGTTGACTAAAGCAGGAACTCAGAAATGGAGACATACTCACTCTCTGTGCCACTAAATAGACTCCTTAGAAAAATTTGAAATTTGCTACTCTGCTTTGTTGTTTAAGATTTACAGATGAAAGGAAACTCAGAATATAATTCCATTTATCTGTACTTTTAATATCTGAAATATTTATGTAAAATGCCTTAAGGAAAATTTTATAATAGAAAAAAACTTCTAAATTTGATACAATATAAATTTTCTTCTTTTCTATGCTTAATCAACATATATAAATCAAAATAATTTTTGAAATATAAATATTTAGCACATAGTGGTTTTTATCACTCAGTTTGATATGCTTTCAGGAAAAGGTTATCTTTCAGAGAACTTTGCTCCACAAAACAGTTAAAAACTGTGCTCTGACCCAAATGCAGGATTCAGAATGTGTTATTTCCTAGGAGCACCCAGTAATTCACAAAAGGTTCTGTGTTTCTTCAGTTACTATCCATAATGACACAATATAATGTTGAATATCTTGCAATATAATCACAGATCAATAGGAATAAAATATGAATTAAACTAAAAGTAATAAAATAATTTTAGATGAAGTGGGAGTGGAAGCTTTTGCTCCAAAACTTGGCCGTAAACTGAGCATGTGGTTCATGTTACAGGTTTTCAAATACAAACGCGAGCATTGTGTTCTTACACATGCAGCCTTTTAGCTTTTTCAAACTTTGGTTTGATAATTGAGTAAAATCTCCATAGCAACAATTCTGTTCTTCACAGTTTTATGTGAAGATGACCTGGAATAGCTGAATAAATTCTAAACATACAAGTTACATATTAAAACTGTTTTTCTTTTATTTGAAGCCTATGTTCTTCACCCTCATGTCCACATAATTATAAAAACATTCAATCATTCATTTTTACATAGAATGTAGTTTCTATACCTGTTTAAAAATTCCTCTTATTTGGTTGTGGAACATTTCCAGTTTCTCAGTTTCTCTGAATTACCTTTGTGGAATTTCATGTAGAAATTGTGTGTGTATGAGTATTTAATTTGTGCTTTTCATTACCTTTCTAGACTTCGAAATAACATCATAGAAGTGAAATCTATCAAAACAATGCTCACTCCTAGTTTTAAACTTATGCCTTATTTATGTAGGACACACAAAAAGGAGTAAGAGTGTCATAGTGACTAATTACACACAAACAATACAGCTTAACCAGTGAAAATCTTCCAGTGGAGTTTATGTGCTACCCTTCACTTCAGTGAGTGCAATTGTCTTACCTCTCCCTCCCTAGAAGTAACTACTATATTTAGTTTCATTGTTTCTATGCATCTTTATATAGTTTTATTACATATATTTTCATCTATAATTATACAGAGACTTGTTTTTCATAAATTTAAACTGTATATATCCTTCTGGAACTTTTATCTTTTCTAAATGTTACATTTTTGAAAATCTTGTGTGGTAATATATTGAATGAATGTATTATATTTGGGGGGCAATACTCCATTCCATTGATGGGCATTTAGGTATCATCCAATCATTCACTATTACAAGAAAGTTTACTATAAATATTCTAAAATATCCATGTGCTCATATGTAAAAGGAACTGCAGTTTATAAACCTAAGCATGAAATGTATGGAATTTCCCTGACTTTTAATGAAATGCTTCCAACTTTTCACCTTTATTTATGATTCTAGCTTTAAATTCTCTGATAAGATACAATTTTGCAGACTAAGAAAGTTCATTTCTCATCTTAGTGACAAATTTCTTTTCATGAGAGAATATTAAATATTATCAAATACATTTCTAGAGCTCTTAAACAACCTTAAGCCTGTTAATGTGCAATACACTAAGTGGTTTTGAATGTTAAGCTGCCCTTGCTTTCCTCCCTTTGTGCTAAATTCCATTTGTTTGTATTTTTCATATGCAATACTGAGTCTGATATGTTAAAGTTTACTTACCATAGTTACATTATTTGCCCAAATATTGCTTTCTTACATACCATATTTTATACTAAGATTTGAACCCTTAAATGAACTGCAGAAATATTTTCTAATTTTTTCTTCAATGGAAGAATTTGTGTTAGCTTGAAAGTATCTAAGTGCTTTTTCTAAACAATGTGCTAAGCCACCTGGGCCCAGATAATTCTCTATGTATGTGGGGTATGAAGATGGAAGTAAATAGTTAATGTTGATTATTTTTAATTATTTTGATGAATTAAGATTACTATTACTACTTGAGTAAATTTTGATAAATTGTATTTCTTTAGGAAATTTAATATTTCATTAAACTTTCTAAATTATCAGCAAAATAGTATAAAACATAACATGAAATAGACATTTTAAGAGTCTAAGACATAGTTTGCAGACAAATAGGTCACAGACTTTTCAAGGGCAGACTTCAATTTCCTTAGTAATCCAACTCTATCATAAACACAATAAGATAATTATCATTTTGCTTTTGTAAATTCCATATTTAAGAGACAACAGTTATTCTATATCTAACAATGTTTATGACTGAACATTGTGGTGTTTACTAGCTTTTATCCTCTTCGACACGCTGTCCCTCACTGTAATCGTGGCTCTCCTGAGGACATCTGCAACAATGACTTTGAGCAGGAAAACAAACAACACCCCTAACATATCTTTGCAACATGGGGTCAGAATTTCTCTAACAATCTTTATATCTTGCTAATAATTTGAAGTCATGATTCTTCAATGCTAAAAATTGGAGTCATAAAACATACGGGTTTTTATGGCTTCTTGGCACAGGTCCTTACACCCCACTTTGAGAACCATGAGATTATATGTAGTTTAGGACCCTGATATAAATAGGAAGAAGTATCTAACGCTATTCAAATCTTGTCTACTATATTAGATGATGCTGTGAAATTAGCATATTGAATGATACTTTTAATAATATTTTGCCAAACTTAATAGGGATCACCATTGTACACTTTCTTGTGTGGGTTCTTTTGTTGAGCACTCCAATTTCAGTGAAGAAAATAACAGTGGTCATTAGAATGAGGATTGACAATGAGGAAAAATCAAAACCAAAATATAGTAGCTTAATAAGACGGCTGTTTGCTTTCTTATACACAGTTGAAGTCCAGCTAGTAGATGAGGCTCAGTGGATTAGTTCTGCTTCAAGAAATCATCAGACCCATGTTTATAATGTTTCTCCACTGAACAGAGCCTTCAACCGAAGGATTACACATGGATCCCTACACATTCCAGTTGCCACAATGGATAGAATATAAAAAAATAGGTCGTCTGTCTTTCTAATGACACTTTCAAAAAATTGAAAACAACACTTCCACTAATATGTAATTTGATTGTATTTAGTATTTAGCATTTGCTGAATTTTTGTCTTTATTCAGAGTTGCCAAATTTATAATGCAACTTAGCATTCTATCAATGAGAGCAAAGGGGATACAAAACTTTATAGGGATATATATCTTCTCTCATGCAATTATTGATTACTTCTCTTCGTTGTTGTCTTATGTTCTACATTGTCAGTTCAAAGTCTCCAAGGGGATTCTATTAATTTATATTGCTTGTTTCAGGAGATTCTTAGGTTCTTTTTGAATATGTCATCTCCTGTATTTTTAAAGTGACCATATCTGGAACACCAAAGAGTATTTGCTTTGCTTCTCCATGGTTAATTTCCCATCCAGAGATTTTTCTGAGTCACACATTTTTTGCAAATTCAACTCATAATCCTATCTCAGAAGGCCTGTGGAAAGGGAAGATTTTTATCCTAGGATGAATCAGACAATATTTCTTAGTGATATTGTTTTGCTAAAAAACAGATCTTTTCAAGTCCACCTTTTTTACTGATAGACTCGTTAAGTAATGATGTGGAAACCAACTTCATATGTATGCATTTTCAGATATATATACAGATTCAATAATTGTAAAACAAATATATTAATTCTTGATTTATGTTTTTATTGGTTATTACTATGGGCATAACTTTATTGGTTCCTCAAACTAACACATAAAGTGTTCTGTTAGAAGGGGAAGAGACTAGTCAAAGATCATGCATGAATGACCCATGGACATGGACAACAGTATGGAAATTGGCTGTGGGAGTGAGGGGTGGGATGGGAGAGGAGGGGAAAGGGGAAAATCCTGGGACAACTGTAATAATAAAAAGTAAAAAAATTTCTACCAATTTTTTTTGTTATACCATAATCTCATTTCATTTTATCCTTCACTATTTTGTTGGAAGTAAGTCTACAAAGGTTTTTAAAGTTAACATGAAAACATAAACTAATGTGAATAAGCAGAAGTATTACACAAAATAACAGTAATATTAGGATATTTTTACTGAGATAAAAATACAAGAAATTAAGTTGCTAACATAAAGTGAACATGAACATTTCAGATGTAAATCAGATTTAATTGCTTTGAAATCCAATGAAATTAAGATAAGGTAAATATTAATCAATCATCAAATGTGAATGCAATTATTAAAATTATTAATATATTCAGAATATACCAATTAAAATGTCATTATGAAATTCTGTCAGGATAAACAAGTAATTTATATTATTTAACTTTTGAAATATGTATAAATATTGATAAACCATAATAGTCAAATTACATATGGTTTATAATTGATTTCTGTTAATCAGTAGAATCTACATCATACATACGTGACCATGTGTTTGTTAAGAGAAATGCAGAGGCAACTACAAAGGAGGAAATAAGGGGGAGCAGAGTAAACTTACACCACGATCTCAGGCAGAGATTTCCATTATCGTTTTGTCTGGGGAAATAAATAAATCTATTTAACCATGTTTACTTAAAAGCAAAGTATAAGAGTCCTTTATAATTTTTATTGCCATTTGAATCATATTTTTGCATATGACAATTATGTACCATATGAACACACTCAAATGTGTTTTTATAAGGTTTGTGTTCAATTGTGGGAATGAGTGCTAATTGTGAGAATCACATGGGAGCTCATTTGGATGATTGAATTGATTTGTTTACTCATTTATAGAAACATTCTTAAATCACTAAGACTTGAGTCCATTATTAAATTCAAGTAGTATGCAATAAAAAATTCCTATATCATTAGAAGTAAGAATGAGAAAATCCAATGGAGTAACAGGCAGCAGTAGGTATTAGAATTCTCCCCAAGTTGGTCTGCTTTCTGCAAGGTTGGCATTATCTCCTGGATAAATGTCACTGAGTAAGGAATTTTTAACCTTCTTTAAGGAGTATACCAAACCAAACCAAACCAAAAGAGCCACATATACAATGTTTGATTTATCAATAGTAGCAAAGTAATTAAGCATTCTTCCTGAATAAAAGCTCATATTATTATTTTTCTTTGTAAGCACTCAAAGACTGAAAATCTATACTATGGAATAGAATAATCTCTTTATAAGAGAAACCTGCCAATATAAAAAATACTATATCTTTATATTGTATGTCTACGTATATATTATATACTATATGATAAATTCTATACTATAGTATGTATTACAGGTAATTATACTATTAATAAGCATTTATTTGAAAATATTTGGTTACATACCCAGATTTTTAGCAGGAACTTACATTTTTCACTTGAATAGGCTTATCTTTACTAAATTCAGCTCTACTCCCAATGCAATGGTGAGGAACAACCCAGATCTAGCTAAGAATGAATATATGAAAATCCAAATTATACTTTGCAATATCTGCAATTAAAATGCAGAATTAATCTCAATGCTAATATTATGGCATTATTTTTACTTTCTGTTTAAAATTGTACATTTTATAAAGAAATACATTGGATTATGTCTGTATATAAATGATACTGGTATATGTATTTTTATATTTGATAGATATTAATGCTATATCTGTGTTGCTTTTGAATACTCTTATTTTTAAAATTTTTTGTTATCTCTTGAAAATTAATTTTTCTATCTTATATTTTTCATTTATTTTAATTGTTTCTTTGGAATATTTACCTTTATTTTCCTCCCAAAAGGCAAATAGTATTTTTCTTTCAGAGAGAACGGTAAAGCTTAGAAACCTATTTTCAGATTATGTCTGGTTATAATTTATCAACTGTCATGGTCTAACACACCCTAGTAATTTCTGCAGGTGTCCAGGGGCCTGTTTGAGCATCTATTATAAAGAATGAAATGCCAATAACCAGGTGTTCTTCTGTCACTGTGGTTACTGTCACTCCCAAGAGTCTTAGAGTCTCCATTACATGACAAAGGTTAATTCATGAACTAGTTCAGAAATAATAGTCTCTGACAAATTCCACATTGGCTAGATGTACCTTATAGATTTAATCAAATTTTCAATAAAACAATGACTCCTCTGTTAATAAAATTATTCAAAGAGAAAGAAATGGAGAATAATTTTTAGACACTTAAAAATAAAAAAAAATATTAGAAGCATTTAAAAAATACATTCCATTTTCTGTTCTCTTCTGTCATTCAGACTTTTACATAAATATATATGTGTGTGTGTATATATGTATATATCTATATATATTTATATGATGGTCTTAGATGTTAGCCATGGCAAAAACAAGGTACCCATTCCTATTATTGATTTATTAGTATATCTCCACACATTTTGCTTATCAGCAAATGTTTAAACATTAATAATTTATTTAGTAATGTTTTGTTATAACCCTCCTTTAAACTACTTCTGGAAATTGGTAATTATATTCTGTAAGGTCACCTTTAAGTTTAACAATATTAAAAAAGAAAGACACAGCAAGTCATAAACATATTTTAGTTTTACTTAACAAAACATCATACTAAATTGCTTTTTCCATTGCCAGTAATTAACCTCAGAATGTTGCATTTTCAACACCTTTTCACAGAAAAGAGTATAAACCATTTCATATTCTATAAATACATTATATTATTTAATTGCATAATGCTGTACTAACAGAGGCTCAATAGAAATTAATTTACTAAATCAATGCCTTTATGTGCTTATATAATGCAGCATTAAGCAGGTTTCCAATGCACAGGCATTGAGTCTTGGAGAGAAAACTTGTGTTACATATGTATACTTAGCTTAGAAGTTTCCTGCAGGCACAGATACTACACATCACTTGATAGAAGTCAGAGCTATAGAACACATGAGGAAGGAGAAATTGGAAGGATCAAGTGGTTTTAAAGAAGAAAAGTTTCACAAAGAACCTCAAATCTCTACTACTGAATGCACTGCTTTGTAACTATTGTTGGCATATCTTGTTTTGACTGCTTAAGAACAAAAGCTTCTTTACTTCTCTTTGCTTCTGTTTCCATGAATAATGAGGGTAGTACTGAGCCACCTGCACAGCTTTCAGTGCGTGATGATTAAATGAATGGGGATGGGCAGGAGGGGGGAGATCACAAATTAGAAAACCAAAGAAGAATGCTATAAAAATACTTCACTATTGATTAAATAAAACTCAAATATTTACTTAGAACATGCATTTGAATTTCTTATTATTTTGAATTAAAATATGTGCTATTTAACTATAATAATCCTAGTCAATTTGGAGTTACCAAAATAGCTAGGAAAAAAAACATCGAAAAAGAGTGTGCACTTTCTGTACAAATAGTCAATGCAGAAAAATATGTAATATGGTAGAGTGTCCCAGTATGTGTGAAAAATCACTGACTTTAATTTTAATTTATGTTGTGGAGCAAAATTCTGAACAAGCATTTTAATTATCAGAAATTTTTAATAATGCAGTTTTCATAATATGTTTTCTAAATGAATTATCCATTTAGAGCAAAACTGTGTCTATTTTTTCATACACATATATTTCTTTAAAAGTTTCATTTTGAGTAAATCAGAATACATTCATTCATGGATTATCTTTTTCCTTATTCCCTCCTATTCTGCCTCTTCTCCTTAGGACTTTGATATAAGAAAATAATTTAAAATAGAGACAATTATTAGATAAATATTATTAAAACACATCATGTCAATATAAAAATATCCTGTTATACTCCCAAAAAGGAAATGCATATGATATTAGTTGAAATCATGTCTCTAAAGATTTCTATTTACAGGCAGTCATGGAATTGAATGACTTCAAATTGAAAATAAGCCCCTATTCATGTTCCAGGATACTATCGAAAAAAGGTTGGTATAAAAATTATCAGCAATAGTATCTTCCTTCTCCATCAGCATTTATTTAAAGTGATGTTACCATTGTTTCAGGAATCATTTGCCCAGATGAACATATGTATGACTAAATTCAGACAACTAAATTGCAAATTACATATTTCCCAAATACATACTTATTTTATTCTTTTCTTGGCCAACATTTGAGCACCTGCTCTTGTTTTCAGCTACCTCAGAATGATGAAGAAAATACTGATTACTAATTTTTGTTATTATTTTTGGTAGTCTATATACTTCTGTGTTTCTGTTTTTGTAAAATTTTTCTTTTATTATACTAAGAGCACAACATACTACCTGTACTCTTACATTTTTAAGTGTAATACATTGCTGACTGTAGGTATAATGTTGTTCAGAAGATCTCTAAAACTTATTCATCTTGCTTAACTGAAACTTGATACATATTGATGAGTGACCCCATTTCCTCCTCCCCAAACTCCCTAACAATCATCATTCCACTTTTTTAATCAATGAATCTGATTATTTCATGTAAGTAGAAGTATACAATATTTGTGTTTCTGAAACTGGCTTATTTCACTTACCATAAATGTCCTCAAAATCCATCCATGTTATCACATATTGAAGAACTTCCTTCTTTCTCTAAGGTTGAATAGTGTTGCATTTTTATAGTCTATACCACATTTTCTGTGTCCATTCCCCTGCTGAAGGACATTGGGTCGTTTCCACATCTCGGCCCCTGTGAGCAGTGCTGCTGCAGTGAACAAGGCGGTGCTGTATGATCCTCTGATTCTAATTCTGTCGAACACATATCCAGGGTTGCTGGGCCATGTCAGTTCTGCCTTTAGTTTTTTGTGGAACCACATACTGTTTTCCATAGCAGTGGCACCACTTAGGATTCCCACCAACAGGGTGGAAGCATTCAGATTTCTCCACATCTTCACCAGTGCATGTTTTTTTTATTAATAATAGTCATTCTGACTAGTGTGAGGTAGTATCTTATGGATGATACCACAAAAAGAAAACCACATTCCCGATGGATATAGATACAAAACCAATAACTTGATTGAAAAATGGGCTAAGCACTTGAATAGGCATTTCTTCGATTTTTGACATTATTTTGTCTGATTTATCAGTCAATTCCAAGGAAATATGTGTTAAATTTGTCAACATGATTTAGTCTTTTCATTACGTGGAATTCTGTCAACTGTTTTACCATCTACTTTCAAGGTATGTTATCAGACATATTCCCACTTAGAATGGCTATATATTCCTGTTAAATCAAGTATTTTTATCAGTATGAAGTGATTCTTTTTATATATTTTATAATTAGTCTAATTTGTTTCATATCAATTTACCTATGCCTGCTTTATTTGATTTAGTATTTTTAAATATGTTTCTTAAGCAACATAGTGCTGGGTTATTTTTTTTTAATACTAGAACTTAAAAGGTAATAATTTATCTTTGAGTATATGAAAACAACTTATTCCATGGTATATTTCTAATAAATTCAATACCTGCTGGATCAAGTGATTGTTTAATGTTTCCATTATCTCTTTAATGGTAGCTTCTTTCTGTATGCACTTTGTGACTTATAATTTGTCCATAATCTGTAAACGCTAGTATGGGAATTTTTTGAGATCTATTTAAGATAAATTTTGCTTTTGTTTCTCTCAGGAAAATAGAGGCATTACCTAATTGAGGTCTGTTTGCTTGTTTATTCATCTATGTATTTATTCATTTCAGATCCAGGAGAGATTTTTTTAAAAATATTTTTATTGTACTTCCTCCATTACCATTGATCTCTCTTACACTCCCTTCACTCCCCACCCAGCAATCACCCATGTGGTCCATGTCCATGAGTCCGTCTTCCTTGTTTTTAACTGAGGTCTATTTAAAACAAATTATCCACTGAGGTTTCTTCTGAAAGCAGATGTGGTATACAATCTAGTCTCACACCCATTTGAGCAGTTACATAGTTAGAAATTTTAGAACTTTGTTTTCCCTTTCTTTAGTCAGAGTCACACTAAGACAGGCATTTTTCTCAGGACCTACCACTGTGAGATGGATACTTTTATTCCTAGTATCCTCATTTTATTCCTAGTATTTTATTCCTGGACCTCGGGTTTGTTTGTTGTGTCTAAGTTCTAAGCCATAAAGCAATGTAGAAGCCCTAGGAGCTGGGCTTTGGCATGGCTGAATTACCTGATTTCTTTGCATTTGTGCTCTCTCTGAACTTTTATCTTCCAAGGATTTTTCTCACTTTCTTGACATCTCAGATAGATGTTTATATGTACATTCATTCATATCCATACTGTTATCTCTAGTTTAATCACAAAGCATACATTTTCTAAGAAAGCATTCTCTTAGTACTAAATTTTCAGATGTATACATTCTACTCATGAAATCTTTAGGGCAATGCTTTCTTATTCTTATGCTCCATTATAACTCTTTTAGTTTATCATCTATTGTTTAGGAACAAGGCATGTGCAGCTTCACAAATTCAATTACTTTCCCATTAGCCACTTATATTTACTGCTGGGTTCTTCCCCTCAGATTCAATGCTAGAATCCAGAAATCTATTCAGAGCAGTCAGTTCAAATTCACATGGTTGGAATTTCTCTAGCATATCTCTAGAGTGTCAAGAGATATGCAACTACCTATTTAAACTTGAACAAAAAAATACAGATATTTCTGGAGTACCAGGATCTCATGCCTTTGTATTCAGTGCCTACACATGCCTAGCTAACACATCTTTCTTTCTATCAAAGAATTGATGTCTTGATATTGATTTTTAAATTACTTTTATTCCAGTGTGGGGAAAGCAAATTATTTTGGTTGGCATATAGCATTTGTCCTTGAACTAAGTTTAGGTTTTTTGCAAAAGGATGGGTAGACTGTTACTCCAGTCATTGGGATAGGGCATTTAAACTCCAAACCTTTATTTTAGAAACTTATCTGCATGACCACGTTTAAATATTTTCCAGTTGATCTCGCAATTCCATTATAATGGCAATGAGCATTGTCAGAGCAGTTATGCCAAGTTTTTTCTCTGCTGCTGAAGAAACCATGGCCCCCTTACATTTTCCTTGGCCCTTCCTGCTTAACTGAGCCCCGCAGATTAAAAAACCTGGTAAGAAGTTTCTATAATGCTAAGTCATTGGAGAATTATTTCTCCTATTATTCTCTCACTTCTCATAGGCAATAAATTTACTGAACCAAAAAGAGATTTAAAAAGTTACATTTCAGCTTTAAATTATGCCCTGCAAGTCACAGAGCAGTAAAACATACTTAAAGCTAGGAAGGTACTAAGGGAGTCATCATGATTTGATGTTGCTAAGAGCAACTAGGACATTAAAAAGGGGAATTAAGGTTAGTATACTTAGTGTGCATAAAAATTAAGATCACAGTTAGAGAGAGAAAAATGTTGCAAAGAAGGATGAGGTTGTATTGGTGAGGCTACCCTCCTTTTCACCGGCTAATTCTTTATCAATTATGGGTGCTATGCCCTAACATTGTGCTATTTATCTTAACTCTGATATAATGATCTTGGGAAAATAAATGTAAATCTAAGGAAAAATTTTAACTTCTTCCCTCCAATATTTATCTCTTCAACAAGCCTAATAAAATGCCATGCTAACAAAAATGTGTTTAAAATAGTACAAAAACTATTCTGCAAAGATTTCAAATATTTTTTGGCTGTAATATTTAATTAAAATGCCCAGACATTGAATGATTTCCAAAATTTTGGTACCAAATTCTGTAGTGTTTGGTGCTTTGTCTTGATCATCCACAATGGTACAGAGAGAGAGAGTGCATCACATTGAAAAAGCCCCCCAGTCTTTAGGAGTTACATTGGCTGCCCATACACACAACACTCCAAGGGGTCCTGTGTGAAACTGACTTCTTTTAATGGTTAGTATCTTTGTTAAGAAACTTAACCTAGACACAAAAAAATATTTTTATACTCATGTTAAGTCTGTTTTTACTTTCTCTGAAAACAAAGAATGCTCTCTATTACCTCACAGTCTCCTCCTTTGTTCCAGTCTCCAACTTGCATGAAAATAGAGTTGATAAAGTGTGCATTTTGGGCTCGAGTTACATGTTAATTGTTCAATGAGCACACTGCATGGTCTCTGATAGTTTTGTTAATATCACTAGGTCTCAGCTGATTATGTTTCATTATTGTTCTGAAGTGAAGCGTATAACATACCTAGCATAGAGAAGGTATCATATAGAGGTACCAGTATTAATACAAGCATTTTTAGTCTTCATTTATCTAAAGTTATACACAGGAGCTAAATTACCCATGAACTGCTCATACTATATGTATGGATCCAAATGATTAGAAAATAATTAGGTATATTCTCTATATCATCAGTTAGAGGCCTGGTTCATCCACTGACCCCATTGCTAATAACTTTAAATATGTATGAACAAATTAAGAAGTATCATATATAGATAATACCACCTTAAATTCAATATTCCACTTTGAAAATGTCAATAACATTTGTAACTAAAAATATTATTTGATTTTCTCAATAGATATAATAAATACAAGTTGAAGCTAAAATATTTTAAATAACTAATTGTATTTGTCTGGTTTCAAGAACAATGAGTTATTAATGTCACTAATGAGCACTTCAGTCTAAAAATCTAACTGCGGCATTTCGGGATCCAAGGACTGCACACTAGTTCGTCAACAGCAATCATGGCACAGAACTTCTCTGGAAGAATCTGAACGGGCCTGGGGATTTCAGCCACAGGAAGACATGACCTCAACTCGACCACGCCATGATTCATGTCAAATCTTCTTTTCCAGGCCCAGCAAAATTATTTAATTTCTACAAAATGTTAACTTACATATTTCTACAGGATATAGATTGTTTTGTTTCCCATTGCCCCTACTTGATAAGACCTAGTTTTACAGGGTGTCAGTGTAAATCCTTACTCTACCATTTACTAACTGAGTGAACTTAGGCAAAGGACTTAAACTCTGGGTGCCTCAATCTTTTCAATGATGTAATTGAGGTAGTAATAGTACCTCCTTAGAGAGATGTTGGGAGGATTAAACAGGGAATTGTAAGTCAGAAACATAAAAATGGAATGCAAACCACAGAGGGAATTTGGGCATAGCTTACACTATTGAAAGGATTAGTCACAAGAACTATTATGTCTTTCTCCCTGGACTTCAAACATTTTTGACAAATTACCCCAAGTAAGAAATATATTTTACATCATGATACTGAAAACCCATTCATGTCTATGGATCCACATAAATAAAAGTACCATAAAACAATATTTTAATTCTATATGATGCACATTGATGTTTTAATTATTCTATTTTAGTTTATTCTGATTTATATGAAAAGAAATTATTGACCATCATGCATTAAATTAGTTACAACCCCAAATATGTTGTTGCAATATATGTATTGAAAACAATAATCTATAGGGACTTTAGATATATCAACTGCTTTTCACATGCTTTCTCTTATACTGTTTCCCTTTTCTCCCTGATCACCCTTTTTCTCTCTCTTACCTCCAAAACCAGCTTCAGAGAAAAGAGCCTGATCGTTCCGGTGCTAATCAAGCAACCAGCTGGCTATTTCTAACCCAATCCCTGATGAAATGGGTGCCTCTCTCTTGTTATTATCACAAGGGAAATGAGATTTTGAAATGAATGAATAGTGGATGCCACAGTCTATCCTTAAGAGCCCAGACCTCACACACATACTATATATTCAGACAGCAATCTTCACTTATATACAGATACCCAAAAATGTCTAACCCAATGCAACTGTCCCAATAACAAACATATAAATGAGGATGTAGCTTTTATCCTTATAATTACATGTATGATCATATCTTATTCCAGAATATAAAAATGTTTTATAAACATGACTCCACATACAAAATATAATGGTGAACAGAAAACCAGGGCTATCACAATAAACATTCTAATTTAGAAGGGTCTAGAACTAGAAGGAATATACAGCAATCATTGGTTCAGGTCTCGTACTACATTCTACTGGACAGGAGTATTTTTGTCTTAACACATTAGCACTTTCCAAGTCTAATGATCTGCAGTCTGCCAATTCACTGCTGATGTGGGATAACTATACATCCCCATCCTGCTTGATGTCACAGCTCTCACTGCCTTAAAACCTTATACTGCTGAACAAAGATGCAGTTGGGAACAGGGACCCATCTTATTAATGTCTGGCAGTAGAAATTTTTTAAGTCATGAAATTTTAATGTGAAGCCAACTCTTGAACTCTCTTTCTTTTAGCCATAGATGCATAGGACTCAGTCTATGGTTTCACATTTGGTATTTGACTCTAACCAGTAAGAAACAATGGATAAAACTAGTCAGTTGTGTTCCATGATTGCTATCTAATGAATTGTCACTACAGAGGGGATTAATATTATCTTTGGCAAACACAGCACCCCCCGAAAGATTTTTAGGGAGGGGATAAAGATATGACATACAAGGTGTGTCCAGAAAAATCCCAGCCATAGTTAATATAACAAGAACAATTTGTGTGACATTGGTGTAAACTAGCAGCCAAGGAGAGTGAACTGGAATGCTCATGCATGAACAATGACAACTGCACTGTACTAGTCAGTGGGGGTGGTAGATGCCATTGAGTGAGCATGTCTACTGTGTGGTTGTGGCATTCAAAATGACTGAGTGAGTAGAGTAACAAACCTGAGTCAAATTTTGCATTAAGCTTGAACATTCCTCTGCGGAAACTATTTGGATGATTCAGAAGGCCACAGCAATGAGCAACTGGTGACTGGCAGCTCCATCTTTACAATGCCATGGCTCATACACTATGTCTCTTGCAGAATAATTTGGTGAAACATCAAATCACCTGGGTGACTCAGCCCCCCTACAGCCCTGATTTGGGCCCTGCAACTTCTGGATTTTCCCAAAATTAAAATCACTTTGGAAAGGGAAGTGATTTCATACTATTAGTGAGATTCAGGAAAATATAATAGGGCAGCTGATGGTGATTGGGAGACCTATGTGAGGTCCCAAGTTACCAACTTTGAAGGGGACTGAGACATCATTGTCCTATGTACAATGTTTCTTGTATCTTGCATCTTCTTTAATAAATGCCTCCATTTTTCATATTATATGGCTGGATATATCCTGGACAGACCATATACATATACATATACATATACATATACATATACATATACATATACATATACATATACATACTGCTTTTATTTTGTTTATTTTTAGACAGAAGGGAAGGGAGGGAGGAAGACAGGGGTGGAAATATCAATATAAGAGAGAAACATTAATCTGATGTCTCCTGTACATGCCCCAACTGGGGACCAAACCCACAACCAAGTCACATAGTCAGGAATTGAACGGATGACCTTTTGCACTGCTGGATGACACCCAACCAACTAAAGCACACTGGTCAGGACTTCATGATGTTTTTGTTGTTGTTATTTTAATTTCCCATTGGAGGCCAAGCTAATGTTGATATTTCCAACCTTCATTTTTTTTGGTTTGACATCACTATGCCATGAGGCAGAGAACTTACTTTGGCAGTTTCAAATTATAGACAATTAGCAGTGTTGGATCTCTGGCAAAAAGCAGAAATGTTTCCTTTGTTCACAACTGTGTACATGTGCCTTTGTTATTGTTTCCAACAGGTAAGCTTAAATTGAAGTTTCTCTCTTTAGCAGCATTGATATTTGTTTAGGACTTTACTAAGGAGTGAAGATAAATTGTCAACATATACAATAACTTAATAATTTTTGGAAAGTCCTTTTTTCTAAAGCATCCCCTATCTTCCCAGAGCCTCAACTGTGAATTCTAAGAAGCAAAAGTCAACTTTTTAACCAACTGGTTAGGTAACATTTAATAAGGTTATGCCTCATAAACCTAGGGTTGCTAGATAAAATAGTCAGTAGTCAAAATTTAATTGCAGATAAACAAAAGATCATTTTTATTATATCTGTGTTCTAGAAAATATTTGGAACATAATTATACTAAAAATAGTGTTTATAAAAAATCTAAATGAAACTGGGTGTTGTTTGTGCTACTTGCTATTCAAGCACAAAATTGAGGAATCCTCTCTCCCCGTCACACCATTTGGGTTCTGACAGTTTCATATTCAAGATTTATCATTTGCAATTCCAAATACGGTAAGCTAATTATTGATCCATATACACAGTCTGTGTATATTCTCACAAAGTCCAGGGAGAGGATCCAAAGTGCTCCAAGGATTTTAAGAACTGATTTGGACATTTGATAGAACTGGTGATCTTAATCCATGAAGCCATCATTTCTCTCCGTTCTCTCTAGATGTTGGCACTATTCTTTCAGGCTTTTCCACAAGAGTTGGAGGAACATGGATACAGGACATTCACCACAAGTTCCCACCCACATTTAATTTTGGATTTCATATTTCTCTTTGTACTTATTTTAATCAAATGCCCCTTAATATCAGTAGTTCAATATAAGAGCTGGGGTATCTTGGTCATCTTTTATGACATAAGTGTACTTATTTTTTTTCAGACCAGTTATTTATTTCTGAAACTTTTTGTTCATATGTTTGTCTGCCAATGGTCTTTCTGACTAGAATTTAATAACAATAAGAATGCTGTCCCTGTAGTATGAAATCTGTCAACATATTTGAATCGTGAACAATACAAACATTATTTTTTCTCACAGATTATCTACCACATACATATTTTTTACCCTAGCCAACTTCTAGCTTGATTTGTCTTGGGTTGCAAATTGATTTTTTTTTGTCTACTCAAAAAATAGGCTCTTTGCATAGAACATCACATCATAGCCACATGGATTGGACAGTCCAGTATTCATTGACATTCTCAGAAAGTCAATGTCCAATATATCTCTAACTCAACTACTAGATTTACTAGTGGCTTCATAGTTACGGAAATTATTTATAAATATTCTAACAATTTCTAAAAATCAAAAAAGGATCCCTGTGATAAAAGTTCCACCTTCACAATATGTTGCTTCTAATTACGAGCACACCTCCATAAGGAGGGTGAGGTAAATATGGAAGTTAAAAGAAACCAGAATATGTCACCCCAAAATATGTCTGCTTGACAGGAAAATTATTTTGAGCTGAAGGCAATTTAGAAGCAGCAAACTCAGAAAAAAAAACTCCCTATTTTCTGCCTAAAGGCCAGATATAATATCTCTTTTTACTGGAGGCAAACTCTTATCAGGCTGTAGAAGGGGGGAAATAATGAAGTCTGCAAACCTCACTCCATTAGTTTCCTCCCATGATTTACCTTCCCACAGTTTGCTGTGCTTGGAACCATAGAACTGCTCAGTTCGTACTGTCATTTGCTACAGATTTATTGTTCTTTCCTGAAAATGCAGCTGGAACCCTAAGTTAGGTAGAGGTAAAGTTTTTCTTCCCTCTGGAAGGTGCTTTCTGCAACCTACAATAAGATATTTATTTGCCTGTGACTTTTAGGTCCAATCACAATGTTTACAGCCATAATTCTTATGTTTTCAACATAATGACATTTCATTTGCATGTACACTGTCACCTAAACTAAATACATATAAAACCAAGGCCATTATGCTCTTACCAAACTCTGGCCATGTACTATTAAGTTGACCTTAGCAATCATATCTCTTTTAGGATATCACCAAATCCTTCTATGTCTTTGTACATATATTTTCTATGTATAATACTTTCCTTTAATCATCCCGCCACAATTTAAATTATTTTCAATAGCTGTAAATGGTGCCATAGCCTCTTTACAAGGTTTCCTGACTAATAGTCTATTTAATGTATATTAAATAAGAAGTAATAGTCAGCTAAGGGAAGTGTCCTTTTGATCCCATTACTCAGCTCCTTATAGCACTATCATGTTGCCAAATGGCCACTTATATCAAATGAAAATTACTGACCATGGCCTTTAAAATATGACACCAATTAACACAGAGAGACCCTGCAATACACAGATATACTTTACTTGGATGAGCTCATTCCATTTCATCGGCCTATGTTCCATTGCAGTCCCAAATATCATTTTATAGTTTAGTGTGTGAACTATTAACTTTAGTAACATATACAAGGTGAATCTCTTTCTCTTCATTGAGGTACATACAATGGGGGCATTAACATCAGAACTATATCAAAATCCTGGTTTTACCACTTCTTAATTGCTTAGCAAAACATAAGGTTTTTAAACTTTTTGTTTCCACATTACCATATATGTTTTACAATATAGATATTACTTATAGCTGGTGTAGAAAGATAATAATGAATGTGATGTATTTTTCCCTAAAACAATACTAAAGGAAAAATTCAGAGACAAAGCAGTTCATAGAACACGCATGATATCATATAAACAATAATTTATTTTTGTTGTTTTTAAGATTTTATTTACTTATTTTTAGAGTGAGGAGAAGAGAAGGAGAAATAGAGGGAGAGAAACATTAATGTGTGGTTGCCTCCTGGGGACCTGGCCTGCAACCCATGTATGTGCCCTGATTGAAAATCAAACCAGTGACCCTTTGGTTTGCAGGCAGGTGCCCAATCCACTGAGCCACACCAGCCAGGGCTAAACAAGAAATTATAAAAAATGCAACAAAGTTCACAAATGACCACATATGTCAATTCTGAAAATAAATGTAAATGAGATTAAAGCTTCTACTACCAAAAATATAATTTTTCAGGTTGCATTAGAAATAAACAACAAAAACAAACCATCAAGAAAAAAAATAGGAAAATAATTCCCATTTTCTAAAAGCTGTAAAGTACAAACTAACACAAAGTGAACCAAATTTCTTGACAGTAAAATGAATCTCAGACTAATTGGCAACAACATCCAGATAACCAGGGAACAATATGCTTACATCAAGCGATAGAACTCAAGATAAATAATGTTAAATAAACAAAGTTACTCAAGAAGACCAGCTAATAATTATGGATTATAACATGAAGAAAAAATAGTATAAATATATCATTTAAATCATAATAGACTAAAAGTTTAACTGGAACAGTTGTTTCAAAAATCCCTTTAACTTTGAGCAGTCATGTGGGCAAAAGTGAATGATCTGAACAAAATGCATATGATTAATGCTGTAGAATTATTAAGGAATTAGAACTGTAAACCACACAGAAAACATATGCCTCTTTCAAGCGTCTATGAGATAGTTCCAATATCATCATAACTGTTTAGGATTTAAAACACAAACATATCGTTGGGTGCGGATTAAAAAATAAAATAAAAAATAAAAATAATCATCAGACCAAATAAAAGATATTTAAATGTTATATGACAATATCATATAAAAACATTATTACATAAAATTCTGCAGTATAGTACAAGAATGCTAATTACAAATGTGAAGACAGATTATAAAATCCATATTTTTTTGTTCTGGGTACGACAACTGAATTGCATCCTGAAACTCAGGAACTTGAACCTTAAATTAGCACTCACTCCAGAGGAATGGATGGGGAGAAAGGGATTGTTGACTCTGGATTACTGAGAGGTAAAGCCTTGGCTTTAATTATTGTTAGATAAAGACAAAGTGTTGAAATATTCTTAGTATATTTTACTTTTAAGATATTAAAATATATAAATATTAATCCAAATAGGTTGAAAGAATCTTTGGTCAAATTACACCTATTCTGGTCTAGTTATTAATATTTCTCAGTCAATTGTCTAAAAGTAGCCCTCATGTATAATCAGAATTAAACTCTAAACTGATTTCTTGTCATGGGAAAAACCCAATTATTACAATTTTTCATATTTCCTCTTTCTATGTGTAAACTCTATTCAGTAACCATGCCCTTTTCTGAAAAGTTTCCAGAACAGATCCACAATAATTTTAACAAGTTTATCTTTCCTTTCATACTTCCCAAACTGCACATACTCGGCATTCACTACATATATTGCTTCTGGGCTCTGCCCTACAGATCTTCATTACATTATATTTAAAAATAATTGATTGCAAGCTCATCATCTAAACTATGAGTATTATCACATTATGGGGATTTGAAAAGGCAAAAATATTTACATATTTAGAAAGTGTGAAAAAAATTGTTCCACTTTCTGTGGAGAGAAGGGCCAACAAAATGGTATTGGTCCAATCAAGACAGCATAAAATATATAAAACAAAAAGAAGTCACTCATGCCAACCACGATGGCTGCCAGCCAGCCATGACCCTTTGGTTCAAGAGGAAAACTACCTAAGTCAGAGCAGACACATCTCGCAAGGAGACACACCTAGGATATCTGCACATATGATCAGAACAGTGTCTGCAGAGCGAGACCTCCCATAGATAGGCTCCTGGGGAAACTCTCCCCTTGTCCTCAGGGATGTCAAGCAGAACAGCCATGTACCACCCATAGGCTCCTGGGCAAATTCCACACTTGACATCAGGGGTGCCAAGACATTTATCAAAAGACCCAGGAGGGTGAAGTGCACCACTTTCAAGGTATAATTGAGGCAGGCTCCAGATCACTGCTGAGTCAGCTGAGCTCCACACACAGAACCACACATCTCCCTTGGCGTTGGTCACCAAAGGCTCTGCCCTGCTAGACTGAGGACTTTGTCTGCCCTGCTGGCCACCTGGCTCCAGAGATCCTTCCTTACAAGACACCAACAGCTCTTGTCCACCGTGCTGTGTCCCAGACCTGCAGGCTGAAACTCTGGGACTTGAGTTTGTTATCCCTCTCTGATTGTTGTGTGTGTTATAATTCTCTTAGACTGTTAAAGTGTGAGTCAGGTACTAATGTATGTTGATGTTCTGCTTTAGGTGAATAGAATAGTTACTCTGTGTGACTCTTGTCTATTTCTTGGTGCCAGGATGCTCAGCAGGCAGCTAGTCAAGCACTTGCCCGGCTGACTTATAGGAAAGACTACATTACGAACATAAGGTCATGACAATTTCTCTTCCCATTTATAGACAAAGTTGCAAAGTTGGTAAGACTGGACCAAAATAAGAAATTGAAAGAGATAAGGAATAAGAATACAACAGAAGTTCATTTAAATGACCTCTATTTTGCCATCGTACCACATAATAAAAAGCTACCCAGTCCTTCAATTACATATTTACTGAAGTCTACAGTTAGTTTTATGCTTTAGGCTTACGTAACTTCTGCCTCTCACATTCTGTTCTCTTTGTTTCAGTAGTATGTATACCAAGCATCAGATGTGTTTAGCCCTAAATCTGTTTGTACCAGTTGTTTTGTTTTGTTTTTTACTTACATAATGTATTTAAATACTACTTACACTTATGAAAATAGGAGGCTGAAAATAGAGTTGTTTCTATAAAACTAAGTTGCATGCTTTGAAAACAACTCTATGAAGGTGAATTTCTTGAAATATGTTTCCAAAGTAAGTGTGTCTGGATAATTATAAAAAAAAAAACTGGAGAAGAAATCACAGAATTTTAAAAGGATTCTGCACACAAATTGCTTACAAAAATGTTTGTAATTGCTTGATGTGCTTTAAAGAGAAGAAAGTAGAAAATTGCAATGAGTGAATTATGAAAATGGTTTATTTAAATTTAAAGAAAGAAAGAACAGAAAGTACACAGGTTTATCCATCATCTGACTTACAAGCAAAGCCTTTGACTTTAACTTGTAAAATTTTAAAATAAATATTATATATGTATAATTATATACTTTCAAAGTCTAAATGAAAGGTATGAATTTTATGCCACCTTTATTTTAAGGTTTCTGTCAACTGAATCTATTTGGGTTAAAGGGCTTCTTCCATATTTTGCATGTTATTAAAAAATAAACTAACTGCCCAAGCTTTTTTCTGGTAGAAAATGTCTCAGCAGGGTCCATAATG
Organism: Trachops cirrhosus; assembly: GCA_028533065.1. Lineage (NCBI taxonomy): Eukaryota > Metazoa > Chordata > Mammalia > Chiroptera > Phyllostomidae > Trachops > Trachops cirrhosus. Next base: position 177,914,031 of record CM052539.1, on the reverse strand, counting down.
CACCTTCAGTGACCAATACCAAGTGCCTCTCCTGCTCTATTCTATCCACACAGCTAATTGGAAGAAAAGTGAATAGTTTAATCAAAGAGGCTAGCAAACACTAACCTGCTTGAAAAACATTGAATGGAAAAATCAAATTTCAAGAGATGACAAAACTGTAGCTGTTAATGTGGCGATGGATGTAAATCAAAGTTCCCTGGAGGCACATTTAGAATCCAGATACTTGGAGCCTGTGTGTAAACGGAATCTGTGAGGGAAGAAGAATCATGCTTAGGCATTAGGGTGGAAGGGATTTGTGATATTCAGAGAAGAGCAAAAGTATATGAAACATAATATTTGTAGTGATTTAAAATTATGCACCTCAGTGCCTTTAACAGTCCTTCTCCCCCTCTGTTTTGAATAAGGAGCTCCATATTTATATTTTGCACTAGGCCCTGCAAATTATTTACCCAGACCTGGAAGTAATGATCCTGATCATTAATGTTTATACTTACCATGTGTTAGTTTCTTTGACAAGTGACTTCCTACAAGTTGGCTCATTTACTTCTTGAATTACCCCAATTTACGTTGCTATTTTATAGATAAAGAAGTTAAAATTGTAATGATTAAACAATTTTCCCAAGAATAAACTTAATTTTAAGTGACAGAATCTGTAAATAAATCTAGATGTATCTGATGTCAGTGTTCATAATTTAAATGGTTACCTCCTTAACCCCTGCCCAAACCCCATCACACACATACTACCCTTTACAGCTATATATTAATGAACATTTTTTTTCTGTAGGTAAAACTGCTTTACAATTATCAGAATTCTACAATACTATAAAATGATTTTAAATTAAAGAAACGTGTGTTTTGCTGTTCTTTGCATTGATATTAACACAAGTATTAACACAGAAAACTAAGAATTTCATGTATATTACTACATGGGTATGGGAGTGTGTGTGTGTATAAAATTGTTCATGGAGGTGTATAAATCAATCCAATGTTTTTTTCTTTTATTTTTTAGTTTTTTTAAAGATTTTATTCATTTATTTTTAGACAGAGGGGAAGGGTGGGAGAGAGGGAGAGAAACACCAATATGTTCTTCTCATGTGCCCCCTACTGGACAACTGGCCTGCAACCCTGGCATGTGCCCTAACTGGGCATCGAACCAGTGACCCTTTGGTTCACAGGCCAGCGCTCAATCCACTGAGCTACACCAGCCAGGGTCTAGTGTTTTTTCTTATATTTAATTTATTATAAACATAACCCTGTTAACATTAACATTGGGTTTCTAATGTAAAAAACTGAAGCATTTATTTGTGATCAGGTAGCACTAAGCTACAGCACTCAATTTATATATGCATGTATTTATACAGTTTTAATAATCAATTAATGTATCTATGCATCAAGTATACATTCCTTGCCCTATATGGATCCAACAACTCTTCATTATGGAGTATAGTCATGTCAAATAAACTAAATATTATTAATGATTATTTTTTAATTATACCATATTTGTGGTATACTTGTGAACTATTTATATTTATAATGTTAGGCTGAACCACTGTTTATGTAGGTTTAATTAGTTAAATAGTGGTTGTTTCATATGATGCAACATATATCCTGCATATTAAATATGCCTATATTACTGAATTCATTAAATTACATCACTCCTTTTAAACAGAAAAGTTATGATGTATTATAAAGCTTTAAATACCTCAACATATAGTCATCCCATGTTTCATTAGAAGCTCTGAAATAAAAATTCTATCTCTTTTTTTATGTTCTATTTGTTGTTATATCTTAGTCTTCATATCTGGCATAAAATACATTTTTTGCAATCAAAATTGCTACCCTATTTTTATGTCGATTCACTCTTATCATTTCCTTAAAATATTTATTAAAAGAAGACGCTCAGGTAAATATAGAAAGAAATGAATGCCACTTTAATTTTGAATTTTGATTTGAAAATTATGAAAACCAAGACACATGCATGTATGTGTACATGCACTCACACACACTTTATATATATATAAATCTACATAAAGTAAAGTATTTTAAGATTCTCCAAGTAAAAGGTAAGCTATGAATAAAAGCAGGAACAAATGTTCTAGTGAACCACAATTTTATTGCAAAGTGATTGCTAAGATATGCAAATGAATTTCAACTATTATCATATCAGATACTGTACTTAACTCAGAAATTACTATTTCTCACTACAGGTCTTTTCAATTTTTTGATTGCTATTTTCAGATGTCTATTTAGCTACAATGATAAGTAAAATGGTATTCTTACGATTTTATTTACTATTATGAACATATTTCATCCTTATCTTATAAATTGATCACCTCGGCTTCTCAAGCTGGACGACAACAAGTGAGAAATAGATGGCTCCAAATACCACGAAATATAAGAAGGAAGTCATCCAGAAAACAACATATAAATATTGATAGCAGAATGGAACACGTAACAAAACCCTTTAAAATAACAGGTTCTGCCTCAGTGCCAAAAGCAGGTTATAATTATTTTCTTAGGGCATTTTCAGGTATTGATATTCAACCAATGTGACTTTCTGAATATCTCATTTACACTTATGTAGTTGGAGAGATAATGCTGTTTACTGAATCCAATTTTGTTTTGTGTTACATAAGAAAGTATATTTCCAAAGTTCATTTTTAAAGGAAAAATTCCTTACAAGTGTTTACCAATGATGAAAAAAAAATTGCTTCCTAATGATTAATTCCAGGAGCAACAGTAGACAAGAACAAATATGATGAAATGGCTTTGTAATGTATAAACATGGAATCATTTTAAGAGCAAAGAATGAAAAATATCTATTCTAACAAATACAAATAAAATATACTCTCTAATAATGTGCAAATAGGTTTTCACTAATGCTGAACACTGGTATTTAAAATCGATGTTGATTTAATCTATATTTTGTGTCATCATCTGTCAACCTTACCATGGACATTTTATGTCTCCACGAAAAATTGTTTCATATATTTTAATTTGTGGTTTTCTATAATATAATAATAATATCAATATACTTTATAAAATTAGTCACGATTACTCATTATATGGAAATAAATGAATTGGACTTTGTATATCTCATTGCTCTGTTTTCCTTTTTGTACCACTAATAGCAAATAAAATATTTTCTTAAAAGAGGTTACTATGTTTTTCAACTAGGTTTTTTTTTTTTTTTTTTTTTTCAGAGTACAGCACTGGAGGGTTCTGGGAGGGGTTGCACTCCCCTGGACAAAACAGAGCAGAAGACTTCAGCACCCCTCCTGACCACTGCGGACATCTGCAGATTGGCTACCAGAACCCCGCAGTCACTGAGGCTGACTCCAGACGACTTAGCTGCCTGGCGTCCCTTAGCTGTCTCCTCCCTGGGGCTGGGTCTGTACCTATGATGAGACTTGCCCTTACAGGCCTAAGTGGTCTCCTGCTCCTTCCTCTCCAGTATGGGATGTCACAGGCCTCGCCCAGTGGCCTGGAGCTGCCACTGCACTGTGCCCGAGGCACTGACACCCAGGTTGCAGCTTTTTTTTCTTTTTTATTGTATTTTTTCCATTAACATTTGTCCCCCTCATATCCCCCTCCCCTCCATATCACCACACGTTATCCATTTCTATGAGTCTTTTTTCCTTTACCCACCCCCAGACCTGTCAGCCTGCTCTCCATCTATGAGTCTGTCACCATTTTACTTGTTAGTTCTGTTTGTTCATTAGATTCCACATGAGTGAAATCATATGGTATTTGTGTTTCTCTGACTGGTTTATTTCATTTAGCATGATGTTTTCCAGGTCCATCCATACTGTTGCAAGGGGTAAACATTTCTTCTTTTTTTTTTATAAAAATTTTTTTTTATCATTGTGTAAATGTGCTATAGTTATTTGACCCATTCATCAGCTGATGGACACTTGGGTTGCTTCCCTATCTTGGCAATTGTAAATGATGCTGCAATGAGCATAGGGGTGCTTATGTTCTTTCAGATTAGTGTTTCAGTTTTCTTTGGATAAATTTTCAGAAGTGGAATCGCTGGTTCATAAGGCAGTTCCATTTGTAATTTTTTTGAGGCATCTCCACCCTGCTTTCCACAGTGGCTGCACCAGTCTGCATTCCCACCACCATCCTTGCCAGCACTTGGTTCTTGTTGGTTTATTGATGATACCCATTCTGACAGGTGATATCTCAATTGGTTTTAATTTGCATTTCTCTGATGACTAGTGACATTGAGCATCATTTCATATACCTATTGGCCATCTGTATGTCCTCTTTGGAGAAGTATCTATTCAGGCCTTTGTCCATTTTTTAATTAGGTTGTTCATTTGTTTGTTTGCTTTTTGATGTTGAGTTTATAAATTTTGGATTTTAACCCTTTATCTGCAGATATGTTCTCCCATTCAGTGGGTTGTCTTTTTATTTTGTTGATAGTTTCCTTTGTTGTGTAAAAACTTCTAATGTAGTCCCATTTGTTGATTTTATCTTTTGTTTCCCTTTCCTGAGAAGATATATCAGATAAAATATTGCTACAAGCAATGTCCAAGATTTACTGTCTATGTTTTCTTCTATGATTTTTATGATTTTGAGTCTAACATTTAAGTACTTATCCCATTTTTAATTTATTCTTGTGTGCGGCATAAGAAGGTGGTCCAATTCATTTTTCTGCATTTTTCATGTATCTGTCCAATTTTCCCAACACCATTTATTGAATAAACTACCGTTAGCCCACTGTATGTGCTTGTTTCCTCTATCAAATATTAATTGACTACAAAATGTGGGCTTATTTCTGGTCTCTTTATTCTGTTCCACTTATCTATATGTCTGTTTTTATGGCAGTACTATGCTGTTTTGATTATAATGGCCTTATTGTACAGTTTGATATTAGGTAGTGTGATTTCTCCAACTTTGTTCTTTCTCCAGATTCCTGTTGCTATTTGGGACCATTTGTGGTTCCATACATATTTTTGTTCTAGTTCTGTGAAATACATTATTGGTATCATAACAGGAATTGCACTGAATCTACAGATTACTTTAGGTAGTATGGACATTTTAATTATCTTAATTCTCCATATCCATGAACACAGTTTGTGCTTCCATTTATTTGTATCTTCTTCACTTTCTGTCTTCAGTGTCTTATAATTTTCTGAATACAGGTCTTTTCCATCTTGGTTAGATTAACTCCTAGGTATTTTATTCTTTTTGAAACAATTGTGAATGGGATCATTTTCTGGATTTCACTTTCTCATACTTCATTATTGGCATATAAAATGCAACTGTTTTCTGGTTATTAATTTTGTATCCTGATACTTTATTGAACTCAATTATCAGTTCTGGTAGTTTCTTGGTGGGATCTTTAGAGTTCACCTGCAAGCACAGTTTTACTTTTTCCTTTCCAATTTGGATGTCTTTTAATTCTTCTTCTTGTCTGATTGCTATCGCTAGGACTTCCATTACTATTTTGAATAAGAAAGGTGAAAGCAGGCATCAAAAAGTCATGCACCATGATCAAGTGGGATCTATTCCAGGAACACAAGGTTGGTGCAACATTTGCAAATCAATAAATGTGATTCACCACATAAACAAAAGGGAGGATAAAAAATTACATGATCATATCTATAAATGAAGAAAAAACATTTAATGAAATCCAGCATCAATTTATGATAAAAATTCTCAGCAAAGTGGGAATAGAGAAAACATACCTCAACATAATGAAAGCCATATATGACAAACCAGGTTGCAGGTTTGATTCACCATCATTGAGGATACGCTGCCCCCTCCTGTCCTAAGTCCTAGCTTTGAGCTGCCAGTGCCCTTCACCAGGACCAGACTGCTGCACCATGCACCTCTCCCTGGGTCCCACCGTCACCAGCTCTGTGCTGCACACAGGGCTCTGCGCATTGTCCTTGGGTCCTGAGTCAAAAAGACAAGGGATGGCAAGCTTTGGGGCAGCATGTAGACAAGGGAACACTTGTATACTGATGGATATATGAATAAAGAAAATGCACCTATATGTGAGTGTGTATGCATGTGTGTGTGCTGTGTGTGTGTGTGTGTATATATATACATGTATATATATATGTATAGAGAGAGAGAAGTCTTTTCTTACTGAGTCCATTTTATTAAAAAATACAAAACATATTTAATATATCTTAGAATATTGGAAAAATTAAGAAAATTTAACATATTGCATTGTACAATAAATTAGAATATTTGGAAATTACACTTTGTTCCCTCACAATACAGCACATCTCAAAAAATTAAAAATATTTTTTCATGCATAACTCCTACAAATGATCATACTCTTATTTGTTGAGGAAAAAGTGTAATTATGGCAAGTATTCATTCACTCCTGAAATGTTCTGTACAGAAACCAAAAGTAAAATCAAGGGGTCTGTCAGCCCTTCAGCAGTTGAAAATATGTTAAATATTTGGATGAATTCAGTCAATATCAATTATATAAAATATAATAAATATATAAAATGGAATCTAGTGAAATATATATAATGAAATCTATCTCAGACATAAAAATAGAAGGAAATCCTGCCATTAGGAAAATACAGGTGAATCTGCAGAGGCTTGTGCTACTTAAAGTAAGCCAGACAGAGAAATACAAGTACTGTATTATACTATTTATTGGTGAAGTCTTCCAAAAAAAAAGCTAATCCCATAAAAAGAGAGAGTGAAAATGTGGCTGCCAGGGGCCGGTGGTGGAGGAATTGAGGAGCTGTGTATGAAACAAGTCACGAGGACACACTGCAGAGCGTGGTGGCTATCGTTAACAGCATGGTACTGCACAGTTGATGCTTTGAGAGGAGATCTTGTGTTCTCACCAGGGACACACAACGTGTTAAGTGTATAAAGTAACAGATGTATTAATTAACTTGCTTGTGGTAATCACTGCACATTGTATATTAAATTCTCACATTGTATGCTTGCTTCAGTTATACTTAATTATTATTTCAATACAGCTGAAAAAGAAATTTAAAAAATTAGACCACAATGTAAATCATGTGGAAACTAAATTATAAAGGCAAAGTCATGTTTCTTGAACTGCACATAGAAGTTTCTTATGGTAAATTTTGAAATATTTATAAATCAGGCTAGATTATTCTGAATGTGAATATTCTATTATTGTTCTGATGAATGTGGTTATTTTGCTTACTTTAAACAGTAATGCTATTAAAGTGTATCAAAAGGAAAGATGGATAGGTACTAGGTTGTGGTAGTCAAAGTTAATTAAGAAAATTACATTTTACAAAATGAATAGAAGTTGGCCAACCAAATTCTCTTTTATTTTTTAATATTTAGAAGCTTCATATTTCAGTCACATAGCTTTACAGGAAGAAATATGTCTATCTTATAATAATTAAGACTATTATCTGAATTATTGCAAATATGTATAAAATGTATCTTGACTATATTTATAATTTATTAACTGTCTTGATGTGTTTAGTACACATAACCATAATAGTACTTCAAGGTTACAATTTGTATTTTAGTGAAAATAAAGTTAGCTATTCTAACATTGTAAGTGATCAAATACAGCATCAGTGATTCAAAACAACAAAAGGAGATGGTTTCTTGTCCACTTCACCATCCATTAGACAGCAAAAGAATGTCTGTGCTTAACTGGCTGCTTCAGAGACCAAGGTACTTTCTGACATGCAAATTTGCATCTCTGAGGGTTTTTTTACTATAGGAAATGGAACATTTCTGTCCAAACCATTTACCATTTTGAATAAAACATAAAGTAAATAAATAAAAAACAATGGTGAGTTTTCAGTTGAAAATTCAAAATTGAATATGCAAGTTTGGGAAAATCAGTAGTGACATTTCACTGAAGACACAAAGGATGTGGACTCCAATGCATAGGTGAGGGGATTGACCTTCGGGAAGACAAGATTGTCAATGTATGTTTGTATTTCGTAGTATTAAAATATCTGTAGCTTAATCTTATGATTCCTGTTTTCTTTGACAAATAGGTGGCAAAGACATCTGTTAGTGTGAAGGAGACATGCAGTTATCAAAATTTGAAGAGAACAGAGAAGATGAAAAGATTTTGTGGAGAGCCCTGGCACCTGGCTCAGTTAGTTGGAGTGTTGTCCGGTAAACTGAAAGGTGGCGGGTTCAATTCCTAGTAAGACACTTGCCCAGGTTTCAAGTTTGGTGCCCAGTTGGGCCATATGTGAGAGGTAACCAATGGATGTTTCTCTCCATCTCTCTCTCCTTCCCTTCCTTTCTTTCTAAGATCAATGGGCATTTCCTTGGGTAAGAATGAAATGGAAATTGTGGAGAGTAAGATAAATGGGTGGTCCCTAGCACTGTCTTGTAAGTGAGGACAATACGTTTCAGGAGGCTAATATGACCTCATGTTGAAATTATTAGCACTGTTCAGCTGCTGGGCTTAAGGGCATGCGGCATTATGATAGCTATCATTCAAGGCTCCTATTTTGCTTGATAGGCTCAATAAAAATAACGAAGGAACAAGAGAGTTTAGGATGTTAGCAAGGATATTCTTGAAATCCCAGACCATGGAACTCATGCTGGATAATGTTAAGTTTAAAAAAAAAAAAAGAGGTAGATGGGGAGAAGTTCACAGAGGTCTCCGATGCTGACCAAGAGTTTCTGACCAAGGAGCTGGGCATTAAATGGGCCTGTGGTCATGACTGGGAATCACTGAATTAATGATAAAAGGTCATTGGTCTAAAAGGTCATTGGACATAAACAATCAGAAAACCAAGAACATGGTCATTTTTCTAGAATTTCTGAGTGATGAAACAGTACCCAGGGGTAGAGACAGTGATTGTGAACCAGGTGCCAAAGTGTTCAAGGAGAAATGGAAGTGATGAAAGCAGAGAAACAGTGATGAGATAGAGAATATTTGAAAAGCAAAATAGTCTTAAAAAGGAGAATGTCAGTCTTCACCTCTGACCCTGAGAACAAATATACTGTATTTTTTTATTACATTCAAATGCTTAGACTTCTAGGCATGGAATGAGTGGAATGGCCATACACAAACTCCCATTTCCCAGTTGATTTCCAGAAAAGTTACATCAATTTACATTTCTAGCACCTATCAAGGCCTATTTCACTTACTAGCATTCTACATTACCATAGTTGAAAAATTTATCAGTTTGAAAAATATAAAGATATTCTTCCTCCTTCCTTTACTTCCCTCTCATTTTTTATGATTAGTAAGCCTGAATATATCATAACATTTTCATATATTTGTATATATTATTCCATATTTAACTATTAATTTTTTCTTTGTATTTAATTTTGGTTTTATGTTTTTTATTTTAATGTTTTATTATCCATTTACAAGCCTTTTAAAATAAGTGAGCTTATTATTTATTACACCTATTTTTCAACTCATTTTGTCTTTTAACTTTTTCATATATTATTAAACAAAACATTTAATTTTCATACAAATGTATTGATTGCTTAATTTAGTATTGGAAACACATTACATATTCTGTGATCAATGGAACATTTTATTACCCTAAAGAAAAATAAATATTATAATAAGACAGGCATTCAATGAAAGATGAAATACCTATTTAGAAAATTGTAAGAAGCAGTGAGTATACAAAATAAATTTACATTTCCTACTTCCAAATAAAGAAAGAAGGGGAAAGTCAAACAAGTAAACACTTTTACACTGAAGTGAAAAAGGATCTGAAAAGACATCAGATGTGAAGTGAGACACGAAGGTAGCACTATCTTGTGACTTAAGCAAAGGGGCCTTGATTCTTGGACCAGCATCTCAGAAATGTCGGACATAACCCATACGTCCAAGTGGCCACTGCAGTGAGGGGGTGGGCCCCTCTCCCAAACTGTGGTCTGAGACTTTGGAATCCTCTGTCCAATAGGCCAACCCCACTCTCTGGACCTCTGTCTTCTCCTCAGAGAGTCTCATGGTGTGCGTACTCCTGGGCCTACGAAATGATCAAAGAGGTCACTCCAGGAAGACAGAGACCTTTCAGAGTCTGCAGACAGGGCCTGGCAATGTGGATTGTCTTGTCTGAATTCGTGCTCAGACAGCAGGCTGGAGTCAGATATAAGAAGTGAAGATGGGTACCCATGAACTGAAAACCTTTCTTTATACTTTTGTTAGGACCTAAAAACATTAGCAGTGGGCCTGCACTTAAATTCAAGATTTTCTAGGTCATTAGCTGGATTCTGAATAGAAAAAGTCTTTTTACTGCTGTGGATCTTAGATTCCTCACTTGAAGAATGAAGAGGTTTAACTTGTGCTAATATTCCTTAGTTGGCTAACACTGCAAAAATGATAATATAGTAAGTCCTCACTGAATTTCATCAATAGATTCTTGGAAACTGTGGCTTTAAGCAAAATGATGGGTAATGAGCCAGTTTTACCATAGGCTAATTGATATTAAAAAAAGTTGAGTTCCTGTGGCTTGTTTCTGGTCACAAAATCTTGTTTCATCTCTCACACTGTAACCATGAACCCTGTCTGAGGTCTATGTAGTGCCACACCTTTTTGCATCTCTGTGCTTTTTGTTGGTGATTTCACTGTTTGAAATGCCCCCAGGTATAGTGCTGAAGGGCTGTCTAGTGCTGCCCTGAGCTAGAAGGTTGTGATGTGCAGTTAGAGAAAATATAGGTATGTTAGGTATGCCTCCCTTAGGCCTATGCCTCCCTTAGGCCTGAGTTACACTAAACTATCAGCTCAACATTAATGAATCAACAATATATATTCAAGGTGTCTTTAAGTGGAAACATACATAAACATATTGGTAGATTTGATAATAATGTTGCAACTAGACACTCCCAGAAACCTAACCCTGTTTCTTCCCTAGGAGCAATGGTTCTGCATTTGTTTATTCAGGGTTTGAGTGATTTATAGAGTATAACTAACCAAGTAACAAGAATCTACTGTGCTTAGTAATAAAACACTATCTGCCCAACTATAGCACCATGTTTACAATTTTCTTGAAACTACTTGGGTTATGCTATTAAATTTTATTAATACAGTCAAAGTGGAAATTGTGTTATAATTCCAAGGGGTATTTCCCAAAGGAAGGGGGTAATAGTTCCCATGTGAATTTCATGTACCTAACCTAGAATGCATGATAAGTGATCCCGCAGCCATGTTGGGTGATGTGGTGACTTGGAATGAAAGTGTCATGCCAGGGAAGGTACAGTGGTGACTGAGACACTAAGGCCAATGGACAGCCACACAGTGCCTTCTGTTCCAGCCGTGAAGTGCCTACTACTTCAAAGTATATATACTCAGAGAAATCAACTGCTATTTTGTTTAATACAATTTTAAAAATCAGCTTATGTGGCCTGAATTTTAATTATAGCTGCTGATACAGAATATAAATTAGTCCATCAATTAAAATAATATCTCTCTCTCTATTTGATTTTACTCTAATATTACTTGGTTCTTATTTGTGGGCATGGCCCATTTCTAGTTCCTGTTAAAGTAACCATTCAATGTACCCTACATTGTTCTACATCTGTTTTTAAAAATTGCAAATTCATTGTTTTGAACATATTTTTGTATATTCAAATATTCTCTAATTGCTTGAATCAGTATATAATGCTACTTTTTATTTAAACTATTTTGTGTGCATTACTTATGTCTATATAATTATCAATGCATTATAAAAATTTTAGATGGGAATATTAAACTTTCCTCTTAGGTGATGACTACCAGTTATTACTTAAATTACTAAAGATGATAATTATATACACATATATATTTGTCCTGTAGATACTCAAATTATATCTAACCCTTTCAAATTGTCACATCATGTGCCATTTGTATCAAATATTTGAATATAAATATCAATATTTTTATATATAGTGATTAACAGTCATAACAATTGACAATGTAACTAATAGTTCAGATTTTTCTAATGGGTAATTATGCAATGAAATTAATATTATTTATTTTGTTATTTTAAATGCATATTTTATGTATTTATATATAATATTGCTTAATTTTACTTTTTTATAATTTTAAGTATATATGTCACAAAATTATGGTGCAAATGCTTTCCAAGTCTTCATTACTATGGAACTGTACAAGCTGCATAACCTGTAACTACTCATCTCAAAATCAACCAGGTATGATGATGTAAAATACATATTGTTCAGATCTATTCAATGACTGAAGTAATTAACATATCGACCTGTTTCTTTGTCCTTTTTCTGTATTATTTTTGTTCTCTATTTATCATTGTGCTTCTTATCTTTGTATTCCTGTGGGAGTTTCCTGGAAACTCAGGAAACTCGAGAAAGGGTGTCACGACTTATGCACTGGCTTGATAGAAAGTTATGGTTTGTAGCATATAAAAGCATGAAAGCATTTTTCATCAGTGCAGAGTTTACTTCTCTCATCTTATTTCGTTTCAGAATAAAGGGGTAGTAAACTGGGGAAGGCAGCGACCCAAATAAACCTAATTCACAATTACTCTGTATTTTTTTTTCTTAGTGGAATCCAGGCCTTAATTTTATTTATCAAATACACTCAGCTATAAAATTTAATTTGGTCGTTTGCAGTCACTCTGTATCCTTAAGGTACAATTTCAACTAGAGTACTCTTTTTAAAACAAAACCGCTTGCTCCTTGGCAGGCCTGTTCAGGAGTGTCGCATATCTGCCCCACCCCCTTCATCACTGTCTAGCAAGTAGCATTATCTACACCCACAAATGCTTGCCATATGTAAGAAACATATGGCAGAATTTTATAATTGTGCCAAATATGGGTAATGCAGGTTTTCTTTGAAGAACAATTCTGCCCTGGCCTCACTAAGATATTGCACACTGTTCCTTACGTAATTCTTTCTTATTAGGACATAGTAGTATTATATATAAGTGCCAGCAGTATTTGTTATAAAGACTAAATTAATTACTCATTTTTATCTCCTTCTTAAAACTAAGCACACACTAGATATCTATAACTATTTACCTTTAATACATGATTATTTTATTGCTTTAAAGAAGTTTAAATTTTATGCTGGTTGGCCTGAAAAATGAATGTTTTGTATCTTGACCAAAGCAATTATTTTTTACAATATTACTGTTTAAGATCACAATAATATTCTCCATCAAAAGAACTCTGTTCCAGTCCATAAATAAATGTCTAGAGTTGTAATATAAGCTGTTTTTTATAAGAGCTCATTTTTCTCCTACATAATTTAGTTGTTATTTCACATTACAGAAATGGAGATTCTGGAAATAGGAAAGAAAGAAAGAAACCATGGCCAGGAGGCAGTACTACGTCTTCATCCTTTATGAAGCTTGTGCCTTTTCAGTGTTATAAAAAATGGAATAAATAATTGAAAAAGTAATTCAAATAAATGGTTGGTCATATATATATAATATTAGTCTTCAAGGTCAGTGTTATTTAACCAAGTGATTTTTGTCATTCTGAATAATGCAGGTATTATAAGGCAGTGGAGCGGGGGGTGGGGGGGAGGCAATGTA